>CM065366.1:1252500-1655000 GCA_033032245.1 Poecilia picta
TTTTACTTAGTTGGATGTGTTGAAGGGGTTTACCTGGCTTGTTGCATGCAGTGCAGCCTAAAGGTTACACTTCCTGTGGTTTCAGTGCAAAAGCCAAAGCGACTCAGCCTCTGTCCCTGAAGCCAAACACAAACATAACATCTAAACACTGAGCATTTGTCTTTTTGAAACATAGTCACATTTAATTTAGAGACAAACATAAATGTCACCGCCACAACAGTTTTTATTAAAACTAGATGAAAAAAGGATATGTTTAGGAAAGCCTGTAGATCCACTTCAATGTAATATGTAGTCATTTCCATAAAATAGGATCTGTAACACAGATCCTATTTTAGGTGATGTGTCTGACAAACAATTAGGTTTGTTTGTCAGATTAAAAGTACATTTTAAAACTAACAAACCTTTAGCAAGTGTTAAGCATCCTTAACTAAGCCCACATTTCTGTATTAAAAAGTTTTTCATTTGTCTGAAGTAGTTTTTTAATTTTAAATGTTGTGTTTTCAATTGCTGAAAGTGGAAGATTATCATGATCAACAGAAATAAAAGCTTGAAAATAACAGTCTTTATGGAGTTAATCTATATAATGTGTTTCACTTAGTGGCTTCAGTTACTAAAATAAGATTTCTCATATGATGAGCTGGACTCCATGTGCAGTTTACCAGTTACAAGTCTACCTTAAATGTCCCTGGTACTCTGACGTAGCTGTTGTCTTCAAGTTCTGCAGAACCTCCAATAAAGAAGCGCCTCAAAGCAGAAACTGTCCCCATCTGAACAGGTCTCCATGTGTGACATGTCACTGTGTGTTCACCTGGCACATTGCAGACTATTAGAACAAAACATTTCACATCTAAATCATATTTTGCAGTAGTTCATTCGTGTTCTGACCTTTAGTTACCAGATTAATTTATCATATGTAAGTTTTGTAATGTTGCACCATCAAGCCAAAAATAAATAAGTAACATTAAGTTCTGGTGAAATATAAGCAAAGACTTTCACAAGCTAGTAAATGTAAAGAAAAAAAAAGAGAGAGAGAGAGAAAGAGAGAGAGAGAAAGAGAGAGAGAAAAAGAGAGACAGAGAGAGAGAAAACTCACAAATAAAAAAAAAAGACTGATCTCAAAAATAGAAAAAGTTATAATTTTTGTAGCTTCATAACCTCAGCCCCAGTTTTTAGTGGAGGATTCATACCAGGCATGGCGGGAAACAGTAGATACCCGTAGCCTTCAGTTCGGTAACGCTGCCAGAAGTCAAGGGACAGAACTTTGAAGTAAAGCACCGGCCACTGGGGAATTAATTCTGAAATAAAAAAAGAAGTCTTAATTTTGATATTAACAATTATTAAGTGTTTTTGTATCCTTTGAATTCATCTAGCATATTTGCTGTTAATACACGGAATTTTCTAAATGAGGGACAAATAAATGATTATTCTATTCTATTCTATTCTATTTCAAATTGGTCAGCCATTGTTTTATAGTCCGGAAAGATGTAGTGAAATTTTGAACATTTTAGGACCTTTTATACTACTCCGTAGAAAACTTTTTCTTTGTGTTTGAAAAATAATCACCATATAAAGACTCATATATGACTCCATTTTCCTGAGCATGGCTAAATAGTGTGAGGCTAATGATTCTCCAAAAATAACTGTAGTTGATGTTTTCTGTGAAATTATACATTATTCTCTTGTTTGCTCAAATTATCTTTTTCACCTTACATCTGAAATTTGATATAAGCAGTTATAATAAAGACAGATTTGTAATAGAACATACAAAACTGCTCAGCTATGTTTTATATTTTCAAGCAAATAAATGAGGAGCAAGCATATCAATAATATCCAGATATCCAATCTACATTCTCTACAAAGGCAGTTTTTCAACATCATTTAAAAAAAACAAACAATGTGTTTGCATGTGAAGGTGAGATGCATAAAGAGCAGAAATTTATTTAACAAAACATTTATGTCAGTGTACCTGGGGCAAAACTCCTCCACGTTTTAAACCACATGTTTGTGTTGTAGTCTATGCAAGAAATCAAATCAAAGGGCTACTGACCTTCATTTTCTTTTTCACTCATGTAAAAAGCCTCAAAGCTGAAAGGGTAGCTGAAGAACGCTACGTTTTCCTGTTGACAGATTTCAAATGACAGGTTTTAATACATTTCCTTGGTAATTCTCTAAAGTTAATAAATAAAGTGCACACCTTCCCCAATGATTTGGTCCTGCAGGTCTGAGTAACCCCTGACATCGACTGGAACGGTAAACTGGACCAATCTTAAGCACATACCAAGTAAAAAATGCAGCAGATAATTCAATATATAAGCAAAATCTTTCACATGTGGATACAAAAACCGAACTGGGCACAGATGTTCCTGGGGGTCTGCCTTTTTGGAAAAAAAAAAACAAAAACCACTAGCTCCTGAAAGTTTAAAGATGGTCGTCATGATCATTAAGGAAATTGTATTTTTGCACATAAAACATAAGCAGAATCTAACAGCTAAACACAAACACACAAAACAATTAGTGAAAGCTAACGCTAACCATTTAGACAACTGTCTTTCAGTCTGTCACACATCTTCATCTTCTTCCATTTGTCATTACTGGTGTGAGACTCGCAAACATCAAAGTCCTCAGTTTTTGATTTTGCTACATATTATTACTTTATTATTCATACAACTTTTCTAGTTGCATGAATAGGATGACTTCACCAAAAACGTCTGATGTGACATAAAGTTAATTAAAGTTATGTAAATGGGTAACGTTTTCTGGCAATAATTGGTTTAAAAGACTAGTAAACCTCAACCATCTTGAAAATTGACCTTCATCCTGAAATTTAAGTGGCTAATGGGAAATATTAGAAAACACATAAGCTGAGGGGTGAGCACAGAAATGTTTATGCTTGTATCCAGACTTGAATGATATTTGCAGTAATATGCTGCTCTAAAAGTAACCTGGTAAAATTAGACCTCAATACGATCAAATACATACTATATGTGACTCACTATTTGGCAATTCCATGAAGAAGTTGATGTACAAGTTATCGTATTCAAAGTCTTTAGCTGACACTGGAAAGAAGAAAAATACATGGGAGTTTCAAAGTCTAAATGTGGATCTTCATAATAACATCCAAACACCTTTCCTCACCTATCTCTCCATGCAGCAGGTAACGTAGGATCCCTACAGGAGGCTGCAGGACAAAGCACAGGCAATATTTAATCTACTGTATTACACTAATTTTGAATCAATACCTTCAAACATTATAAAATATTTTTAAAGTTTGGACCGTAGGGCCTGAACTGTTCCATCAACAACACAAGCGTTTGTTCTGATAATATGTCTTTTACCATTTCAAAGTCCTGTCCTACAAGGCTGTTCAGGTACTCCTTGTGCCTGTTATACAACTGCAAGCACACAAAGGAGAATGTATTAATAAATCAGTTGTTTGACTCCATGCAGCACATGAACACAAATAATCTCATACATCTTTGTACATGATCTGCTCTCTCTCTCGCTCGTCTGGTTTCATCACTCTGGATGCGTTCTCCAAAGTTAAGCGCCACACTTCTCTCTTCTCGCCATCCGTTACAATCCTGTACAACAGAACAAGCATCACTCTGACTTTTAGCTGATTGACTTAACAATGTTTCTTCAATGAAATTCTCAGATTTTTAATTTGCTTTGCTTTGCAAAAGTATTCATGCGCCTCCTTCCACATATTTCCCAGGTCTCCCACATGGCTTCTAGCATAGTGGGTTCTAAAAATTAGTTGACTACTGAAGATAAGTGGTTGCAATGGATTTAATTAAAGGGTACCAGACTAAAAAGGGTTGGATACAAGTGAACGTCACAATTTTTCAATTATTATTTGTACAATTTTAGAAAACAATTCTTCATTTTCCTTCCCCTTTACAATTCTGACCTACTTTGTGCTGGTCCATCACAGAAAATCCCAGCAAAACACACTGGACACAATATGTAGAAAAGATTAAGGGTGGATCCTCCCTGCGTTTCCTTTTGCTATGATGTGTTGTAGACTTGCCTGTAGGGCTCTCTGCCTTTGTTGAAGTTGGGTTTTACAATGATGGTTCCACTACCATCGGTTTTTATGGTTGCCAGCAAACACTCATTCTCTTTCTGGCCCAACCTGAGACAGCAGGTGCAAAGAATAGAAAACAACGTTCGCAACAGGCACTCTCAGTAAGTTGATTGGTGAAAAGTGGTGATAGTAAAATCCTTAAGATACTTGAACTTGAAACATATGAGTTTTCAAATATGGTGAACATATCTCATAGTCTTACTTTCCAGGTGGGCCCAGGTCACCCATGATGTGCATGGTCTGCATGGCGTTATTGACCACATGGCTGCTCTTGACAAACTCATCTGTGGGATCCCAGTTGATGATTCTTGACTTAGTGATGCTACTATCCCTGTAAAAAACAGATATTTTTGTAACATTGGACTTTTCACATATAATTTTTTTCAGGCAAAGATTTGAGTATTATTTTGTTTAACCATTTTATGTTTGCCTGTACTGGATTTTCACCCACATGGTTCGCCTCTCTTGCCGTCTGTGTCTGACACTGGCCATCCTCTCAGCCAGGAAGGTGGGACTTGATTTGGTTGTGGAGACCAAGTCATTGTGCTGTTTTCAAGATGGAAAATAATGACAAGATCAAAGCCATCAATCAAAAATATCAATTAGATGCAGATATAACTAATTTGATATAACTTCTGGAAGAGTATTTCATTCAATAACAATAATAATAAAAAGATTAAAAAAACTAAATTCACCAGTTGGTGGAGTGAGAAACAGTTGGTGTATCGATCGTGATCAGTGTATGTGAAAATTCTCTGATTGCGTCGGCCCTTGGCCTTGTTGATAGCCCTGATTTCTGCGTGATACTGGCGGTCCAGCGGAGTCTGACAGGCTGCCTCGTTCTGGAACAGTTCCACTTCATACTGGAACCACAGACAGAAACATGAGGTAGGAGGTAAAGTCCACCGGACTGATAAAGGCTCCCAGAAGGCTGATATCTGAAGGCAGTTAACATGAGAGACATAGAACCAGATTATGCAAGACATTTATACAAGCTAACGTTAGTCATATGAATGCTGCACAGCAATTGGCTAACTGTTAGCGCCATCTTGATTCCTGCATAATTTGTGCAATAACTATTTATTATGCTGAAAATAAAATCGTGGTCTTCCAAAAATAATGTCCTAAGTAATATTTTTACCTAACGTGATTTTGGCAAAAAAAAAAAAATATCACTAACACTTTTTTTTTCTGCCAAAAGATTGTGAGAGAAAAAAACATCAAAACAGCAAAGTGAGGGATTGGTGACCTGTCCAGTGAGTCTCCTGCCTCCTGACCACTGGAGACAGGAACCAGCATCCTCTCAACCTGAAGTGTGATAGATAAAGTATGGATGGATCCAGAGTGGGATTCTGTCTGCAGCTGGAGAGGAACTGCTTTAGATCCTACCACAAAAAATGAAAACGAATAAAAAACTGGCATAAAATCTTAAATTGGAGGCCAGGCTGCACAGTTCTCTCTGTAATATAGTTGAAAGATGAAACTGTTCATCTAAAATTGTTTGCCTGAAACAAACCTGAAAATTTCAATTCCAATTTTTGTTTTTTTCTCTTTAAACTGTTTGTTCACAATTTTTAATAGACAGAAATGTTAAATAACTATCAAATACTGAATGCTGAGGATGTTCTGGAAAAAAGAGCAATAATTCAGACACATTGCACATTTTTTGAGAATTTTACAGCCATAAAATCAAAAAAATACCAGGAGGCCCAGCTACAATTATGGTCTTAAGAGGGTATGGAGAAAACATGTTTTTATTATAGTTATGTACTGCAGCTTGAATAAAACGGAACTTCATAGCATTTTTTTAGAAGTCTTTATTGCTTCATGTATATTTTGCACCTTGCCTATGATGGTGGGGAAACACATTTCAGTATCTAAAACCACTAATAGAAAAAATGTAAGCATACTTGCATACTGTATGGGGACTGTTGCATGAAAAATTCATGATCAGTAAATATTGTGTTAGTATCAATATTAGACCAATGAAAGCAAGGCAGTTTCAAGCCTTTAAAATTGTGACGCTTTTGGTGGGTCAGACAGACTCAAAACATGGTAACAGCAGCTTGTGGGGGGGGGCCAATCACATCTTTGGTCATGGGGCCCACGGTTCCTGGCGGAGCCCCTGTTTACTAAACCAGTTGTTGGTTTTCAGGGACAAACACACTAAACCACTAAAACTTGTACCTGACTGAAGAGTTTCTCCTGCCAGCCAATCACTGCCTCCTCTTCATTATCACCTGTCAACAAGAAACAAGAGCTGCCAAATGACTGGAATCCACTCAGATCACCAGGGACTGAACGTCCTCTGATTTGCTCTGACCCATGTGCCGTAAAGTAGTTCAGAACCTGTCTGGCCCTGTGAGGTCAGAGTCTTCAGTTCAATGTCCTTCCTGCCTTTCTGGGACAGAACCTGGTCCTGGAGGTGCTGTGAGAGGACCGCGGTGGACGTTACCCTCTGGACACGGACTCTGGCGTGCGAACAGAGATGTCAGTACCATGGAAACCGACCTTATCACTTACATTTAACAACTTTCTCCAAGAAGCTACTTACTTTATTTTAAAGTTCTTGATAGCATCCCGGGAGCGATAGACAGCATCTCCGGTGTGTTTGTTCCAGGAATCCGCCATCATCAAACAATCACAGCCTGTAGTCGGTTCTACATTAGGACAACCAATCAGCATCAACCTAACATTTTATAGGTCTATCAACTAAAACCTCGATGAGGGACTTAATCAGCACAGCAGCTAAAAGAAGAAGATTCCCAATGTTCGGCACGGAGCGATGTAAAGTAAGGCTTGTCGTTTCCATAGAGATTTTAGGTGGAGGTTTTTCTTCGTTTAAAGTATGAAGGTTTGCTTAGGATCTACATTGATTAATACCGCCATCTACCGATCTGGATGAAAATCTAAGAAACGAGAATAAATACGAATAAATAACAACAACAACAACAACAACAATAATAATAATAATAGAACATTTAGGAAATAGTGTAATAACTTTATAAATAGCTTTATTGATGCTAAATATTCCCTGAGGTATGAGCATATTATTTTTGGCTTTCATGGTAAGAATACAAATGTAGGCAAAAGACTGGCAATCAATCTAATTATTATATTTGGCAAATTTCATATTCACAAATGTACATTTTCATCATCTTCACCTTTTTGGTTTTTTTTTTATTTTTTTTTTTAACAGTTTTAGTTAAGGCAATCGAACTTTATTCGTCCACTATTTCCATGAACAAAAAAGCTGGAAACACAAATGAATGTTGTAGATCTCTGAGATCTGTCATGTCTGTAATAACTGATCTCTATTCTATGTTTTTCATACCAATGTGTATGTTATTCAAATCGACACCCTGGGAAACATTGTAATATTTCTGGTTTCTTTGTTTTTCTTTGTATTTGTAAACAAAGATGTTCATTAAAAAAGACAATAATAAAGAGCTCCAGCCTTAATTGTATTAAAAATACAATTAAACAAAAATGTCACATCAGGACAAGCTAAAACTGAATGAAATAAGATGCTTGTTAAATGTCAGTTCTCCCCGAGTTATTGCACAAGATCCCAATGAAGATCCTCCATATGCCCAAGAACAATATTAGGAAGAACAGTGACCACTTTAGCGACTGCCAAGCGTCACTGCAGGTGGTTCTGCTGCAGTGGAAAAACTGAATAGAACTAGAATCATATTTCCACATCTTTTACATCTAATCCTCAAATCAACAACTACCAAGTTGAAACTTGAAAATGATGGTTCCAACAAAATCACAATAACAATGCTGGATTTTCTAGAACAATACTATGATGGGACCAATCGTTTATGGTGTTGGTACACAAAAAAACAAATGTAACAAATACAAGCAACAACTAAACAGAACAATATTGAAATGAATTCCTTCATCAGGTCAGCCAAAGAGCCACATGCAGCTCTGGACCTTGAGGTTCAGACTTGGTTTTGGAAGCAGACTGACATAGACCTCTGAAATGGCATCAGCATCAAACTAATGAAAATATGGCTATGAAAATGTTGCTGCGTCTACATGAACCTGTAATATTTGGCCCTCACGTGAATTAGGATTTACAAAAAAATTATATTTACACACCCAACTCTTCTTTTAAAAGATAGTTGTTGTTGGTTGTGTAATCATTTGATCTTTCACAAAGAATTGTTCAAAGGCAAAAAAAACCAGTTTTAATGACATTTATGCCAATGATGAGCGTATCTGCATCCTCTGTCCAATAGGGGGCAGCAGTTCATCCCAAACTCCACCACAGAAGAAGCCGAGCGGCGGGTTGACTGTTACACACAGAGACGTTGATGTTTGTGGTTCCAACATTGTAACGTTTCTGTCCAGAATGGCTTCGTTTGTTACCGAGGTGCTCGCCAGTTCCGGGCAGCTGGACAAAGAGGATCTGGTCAGCAAAATCAGCCGGTTGTCCCGGAAGGTGGAAGATACCAAGGTAGTTAAATGACGAGCGTTAGCAGCTGCTAACAGTGTGAAAGAAAGTTTAACTTTGATTAGCCGTGAACATTTGGATGTTAGCTGAGCTCCGGTGGGACTTTAAAGTAACTAACTAGTCTTACGTTATTTAACTGCCATGATGTTATAAAAGGTAAAACAACATTTTGTTCATTGTCTGTCTGGATTTCCTTGAATTCGGCTTTTTCAGCCTCGCTGTAAAAACATGTAGCACTTCACATTAATTCATTAGTTTTATTATATCTTTACATTTAAACAAATCCATTTCTGAAAATTTAACGCAAGTATTTGCTGAAGAGGCAACTGAGGTTTTACAGATGCTTTGATCATATAAACTATCTTAGTTTCTTATGTCTTTGTTCATCGACCTTCACCGACATGGATGAAGCTGCTTTCAACTTTGTATTTGTGTTTTAAGACACTAAAGTCCTGTTGATCACATGTTGATCACATGTTGATCACATATTGATCACATGTTGATCACATGTTGATCACATATTGATCACATGTTGATCACATGTTGATCACATATTGATCACATATTGATCACATGTTGATCACATGTTGATCACATGTTGATCACATGTTGAACATGTTGATCACATGTTGATCACATGTGATCACATTTGATTGATGACATGTTGATCACATGTTGATGACATGTTGATCACATATTGATCACATGTTGATCACATGTTGATCACATGTCTCTGCTCTTCTGCAGGAGGAAGTTTGTGACATGATAAACAAAAAGTACAGTGAGTTTCTGCCAAACCTTCAGGCATCAGAGGACCTGATGCAGCAGGTGGATCTGATCTCTAAAGAAATGGAAACACTTCAAAACTGCATTGAATTTGAGGTATAGTTTAAATTTAGTTCAAATGACTATTTGCACCATTGTGACTATTAAAGTTTGTCTTGTGTGGATGTAGGTGCAGCAGAACATCCATGTGGCAGTGAATGAATACATGAAGCTGAAGCAGCAGCTGGAGAAGAACATGATGATCATCAAAATGCTTGAACATTTAAAACAGGTACCTGGTATTTGTGGAGATTTTCTGCTGGATGTTTCAGTCTTTGATTCATTTTACTAATATTATTATTTTGTGATTTAGTTTCACGGTGCGATGGAAGAATTTAACAAAACACTACAGGAGAAAAAGTATGTTGATGCTGCCACCCATCTGGAAAACGTAGGATCTGCTGTCCTTACATTCTGAATTACATGAAATGTTTACATGGTGATACAGCTGCTCAACCTGTATGCATGATTTGTTTGAAAGATTATGAAAAATAAAAGCTTCTTTAGTCCAGCTGCAAAATATTTTTATAAAATTAGCAGATTTTTTTTCTTTCTTCTTTACAGTCTTCTATATAAAAAATAAATGAAAGCTGTTCCATCTTCTACAAAATACAAATTCCAAAGTTTTCACATCCAGCTCTTTTCATTATTAAATGTCATTGAGAGGACATCCCTTACTTCTGCTTGCCACACCAATACTTTGGTTTTTGAATTCCTGGTTGATAATCTGACAGCTAAGTGTAAGTTGATTACAGTCACACAGTGTTTGCTGGGTTTTCTCTTCTGTTCTGCACAGACTGTATGAAGCCATATTTCCCCTTATGTTTATGTGTGTGTGTGTGTGTGTGTGTGTGTGTGTGTGTGTTAACGTTTCAGGCAATAAATGGCTAACTTTAAAAGCTTAATTGCTAATTATGTTACATTTTTAAGCTTTTGATAATATTTAAATAATTTATTGCTTCATTAAATTGACAAAAAAATCAATTTCAGAGATACTTCAGCTTTATTATTACAACTAACATCATTAATTAAAATGAATTCCCAAAAGGTAAAAACCTTTTCATGTGAATATTGAAATCACAGTTGCCAATCATTAACATTGTTTTAGCTAAATAAGACATTCATGTATCTGGATCGTTGACCTGTACAGGCGAGGAAAAACGTGGATTCACTGAAGGATTGGAAAACATCCCAGGTGCCTCTGCTCAGTTCCCTGAGCTCTGAGCTGACAGTGCAGAGAGAGAATTTAATTTACCACCTGGGAGACGAGTGGAAGCGCCTCGTCATCTGGAGAGCAGCGTCCACAAAGGGTGAGACGTCTGGTTAGAGGTGGTCTAGTGGAAAACAGCTAAGAAATGCTCTCTGTTTAAATATTTACCAAACTGTTGTGTACAGTTTCAAATATACCTGTTTGACTATCTGTGTAGCAACAGTAGTGATGGTTGAAGGTTTTTCTTTAGAATCTGCAGGTCCGAAGACCTTCCATAAGGTAGAGCTGGTGCTGAGTGAAGCCTACAGTAAAGATGTTGAGCAGAAGCCAACCCCCCTGCTGTGCTCCGTCCTACAAGCTCTAGCGATCCAAGGAGACCTTCAGAACAAGATCAAACTCTTCAGTAAGAACAAGCAACGTTTTAGTCTTCTCAGTGTGTTTGTGCAAGTTTGGATACACTTGGAAAAAGGAAATGGAATGTAAAAATGCAACTCAATACAGGGAATTCATGTATTCCCTGATCCTCCGGTCTGGACATATACGTTTAAACCAGCTATGTCCAAAGTGTGTCCCAGGAGCCACTTAAGAAATTTGAAATTGTTTTCTTCAGCCCTTGACCAAGAGTGGGAATGGACAACAGAACAGGACGCTACTTGTCTAAACATGTACATCGATCTGTTTGCATTTTTCAGTCTTATTTTCTCCAAACATCCTGTTATTCTTCCATCTGTTCATCCTTCTTTCTGTTTTGACTTTAGTTATTTTTCAATAACGTAGTTGCTTGACAGCTGCAAATGTTCAAGTTAGAAGCTGTGCTGATCAAATCTTTTTATTTGGTCATTCAAGCTCATGTTTCTTTCCTTCTTTTCAGGTCAGGTGCTGTTGAAGAACATGCTGAAGCCGCTGGTTATGTACGCATCGCTTGAGCTTATTGTATCCGAGCAACACGGCGAGGGAACCATTTTGGGCCTGGAGTGTTTAGAGGAGCAGAACCAGGAGCGATCCACTCCTTCTCAAGTCTACAAGAAACTACTGCTCTTGTTAAAGACCCTACACACACACCTGCTGGGTAAAAAAAGACATATAAGTTCATTTCAATTTTTATCTTGAGATAGTCTTAGGCTAAAGTCAAATTGCTGTTTGTTTTTTTCCCCAAAGATGTTTCCATTGGAGATAAACAGCTCTCTGCTATCCTAGGAGAGTTGATTTGGGAGGAAATGTCAAAGTGCATCATCCATGACTGTCTTGTGTTCTCTATACCCACCAACAGCAGCGAGCTTGAAAGATACAACATTGTACGTACCCAAAACACTTCAACTCTGGCTCTTGATTGAATCAGGCTTTTGACTGAATCCTTTTCTGTGTTCAAGGTGATTAAAGAGACGGAGGCATTCGAGGAGGCTCTGAAGAATATGGAGTATCTGCAGGTCGATTCCACAGATCTGCTCAAATACGCCAGAGATGTCAACTGTCACTTTGCCAGCAAGAAGTGCAGGGACGTCATCGTAGCGGCGCGGAAGCTCATGACCTCCAAGATGCACAACACAGTTAAAGTAGGTATCCATCAACAGTCAAGCTCAGGTTACAATGTATGAATATAGTGCTGTAGATGCTAAAGACTCAATTCTAAGAGTTGATCATAATCTGCTGCTAAGAAACTCTTATTGATTATGGAATAAGAGTCGGTAACTCAACTCTTAAGAGTTAAACTCTTAGTTTTGGGAAAATGCGCTTTATCAGATTTTAAACCGATTTATTAATCACTTAATTGTTTATTAACTGGACTAAACAGACTCAAAAAGAAGCAATATGATGAAAAAAAAGTAACTCATTCAGAGCAGCAATGAAGCCTAAACTGTACAAAGAAATATACATTTAGATTTTAAGATGAAAACAACTTTGTATGTAAATATGTTTTACCAAAAACTCCTCAAGTGGCAGTTTTAGCTTCATCTGGTTTAAAATCATTAAGGGAATGTTGTGTTGCATATTAGGGGAAAAAAATGTTTGTTTTCTTGGTGTAAATAAAATTGAATTATTTACATCTTTTAAGATAGTCCTAATATTGCATAAAAATATTTTAGGTTTTATGGAAATTTTGTAGAATCTGTCAATTATTTTATTTGATTAATCATCAGAATAATCAATTCCTAAATTAGTCATTCGTTGCTGCCCTAATTCTCATACGCATGTTATTTTTAATGATTAGTTATTTTGTATGTACCATTTGTTGCGCATGGTTCTAAGTTTACAAGTACAGATGAGATGATTAAAAAGACAATAACAACCAGAGGGAAAAAATGTTAAGAAAACATTCAAAGTGAATTGAGCAATGTGGCACAGTTGCACCTGGACTAGGATTGAATCTTGATTTAAAAATATGTAGGAATCTTTCAGCAGCTTCCTCACATTGTGTCCCCCTGTGAGGTTCCTGCAGTCTGTTTCTCTCAGTAGCTTCGATTCTTCTCTCCTCCATTAGATCAGCCCTGAGTCCAAACTGCGGCTGCCCAAACTGCCTCCTCCTGGTTCAGAGGTGAAAGTGAAGCAGGAGGTGGTGAAGGAAGAGGTGTTGATGGAGAACTCCAAGCAGTTGTCCGCCTGCAGTCTACGCCTGCCAGCCTGTCGCATCAGCGAGTCGGTGCAGCAGCTGATGGAGCTGGCGGTCAACACGCTGTGTGAAGCTGTAGGAAGCTCCACTCAGTGGTAAGTTTCAGAGACTTTTACTGTTGAAATGCAGCCGGGAGAAAAACCCAGCTAATATGTCTCTGTTTCTCAGCGCCTTGCAGCTCTTCTTCACTGTGAGAAACATTTTTCAGCTTTTCTATGATGTTGTGCCGACGTACCACAAGTAAGAATGCTTCCATCTCAGGTCGCATAAACCATATACTGTATTTGGAGAGGTCAATGTTTGTAATTTTAATCTTTTTAGGGACAATCTACTCAAGTTTCCCCACCTTGCTGCTGTCCAGCACAACAACTGCATGTACTTGGCCCACCACCTGCTCACACTGGGGCACCATTTTCGAGCCCACCTGCCGCAGCCCCTCAGCGAAGGCGTCGCCACTTTTGTTGACATGGTGCCTGGATTCAGGAAGCTGGGTGAGCCAGCAGCTAAGAAAAGTATAGGCATTAGAGGTTTGCCTGTCAATTGGCCATGATCATAATTGGTCTGATTTCTGTGAAAAAGGAGGGAAAGCAGCGCACAGCTACCAACACTCACCTGGAAGAGCATGATGGTCTATTATGTCTAAACAAATAACCCGAAAAATAAAACTAAGTCTTCTAGCTGGTGGTGTAAGTCGCTGGTTCTGCTCTCGCTGTTGAACCGCTGCTACGCGTTACTGGTAGTAATATTTGACAGACGGAGCCGATCAACCTCTACCAGACTGAACGTCTGCTTAAAGCTGCAATATGTGAATTAAAGAAAAATATTTATTAAACTATGTCTATTATGTCTAAATTTGGTGAATTTATTGCCAGGTAATTTTTCCATTTTGCCAGACAATATAGTATCATTTATACCTAAAGTGAATCAGTATCGGAATCGGGAGTAAAAATCCTGATGGGATTATCCCTGGTCTCATTTAATTCATAATGGTCTTAAAGTCGATAATGAGTTGGTGTTTAATGCTCATCAAGAAGACGGCTACAACAATCTGAGGTAAAAATGCAACTGTAAATGCACTGATTTTTTTTTTCCTGCTATAATCAACTAAACATGCGATGTTTTCATGCAATGAGCAGAGTGATTGATGGAGATGAGATCTCGAATCAAATTGAACCAAAAAATGTAAACGTTTGAACACAAACGTCTTATCAGAAGATAGGCAGTTTTCTAACTTTCTAGAAAACAAGAAACAAATCTAGACATTAAAAATTTCCTGAAAGTTTATTTGTATATTTGTCGGGTTCATGCATTTGGATCTGCACAGGTTCAGGCTGTCCTCTGTTTCTTAGGTGCTCAGTGCTTTTTGGCCCAGCTGAGCGTCCAGAGAGCTGACCTCCTGGAGAGACTGGCCACGGCTCACAACTTCAGCAACCTGGACGATGAGGACAACTACACTGCAACCAGCAAAGCAGTCAGACAGGTGAGAGAGGGAGACCTGTAACGGCTCGGAGCATCTAGTGAGGTTTGATTTGCATTTTGCACTTGGTTTATGTGGGGATGTGACCATGTAAATAAGACTTTGTCTTGGCTTATTGTCTGTGTCGTACAGGAACAGTTTTATATATTTATATCGTAAGAAATGACTTCAAGCTCTTGTACACAAATGTTTCTCTGATAAGTGAAAAATGCACCTTTATTAGCAACTTTATAATTTGTTTTCCTTCATACATGGTTTCTCACTAATTGCTGATATATTTGTGTGTGTGCAGGTGATTCATCAGCTGAAGCAGCTGGGAACTGTGTGGCAGGACGTTCTTCCTGTCAGCATCTATTGTAAAACCATGGGCAACCTGCTCAACACAGCCATCACAGAAATTATTGCTAAAGTCATGATGCTTGAGGTTTGTTTTTGTTTTTTGTTTTTGCAGTTGACATGTGATGTCACCTGGTGGGTTAAAAGTTCATTTAAATTACTGTATGTTCTTAATTCACTGTGAACCAAATATTCCCAAGATTAGAGATCTCATGTCTAAGCGAGATCTAGAGAATCTCATCCATGCATTTATCTTTAGCTGCATTGATTACTGCAACAGCGTCTTCACAGGTCTGACTAATAATAAATCAATCCTCCAGCTGCAGCTGATCCAGAAGCTGCTGCTGTTCTCACTAAATCCAGGAAGATGGAGACATAACACCACATAAACTATTTATATTGTACATGTTTTTCAATATGATTTATTTATATTTAAAGGATGTCATTACAAATAAGTGTCAGATTTATTTATTTTTTAAGTAATCGGCTTTCAAAAACCCCATCTTTTTCTGCTCAAAGGTGGATTTGTGGCAAGGTCCTCCTACCCCCCAGAATCTCGGAAACCGCTAGAGATAATGGGATGAAATTTTTTCTGCTCTTTTCTGATAATAGACTTTATAGAAAAATACATTCAGAGTACAAAAAATATAGAGAACAAAAAAAGGTTGCCGGTGCCTACTTCTATGCACCACAAATCTGGAACAAACTTCCAGAAAACTGTAAAACAGCTGAAACACTGAGTGCCTTTAAATCTCGACTTCAAACCCACCTGTTTAGAGTTGTAATTGAAATGTAATCAATTACGAATTTTATGATGGCATTTGACTTAATGGAATGTTTTGATTGTTGCACAACTTTGTGTTTTTGTTTGTTATGATGTAAAGCACTTTGAAATGCCTGCTGTTGAAATGTGCTATACAAATACATTTTGATTGTCAGCTTCAGAACAAAAGGATTTGTTGAATTTTAAGGAGGCAAGATTTGTTTTCATAAACTGTATAAAATAAATGGAGTTAAATAAATAGCTTTTAAAAATGCTTACCATTTTCTTTCTAAGATTGGACTTGGTTTACTACATTTTGCTATGTAATTTACTTTAAAACAAAAAAGAAGAAACCTTTAAGTAAAAGTTTACTGTGTTTTCTATATTATAATAGGCTTCTGCTCAAGTCTATATTGTAATATGTTTTTATTACATTTTTAGTGTAACCTCATTTAGAAAATTGACACCCAAGTCTATTTCTTTTATTAAATGTATGAAAGAAAAACTCAAAAATACATACTTTCATAAGATCTGAAGACACTTTATGACAAACTTACCTACATATTGAGTACATTTAATGTTCCAATACAATGAGGAATTTGATTTCTCAGTCTAGATAAGTAAGAGGACATTTTCTCCAGCCTTAATGTTCTTTCCAATTGTCTAAAAGTTGTGTTCATCCTTTCAACTGTCTGTCATCTAGCATATCGTACTAATTTGAGTTTTATGTGCAGGACATTTCCTCTGAGGACGGAGAGCACCTCCATACCCTGTGCCAGACCATCATTGAGGAAGGCCCGCTGGTGTTCACTCCCCTGGCTGAGGAGAACAAAAATAAGAAGTATCAGGAGGAGGTGCCGCTGTACGTGAAGAAGTGGAGCGCTTTCAAGGAGCTGGTCATCGTGCTGCGAGCCAACCTGCAAGAGATTGTTGACAGGTTAGAACGTTGTGGCAGTACAAAGAGAATTCATTCTGAAAGCACAAGCTGATGCTTTGATCTTTTTTTAACAGGTATTGATAATGTTAATATATTTAAATAATTTATGTAATAAGTGAGTTCAAACATTAAAAAAACTTTTTTTCTAGTTAGTTGGGTTTAAAGTTAAAAAGGCTGTATAAATTGTGTAAAAATGAAATTTATTGACCCAGTGTTTAGGTTTGTCACAATAACGAATATAGCTGGACAATAAATTATCTATGAAATTATTGTGACAAATGATATTGTCATTTGAGACCATTTTTAACTAATACAATAATAGAGGCATAGTAATGGCAGGACATCCCCTTGGAGATCAAAAACCTTAATTTTTAGAGACCATCTAACTCTTGAACTGGAAAACATTTGAAATATTCAAAGTAAACAAAGCAACACAATAATTCAAATGGATTATGGAATATCTGTAACCAAAATTAGTTTAAAAAATTTTAATCATTCAGCTTAGACAGGGGAAACAGGCAAAAGTGACAGGTAGTGCAAACAATCTGCTTCCTGCTGAGTGTCAAATGTTTGGAACATTTTTCAAAATAGCAACTTTTCAACGATATTGAAGACGAGAATCTTTCTAACGATTGTTACTCAAGCTCATTTTAATTTATCATGTGATTAATTGGTTTATTGCTTATTACAATCTTTCCAGTGGTGTCCCTTATGGAAAGTAAACTGACAAAAACCCTTTTTCTCCTCCAATTTTGATTTTCTTCTTTCTGGGATTCTTCTCCACAGATGGACTGATGGTAAGGGTCCACTGGCTGTAGAGTTCTCCAGTTCGGAGGTGAAGAGTCTGGTCCGAGCTCTGTTTCAGAACACTGAGAGGAGAGCTGTTGCTTTAACCAAGATCAAATAGACTATTGGACAAACAACAAAAGCACCAAGCAGACTGGGTTGCACCTTTTTCCTGAGTGGAAAATCTGACCTTGCCTTTACTCTTTGCTTCATGTAAAACCTTCACCTACATGAAAGATTAACAGATTGCTTAAGACAGGAGATGCTGCTGCAGGATGTTATTCCTGCACAAAACATCTGCACATTTCAATGCCTCAATTGTAAAACTTTGGTTTTTGTTTGGTAGCTTTCATATGTTCACATAATTAAATTTCCAGTTAATTAAAGCTCAGCTTTGTTATTTTTATGTCATTTTACAAAACTTTGTTTAAAGTTTAACATCCATGAAGTGGTAAATTTGTTGCAAATGATATGAAACTGAACTCTTCGGTAATGTATTTATTATTCCTTTAAGTAAACCAAAATACTTTGCTTCTTTTCAGCTTGACCTCATTCTCTCTGTTTTCCTCATAAATGAAAAACAACCCAGTCTTGAACCTTGACAGAAAATGTTTTGTCCTGCCGATTTTCCTTAATAATGTGGTCAGACAACATTTGGGTGTAATTGAATGCTTGAAACTCATCAGTTGGTGTTGAAGAGGGATGCTAGGATTGATTATTTTATCATGCATCTATACTCTAAATCTTTTTCATATTTTCCATTGTAAAGCAGCACTACAAATACTACTTTGTGATGCGACATCCATCCATCCTTTTCTTCCTCTTATCCGGGTCGGGTCTCGGGGCAGCAGCTTCAGTAGGGAGGCCCAGACTTCCTTCTCCCCAGCCACGTCTTCCAGCTCCTCCGGGAACCCCAAGGCGTTTCCAGGCCAGCTGAGAGACATAGTCCCTCCAGCGTGTCCTGGGTTCTTCCCCTCCTCCCGGTGGGACCTGAACTCACCAGGGAGGCGTCCAGGAGGCATCCTGACCAGATGCCTGAGCCTCAACTGGCTCCTCTCTGTGGAGGAGCAGCAGCTCTACTCTGAGTCCTTCCTGATGACTGAGCTTCTCTCTCTAAGGAGCCCAGCCACCCTAAGGAGGAAACCCATTTCGGCCGCTTGTATCCATGATCTCGTTCTTTCGGTCATGACCCAAAGCTCATGACCATAGATGAGGGTGGGAACGTAGATCGACCGGTAAATCGAGAGCTTCGCTTTTTGACTCAGCTTCTCTTCACCACGACGGACCGGTACAGCGCCGCTTCACGGCAGACGCCGCCCCAATCCGCCTGTCACTCTCCCACTCCCTTTTTCCCTCATTCGAGAACAAGATTCCCAGATACTAAAACTCCTCCACTTGAGGCAGGATGACCCCCCTGACCCGGAGAAGGCACTCTACCCTTTTCCAGCTCAAGACCATGGCCTTAGATTTGGAGGCACTGAGCCTCATCCCGGCCGCTTCACACTCGGCCGCGAACCGTTTCAGCGAGAGCTGCAGATCACGATCTGATGAAGCCATCAGGACCACATCATCCGCAAAAAGCAGAGATGTGATCCTAAGGCCACCAAAACGGATCCCCTCAACACCTCGGCTGCACCAAGAAATTCTGTCCATGAAAGTAATGAACAGAATCGGTGACAAAGGGCAGCAGCCTTGGCGGAGTCCAACTCTCACCGGAAACGAGCCCGACTGACTAACGGCAATGCGGACCAGACTCTGACACCGGTCATACGGGGACCTGACAGCCCGTATCAAAGGGCCCGGTACCCCATACTCCCGGAGAACCCCCTACAAGGCCCCCCGAGGGACACGGTCGAACGCCTTCTCCAAGTCCACAAAACACATGTAGACTGGTTGTGCGAACTTCCATGCACCCTCCAGGACCCTGCTGAGGGTGTAGAGCTGGTCCAGTGTTCCACGACCAGGACGAAAACCACACTGCTCTTCCTGAATCCGAGGTTCGACTGTCCGACGGACCCTCCTCTCCAGGACCCCTGAATAGACCTTACCAGGGAGGCTTAAGAGTGCGACTCTGCTCACACTTTTTGACCACCTCGGCGACTTCGTCCCCAGAGATTGGAGAGCCCAACCCAAAGTCCACAGGCTCAGCTTCCTCAACAGAAGGCATGTTGGTGGGATTGAGGAGGTCTTCGAAGTATTCCACCCACAGACCCACAACGTCCCGAGTTGAGGTCAGCAGCACACCATCCCCACTGTAAACAGTGTTGGTGCTGCACTGCTTCCCCCTCCTGAGAGGCCAGATGGTGGACCAGAATCGCCTCAAAGCCGTATTTACGTCTGTCTCCATGGCCTCTCCAAACTCCTCCCACGCCCGAGTTTTTGCCTCAGCGACCACCCGAGCCGCATGTCGCTTCGCCCGCCGGTACCATCAGCTGCTTCTGGAGTCCCACAGGCCAAAAAGACCCGATAGGACTCCTTCATCAGCTTGACAGCATCCCTCACCGAAGGTGTCCACCAACGGGTTCGGGGGTTGCCGCCGCGACAGGCACCAACAACCTTGGTAGCTCTGATAAGCCGCCTTGGCAATGGAGGCACGGAACATGGTCCACTTAGATTCAATGTCCCCCACCTCCCCCGGAACGTGTTCAAAGTTCTGCCGGAGGTGGGAGTTAAAGCTCCGTCTCACAGGGGACTCCGCCAGACGTTCCCAGCAGACCCTCACTACACGTTTGGGTTGCCAGGTCTGACCGGCTTCCTCCCCCACCACCGGAGCCAACTCACCACCAGGTAGTGGTCAGTGGACAGCTCCGCCCCTCTCTTCACCCGAGTGTCCAAGACATACGGCCGCAAATCCGATGAGACGATGACAAAGTTGATCATCGAACTGCGGCCTAGTGTGTCCTGGTGCCAAATGCACATATGGACACCCTTATGCTTGAACATGGTGTTCGTGATGGACAAACCATGACGAGCACAGAAGTCCAACAACAGAACACCACTCGAGTTCAGATCGGGGGGCCGTTCCTCCCAACCACGCCCCTCCAGGTCTCACTGTCAGTGTCCATGTGAGCGTTGAAGTCCCCCAGAAGAACAAGGGAGTCCCCAGGAGGGGCACTCTCCAGTACCCCCTCTAAGGACTCCAAGAAGGATGGGTAATCTGAACTGCTGTTCGGCCCGTAAGCACAAACAACAGTCAGGACCCGTCCCCCCACCCGTAGGCGGAGGGAGGCTACCCTCTCGTTCACCGGGGTAAACCCCAACATACAGGCGCCAAGATGGGGGGCAACAAGTATGCCCACTCCTGCCCGGCGCCTCTCGCCGTGGGCAACTCCAGAGTGGAAGTACGTCCAGCCCCTCTCAAGGAGACGGTTCCAGAACCAGAGCCATGCTTTGAGGCGAGGCCGACTATTTCTAGCCGAAACCTCTCAGCCTCACACACTAGCTCCGGTTCCTTTCCCACCAGAGAGGAGACGTTCCACGTCCCAAGAGCTTCTGCAGCCGAGGATCAGACTGCCAGGGTCCCCTCCCTAGGCTGCAGCCCGTAACACACAGTGCACCCGACCCCTTTGGCCCCTCCAACAGGTGGCGAGCCCATTGGAAGGGGGACCTATGTCTCCTCTTCGGGCTGAGCCTGGGCGGGGTAAAAGCCGTGGGAAAAAGCCCAGCCACCAGACGCTCGCCATTGTGCCCCACCTCCAGGCCTGACTCCTTCGTGGGGCCCCGGTGACCCGCATCTGGGCGAGGGAAAACCAAGTCCAAAGTTTGTCTCCATCATAAGGGGTCTTCAGATGATGACATCAGGATGACAATGAAGGACTTTCACACATCTGTTTCAACCCTAAGGTACACTTTCATAGGCATGTTCATTGGTTCGTAGAATTACAGTATATGCAGGTATAATAATGTCCATCTAACTTTCTAGGAAGGAGGGTTTGAGTCCCAGAGTTGAATGTGTTTTGGTTTATGCTGACTGAAGATGATGGTCATTCACAGTGAAGCAAATTTTGAGCTGTTAGGCCACTCAGAGGATGTCAGCAATGCTGACATGATGAACTGTCACAAATGCAGTGACAGATAAACTTTGGAGATGGGGCCTGTGGGTTCATAAAATGAAAATTGAAGTATTTGGGCATAGACACACTTAGAGCCTCACTTAACTAATATTAAAATAGATAACAGAAATAAGTATATATATAAATAGACTAAACTTTTTAACAGTTGTAAAAAAGACATTCTTCAAAAAGGGTTTAAATTAGTGTTTTCATTCATGGGTGCGAGATTGGAAAACAGATTTTCTGAGTGGAATAGTTTGAGCAATTGCTGGCAAGTAATAAGTTGATTTCTAAGGCAGTGAGTAGATTAAGATGGCTAGTTGTAGTGGGGGATGTTCAGAAGATGAAAATATAGAAAAGGGGGAGGAGGGAAAGATGAGTAAAAAAGGACTAAATGTAGGCAAAAGATCTTTGGAAGATGAGGAAGAAAGTGTTGGGATAAGGAAGAAAAAAATGATGGAAGAATTAAAAGTTATATTAAAATTTAAAACTGGACAAGATATGATTGGGGTGAGTCCGATCAGTTTATCGAATGGACTACAGAAAGTTATTGGAGATGTGGAACTGGCTGAAGTTTTAAGGGATGGGAGCCTTCTTATTATCTGTAAGAATGTTGAACAAAAGAATAAGGCATTAAAACTCCAAATGGTCCGTAAAAACGAAGTGGTGGAAAGGAAGGTAGTGGGGGAAGAAAGAGGAACAAAAGGAGTAATATCAAGTATCCTGATTGGAGAAAACTTGCAAGAACTAAAGAAAATAATAAAAGGAGGAGAGATTTCAGGCATCAGATGATTGGAGGCTTTTAGAAATGGGGAAAGATTGGACAGTACACCTGTGTTACTGGAATTCAAAGATAAAGTTAAACCTGATAAGGTAATGATTGGATACATTAGTTTCAGTGTGTTAGAACTTATATTCCACCACCTCTCAGATGCTATAAGTTCCAAAGATATGGTCACATTGCAAATGTGTGCACAGGAAACCAAAGAAGTGGTAAATGTGGAGGTGAACATCCTTATGGGGAATGTGGAGAGAGTCCAGTTAAATGTTGTAATTGTGGAGGTAATCATACTGCAGCTTATGCAGGATGTGTGGTAAGGAAAGAAGCAACTGAAGTTCATAAAATTAAAACTGATAAAAAAATTACTTATGCTGAGGCAGTGAAAGAGTTGAAAAGCATGGAAAATTCTACCAAAACACAGTTAGAAAGGAAAAAGGAGAAAGATAATACTCAAAATAATGTCACGTTAGAAAAACTTATTCCTTTTCTGGCATATATCATTAATTGTCGAGAGCAAGCAAGAACTAAAACTGAAAAAATAAAAATTATAGTAAAGGCAGCAGCAAAATTATTTAATATTTAAGATCTGTCATGGGAAAAAATTCAATATGAACTTAGGTATGGAGAAGGATCGTCTGAAAATGAAGCTTTGCAAATCAATACATAATTCTAATACTACAATGGAACGCTCGAAGTTTAGTAGCTGTCAGGAATTTAAAGGTTTCATTAACAAATTAAATACAAAACCAGACATAATATGTATTCAAGAAACATGGCTTAAATCATCACTGCAATTTAGTGTTTATGCAGTTTTACGTAAAGATAGAATAAATGGAAGTGGAGGAGCATGCACTATATTTATAAAGGACAATATAAAATTTATTCAAATGCAAATAAATACGGATCTTGAACTTAATGCAGTTGAAGTTTGGACAAATAATGGAATTATTAAAATAATAAATTATTATAATCCTTGTAAGAAAATAGAGAAAGCAAAACTTGAAACGGTCCTTAGACACTGGAGAGGGAAAATAATTTGGTGTGGGGATTTTAATGCACATAGTACTTTGTGGGGGGATCAATATGATTATAATGGTGGGGTCTTAGAAGAAGTGATTAAAGAAATAGAAATGTTAAATAATTGTGTAGGCACTAGGGTAAATTTGATAAGAGATAAAGAATCAGCTATTGATCTGACACTGGTATCACAATCTTTGGCGGATAGTTGCAGCTGGAAAGTATATAAAAATAATACAGTAGGAAGTGATCATTATCCAATTTTTATTGAAGTAGAAATGGATATAGAAGAAGAACAGGTAGTAAGTCAAGGGAAATGGAGATTTGGAGATACAAATTGAGAAAGCTATAAAAAAAAGTGAAGTTAATATGGTAAATATAGATGTAAATAAACCAGTAAATGAATTACATTTAGAAATTAGTAATAGTATCATTCATGCAGCAAAAACAGTCAAAAACAGTCATTCCAGTTTAGTAAAGGGGTTAAAAAGAAGAAGATAGTTCCTTGGTGGACTCTAGAGTCTAGCGGTTCTCAACGTGGGGTTCCGCCCCCCAGGGGGCGTCCAGAGGACGGCAGGGGGCGCTGGGAGGCCTTAGGGGGGCGTTTGGTCTAAGGTGAACTTTACACCTTAAATGAACAACAATACCAGTTTAGACTTTGAGCAACTTGGTAAAACTGTATTGTGTAACATGAAATCATGCTTGGCTGCAACATGGCGGCTCTTCTTCTATTCAGTGTTTAGCTTCTGTTAGCTTCTTGTTGCAGCTCCTCTCCTGCTATTGGTAGCTCACCGCATCAGTTCCAGAAGTGATGTTGCTGTGATTCACTTTGTCTGGTATTTCTGTACATATGTTGGCAGTTCTGTGATCATGTCAATGCAGCAACTTATATTAAAAAGTGTTTTATTTCCGTTTGAAAGCTGCCTGCTTCCATGGAAGGACAACAGAAAATCGGTCTTATAAACATGTAATTACTAAAATGATCACGATACCTTCACTGTGTCCCTCTGAAAAATGAACCTATTTAAATAAATAAATCCCTCCATGGTGACACCAGATAGAGATCGTTCATTTTATAGCTGTTAACACCGGAGCTGTAAGTGGTCCGGTATGAAACGGGGTGATAGAACACAGAGCTTTAAATTTCAATAATCAGAATGCAGAAATTGTTTCCGTTGTTTTAAAAGGTTTATGTCAGTCTGCCTTTTCCCATCGACACGCTTCCCGACCGCTGCGCATCTTAGGGGGTTAAAAAAAAAAAAAAAAAAAAAAAAAAAAAACGATGCGCACATTGCGTGAAACTCTGAAACAGGAGAAGCGGGACATAAAACGGAGCAACGAACTAGATGTGAATTATGGCATAAAAACAGAGAATCCAACGCTGAACAGTAAAAAATCAACACATGATGTGAAACATGATGATTAGGTGGCGCAGCAGGTGATGAGATTATTGATGGTCAATAAACGATCAAATAAATTCAGCAACAGGAAAGAAACTAAAGTGGACATAGCAATAAACCAAGAGAGGATAATACCAATCAATGGAAATTAATGGAAATGGAAGAATTACAAAATGCACTAAGAAATTACTAAGAATAACAATAGTTAGTCACCATTACACAGATTGTTCACATAGCACTATTGTACATATTGTATATATTATTAACATATAGATTATTTATTATTATTTTCTGAACCTTACATCTTACATTCTACATTTTTATAGTATTTTTATTTTTATTGGTAACTTCATCTCTGTGTTTGTGTTTATGCTGCTACTGCACAGTAATTTCCCGGTTGGGATGAATAAAGTACTTCTATTCTATTCTATATTTGTATGGCATTAAAACGATCTGGAACTTTTGTTTTCCACTGAAAGCTCTGGTTTGTACATTAAATGCCATGTGGGTGAAGTTTTATGGATGATGCTCTGATGTCCCATTATCCTGAAGGCAGCACAGAGCTGCACCACCAGAAACTGACAGAAACACTGAAGAGAAGAAGAGTTATGATTAATGTAGTTACAGTTCTATCCATGTTTTAATGTTGCAGAACTCAGTTGTTTGCAAATTGATAAAAGTTTAAACTGGCATGTTGAACATCTTTTATCTGGTCATTTTGTGGAATATTTAACAACTGGAAAATCGCAAAGAATAATAATATTTTTTCTACTCTGATTGGCTGCTGTTATTCCTACCAATTTTAACTTGAATGTTCATTGCATTTTTCGTAGATGCTTGTGAAAATAATTTCTCTTCCCATGATTTTTTTTGTTCTCTGGGAAATTATTTTTGATGATAAATACAGAAACAAGCATAAAAATCTAAACATCTATAGTGACAGTAATATTCATGATAAAATAATAGTCAGTGTAAAGTAGCCTATAAATTCTTTGTTGGGGGCGGTGAGGGACCTGGATAAGGGCTGGGGGGAACTGAGCCAAAAAAGGTTGAGAAACTCTGATCTAGAGTGTTCAATAGCAATTAGAATAAGAAACAAGGCCCATAAAAATCTTAAAAAATATATTTGCTTCGAAAATCTAATAAATTATAAGAGAAAACAAGCAGAAGTCAGGAAGATCATAAGAAATGCTAAGAGGGATTATTGGAGAAAATATTGTGTGTCATTGGGAAAAATAGAGTACCGGTATTAGACAGGGTTTGGAATACCATTAAGAAAATGTCAGGTAAATCAAAAGAGTATTATTTCCCAGTAATAGATAATAAGAACAAAGCAGAATTACTAGCAAGAACATTTACTGAGATGCATAGTATGGAGAATCTTAGTAATACTGAAAAAAAAGAATGGGAAACGACATTAAAAAATCACAATTGTCATGAGGTGGTTTGTAGGTGGTGAGGAGAGACACTGAGACCAGGTTATGGTGATGATGGTTTATTAGATGAAGAGCTCACAGTCCGGAAACAGGCAAGAAACAAGCGCTCAGCTAACACCGGTAGCAACTGTTACATAGAGGACAGGAACGGAGCTGGACAACCAGGACTTTAACAGTTCTACTGACTAGCTTCACTGACAACGTTTGACGTTAGACAGAGACAACACATAAGACAGGTGAGACTAAATACACACGGGGTAACCAAGGGAACGAGACACACCTGGGAGACAATAAACGGGGAAAAAC
Source organism: Poecilia picta (assembly GCA_033032245.1). Lineage (NCBI taxonomy): Eukaryota > Metazoa > Chordata > Actinopteri > Cyprinodontiformes > Poeciliidae > Poecilia > Poecilia picta. Next base: position 1,278,987 of record CM065366.1, read on the forward strand.
TGCAGCGACAGAGACTCACAGGGAACAGGACCACACAGAAAACTCAAAAATAACACACAAACACGGATCATGACAACAATGAGTTGCTATATAATGATGAAGATGACGAGAATATTATTATTAATATTAAATTTTCTTTAATAGAATTAAATAAAGCATAAAAAATCTAGTAAATCAACGCCTTGGGAAGATCGTTAATTATATTATATTAATAATTTTGGATGGATTAATAATGAGATAAGTGAGATAGGAATAAATAATTATTTAATTAGTCCTGTGGTGAATATTTGTGATACTCCACCTTGGTTAAGTGGAAAACCTGAAGTTGATTTAAGCTTATTGGGAAAAGGCAGACAAATAGAAAAAAAAGAGGTGGAAAGGTATATAAATAAAATATATGCTGAATATTTACAAGTATATACAGATGCTTCTAAAATGATAAATGATAAAATTGGAATAGCATTTGTAATTCTGTACTTAAGTATTATGAGAAATAAAAGAATAACAGATAAATTGACAGTTTACACGGGTGAGCTAATGGCTTTATTAATGGCTCTAGAATGGAGTGAGGAAACAAGAAAGAAGGAAATATAGATTTGCTCAGATTCAAGAAGTGCATTAAGTATTTTAGAACAGAATTCAGAAACGAGACAAGATATCATATTGAGTATTAATTAATCAATTTTTAGAATTAAAAAAATATGGATCCAGGGTTAAGTTAATTTGGATTCCTGCTCATATTGGAATAGTAGGTAATGAGTTGGATAAATTTGCTAAGAGTGCAGCAAAAAGGGATAGTGTTGAGATAAATATCAAAATAAGCAAAAATGAGGTCAAAAGTATAAGTAAAATATATATTAAAAAGAAATGGCAGGAATTATGGGATAGAGAAGAAAAGGCAAGATTTTATTATAGCATTAAAAAAAGTAGGGGAATGTAGGGAAGGTAATAGGAATAAAAAAGAAGAGGATGTTATGTCCAGATTAGTACTCTGAAAATAATTAATAAACATAGTACAGGTTTGTGTAGTTATTGTGGAGAGTCAGAAAAAGTGCCGCATATTTTTCTAGAATGTAATAAGTATAGTCCGGTAAGAGAGGTGTTAATCAGAGAGTTAAATAGAAATAAGAATAATTTAGATATTAAAAATTTGCTGCAAAGATCGTTTGAGGATGTAGCATTTAACAGCATTTTTAGTTTTCTTAGGGAGTCGGGTGTTATGGGAAGATTATAGTGATAGGACATCTAATCTATACTCCAGTCTGGAAGGTGGCGGTAATGCACCTATAAGTTATTTGCCAACCGCCATAAAACGAAGAAGAAGTTGTTTTTATTCATGACTGAAGAAGAAGAAGAAGTTGTTTTCATTCATGACTAATTCCTAGCTTTGCTCGGTAGAGGGCGCTGGCGCACCGAAACTTCCCTAAGCAGCATGAAGAGATATGAGAGTCGTCAGGCGGCGCGCTACCGCCATGTCACCTAGAGAGAAACATTTAGCGCTTTTCTCTGTTTTATGCCTAGTTTTGCTAGTGTTTTATTATATACCTATCTTTATTTACGGAGCATTAATTCTATCAGTCTGCTGTTTTGCCTTTTACTATCGCAGTAGAGAACATCTTCCCGCCAGGTTAGGCCCGAATCCTCGCGGTGGGCTACACATCCCAGCCGTGTTCCGGGGTTGGTTGCCGGGCTTGAAGACAACCGGCGTGTCGTTGGCTGCGCGGGGAAAACCGAAGAGGAGCATCAGCAGCTACAAAGCTGAGCACAGAGAAACAGAGGGACACTTCAGACAAAGACCCAGTGAAACCGGGATTTATCGAAGGGAAGCCTTGTCAAGCGACTCATTTCTTTTCAGCCCCCGGGATTTTCTCATGGGGAGTTATATCGGGAAACCCGAAAGTCCAACCGCCGACTCTGGGAGGCCAAGAGCCGGGAGGAACCCGCGAGAGCAGCTGCGGGAAAGGCTGGCCAGACCCAACCATGCTGTCTGTACCCCGAACAGGAGACTTTCATTCACTGGGTAATTAAACAACAATATAGAGACTTGTCTACATCCTCCTTTAGCATTTCTAACTCATTCATACTCGAGATGAAAGTTTATTGGCGGGTTTAAATTTGCTCTGTTTCACTTCCATTGGATTGTAGCACATAGAGGCTCGCAGTGCAGAAACGGAGCAAACAGCTTTTAAAACGTGACTTTTTGAAACGTCAATTTGTGAACTTTTGTTACTAACTAGGTTAGGCAAAAATACAACGTTTTTATTTACTTTCTCATGAAGCTACTCAAACCTGATGGGTTTGAGCCTTTTACCTTTCTAATGAGTTGCATAGTAAAACACAGAAGTAGAAACGAGAAAACAAAAAACATTTTTCTAAGAAATTTTTTTAACTCCTTGTTGTTTTTGTTGAAGTTGGTCACAAGCAGCCAAGCTGTTCCAAAAATAGATAAATCGATAATTAAGTGATGTAATTAAAAGTAAACTGTGTCTATCAAACTGTTGTCATGAAGCAGCTCTGAGCTGCTAAAAGGTTGATGAATCTGAAGTGATTGGAGGTCATTTGATCTGATGAACTGTAGATGCATCACTATGATCTGAGGTTGCTGTAGTTGGTCATTATGCATTATGAAGTCCTGCTGCTTAAGATACTGAATGACCAGGTTATTTCAGCTATTTGATAGTAAATACTTTGACATAGGTAGGTCGTCTGTATAGAATATACTATTTGAAATGAACCATCCAGATTTTGTGTCTTTTCTCTTCATGTCCTTTACAAGACATCATAGCTCATTAGGTTTGTCTTTCATGTTGTTTTTTGCATGACAAGACATTTTTATATTTTCTACAAGATAAAGTTGAAGTGAGTAGCAGCCGTCTGCAACTGATGAGAGCAAAAAGAAAATGACATGACATAAAGAAATGATGTACTGTACTGTTGTAAATTATGTCAATTATTCATATGTGTTTGCTATGGCAGAGCGAATGAATAGCTGACAGGCGTCTTTGGACAATATTTTCCTTTCCAGAAACTTCTTGGAGCCTTGTTATCATTCTGGTCACACTGGTTGTTATCAAAGAGAAAGTTTTGCTGTGTACTTGATGGAAGTGACATTTCCCTCACTGTGTTCCTTGCAGTGAGACGCTGGCTGCCCCAGGGAGGTTCACCATCACCCCTCAGCGCCACTACCCCCTGCAGCAGCTGGGTGTGTCCTCAGTGGGAGTCCTGCCTCCCGTCAAATGGGACGGCTTCAGAAAGAAGAACATCCTCAGTCCTCGTAACGCCCCGGCTGCTCTCAGCCCCGTCACCGTGAAGATCGCAAGACCTGAGCGCAGGAACCCCAGGTCTCGTATTGTTTCATAACTGTCTTATGGTTATTGAAGTGAAGACTCCAAACAAGTCTCTGAAGTTTAGTTGCTTGTCTGGTCTGGATTGTAGTGGGAACCATCCAAGCTGTGCTGGGCTCCCCGGTCCTCTGCGGACCCCTGCTCCAGAGAGAGCGTCCTGAGGGTGTTGAAGGAGAGCCGCAAGAGGGAAGTGGAGGACGAGGACCGGAGCTTCACAACAGAGCAGAGGAGCAAAAGAAGGTAAATATGACTGGGTCCATTTTTCTTTAAAGACCATTAGATTTAGAAAATATTTAATTCTTATTTGTAAAAGATAAGAAATGCAGTTTTGTTAGAGGAGCAATCAAATCTGTAAAATTATTCATCCCATTGTATATTTCACCCTTTCATTGCTTTAACAAAATGATCATGACAAACAAAATCTCCTTTTTTGACCAAATATTACAAGGTGAAAACCAAGTTCCATAAAATAATGACAAATAAAAACGTATAACATTAAATAAATTATTGCATAACTGTTCACTCACCTCAAGTCTGTGTACATAGGTCTTCATTCCACTCCATGTGAAGAGACTCAGCTAAAACAACGAGTTGATTATTGAAGTGATCAACTAATTTAGTAATTGAATAATTAACTATATATACAGTGTACAGACTCTGAAACATTGCATTTTCTGAACAATAATAGATTAAAAACAGTTTTGACTTTTGAATTTAAGATGAAAAGAATTCTGTAATAATACTCAAATTTTAGCTTCACCTGGTTAGAATTCTTAAAGAAAATCCCATATTGGCTCCTTTTGCTATCCAATTATTAATTGGGTCATCAAAAGTATTCACCAGATCAGCCCTACCATATTTATGCACTCAGTAGTTTTATGTTGCATCCAGGCGCGGAGCTATGGGGGCCCCATGGGGCCCCGGGGGCCCTGGGTCTAGAGGGGCCAGGGAGGGAGGAATAGTTTCAAGTCGCTTAAATGTCTGATTGTAGACAGAGAAAGTGCCGCCGCCTGTTGAGGAAGGTGTATTTAATGTTAAAGACGACCCCCCCCCCCCACTGCCACCTCAAAGGTTTCCAGCAGCTGCAGTCGATGCACATAAGGGGCCCGGTGATTCGTTAGGAGCCCTGTAATTGGCCCCGCCCCTTGGCCCCACACTGACTTGTTCCGCTAGTGGTTGCATTGCTCTATTTAACTGTCATTTTCTCATTAATTTTCTCTGATATTAAAAGGTTTAACAATTTGATTTGTCAAAGAAGCCTAATTATAATGATCATGATTAATTAAAGCACTAAGGGGTTAAATACTGTTTATATGCACAGTATGACTCATGGACAATAAATTGTTACAGAAAAGAAAACTGCTTTAGATTTTCAGCAAACAAAACTTTTCAGTTTAATCATGTATAGAGTTTTATTATATTACTGAACTCATTAAATGATTATTGATTAAAACAACACCCTACTAGAAATGCACGGTATAAATGGTGTACAGTAGAAACAATAGACATTTGACCTATGATGGAGATCTGTAGACTACTGGCTAATCGCGGTTATGCTTGTTGATGATGTAATCGGCTGGCAGTAATACAGAGAAAGTGGCTAAAATCGTTACACATCTTTAGTCACACCGTACATTTTCACTAATCAGTTCTGATTCCCCTCAGGCGTAATGACAGCGATGGAAGTTCTCACTCTGCATTTGAGCCTCTGCTGCCCAATGGAACGACATCCCAGCTGGTCCCCAAGTGAGTCAATCAAGAGTCTCCAAAGTGGGACAGACTCTGCATAGTCTGGAATTTGATTCAAAGGGAACCTGTCGTACTTCCATTTGAGCTTCAACTGCTTCTGAAAACAGCCCAAGCACTTAGAAAAAAACCCAGGCATCTTTTGGCAATAATTTGATGTTTTTTGGTATCCAAAAAAACAAGCAACTTCGAAATTCTCCCAATTGTTGAATCACACTGAATCATTGCCTAGCAACCCCAGCCTAGCTCAGCCGATCACCAAGCAACCCAAGTGAAACTCCAGAACTTTTGGTCAGCTGGTTTTGCAATGGCTGCTGGAACACACAAGTGTTTCATTTTTGGGTTGTCATTCTGCATTCTTGCTGGTTGTGCAAGAGGCTCCACTTCTGCTTTTCAAAGATGTAGGATTGTATAATTGCATATTTCCAAGTGTAAACATTGAGTTGGACGGTGTGGCTGGCAGCAGCTGCTCATTCTGAACGGAGCTCACAATAAGCTGAACTGAGCAGACCAAAATCTCATCATCTAAGAATGATGATGTGCAAACAATGCAATGAACATGATTTGTATAGTCCACACACCTATCCTAGCCTGTTCAAGGGAGTTTTGAGGTCCCCTTTAAATGTATTCTTGATTTTTGATAAATATGGACAAAGGAAATATAGTATGGAAAAATCCCGTTATTTATTCCCCATTCTACTGTTTAAAAGTCTCACCCACCTCCCCGTTGGTCCGTCCATCCATCAGTTCATGCATCACTCAGCAATCCCTTTATCTCAGCGTTCCCCATGCATCTTCCTTCCTCACTCTGGTTTTTGCAGGTTCCATGTTTTTCCAGCCCTGTTAATGTGGGACTAAGTGTTTGTGTCACTTTTTTTTCTCCCAGACCAGGCAATCTAAAAAGAGGCATGACCTCTGCGATAGACGAGACCACCATGAAGAGGTCCCGCACCTCCTCCATCAGCTCCGGTACGGGGGCTCATGGTCCCAGAGGGTCACCCAGCACCAGGAGAAACGCCATCCAGAGCTCCTACAGCTCCTCGCTTGGCCTCAGCCAGGTACAGGCCTGTCTCTACTAGTCTTTTTAAATCGTGGGGTTGGGCTTTCTTGGGTGAGTGTAGATTTGTTTCAATCACTAATATGACACAAGGAAAGTTAGAAATATTTAAATATTACACGTTCTAGTAGACATTGAGCGTCCCCATTTAATGTTTCCTCAGCGTCTTCCTTGGATTTCACCTTTTCTCTCCTTCTACTTCAGACTGTCTGTAGTTTTTCTTCACTCCTAAGAGAAGAACAGTGAACCGTAGGATCCTGAGCTGTTTTGGGTTTTCAAAAGAAACAACATTTTAATGTTTCATAATATTTAAATTCATTTCAAACTTTGATTATGGTTAGTACAAGTGTGCAACATATGCTATATTTGTATATCTCTCGCATGCTTTAAAAATAATATTTATATACAAACAGACCTTAATTTTGAAGATGTGGTGCGTTTCATTTTGCTGTGACGGTTCTCCATGATCCATTCCATGTAGAGGAAACCCTGACATTAAATCATTCTTCAGTTTTCACATCCCTGTTGTCCTTGCAGTGGAAGAAGCTGTCTGCTCCCAGCTCTCTGTCCAGCCTTGAATCATCTCGCTCTCAGACTCCAGAAGGAGCCTCGAAAAGACCCAGGTCTGTTGCTCTCTGGTTGCCAACAGTCATTCACACTAACTAAATGTTGAGTCTTAAGCATGTTGTTTCATAAACAGAGAGGAAGACATCCAGTCTCCCAGCTCAGCATCTTCTGTGAGATCAGATCACACAATGTCAGAGAAAACACCCGATACTTGTAAGTCTGATCTACCTTCAATCTTCCTTTACGCTCAACAACTTTTAAAATTGAAATGCATAAATCCATCCTTCCATCTTTCCTGTCTCTCTCTTTCTTTTTCTCTCTGTCTGTATTTCTCTCTCTCTCTCACACACACACACACACACACACATCTGGAGTTGGGTTGTGGGGCTAACAGCTTCAGTAGGGAGGCCCAGACTTCCCTCCCCAGCCACGTCTTCCAGCTCCTCCAGGAACCCCAAGGCGTCCCAGGCCAGCCGAGAGACATAGTCCCTCCAGGTGTCCTGGGTCTCCTCTGGGGTCTCCTCCCAGTGGGACGTGGTCTGAACTCCTCAGGCATCCTGACCAGATGACTGAGCCTCAACTGGCTCCTCTCTGTGGAGGAGCAGCAGCTCTACTCTATTTTTATACACCTATATAAGAGACACTAATAACTATTTTTCCTCACTTTCTGGAGTTAAATCACACTAATGTATAAGTTAAACAAGATATTTTTTGTTAAATTGGTGCTGTGTTCTCGTACCAGTCGGGTGCATTGGGAATGTGTGAGACATTTCAACACATAGTTTATATTTTAGCTTTATATTTTACTAGATTACCTTGTCCCTGCTCAGACTGTAATGCTGTCGCAACATGTTATACAGCAGTGCATGTTCTCATATGACAGTGAATTGAAGTTTGCTTCTTTAGTTATTTTGTATTGCTTTTAACTTCAAAATGTGGTGTTGAAAAAGTTTTAAATTCTACCTTGAAAAGTGCTTGAATTTCACTGAGACAAGTGTAGGAACCTTGTTTTAATTTACCAGCTTTGATTGTCTTGTAGCAAAACAAACTACAGTCCCCAAAGTTCCTGTCACAACAACAAGAGACTCAACTGAAAGCAGTGGGAAAAGAAAAAGAAAGATCCAGCTGGTGTCCAGCAACCGGGTTAATCAAATCTCTCTGGTAAGGAGTTCAGAATGTCCAGACTTGACCCTAAATGATACATTTAGTTTGTTCACTGATTCCTACAGTCTGGAAAAAGAGAAACTTCCAGAAAATGTTTTCTGAAAGTTGCATCTATCCTTTAGGTCGTTTTGACCAAATTCAAAGTCTGATCACTGAAGAAATATGTTTATCAAAAATAATTACTATCATAAATAATACTTATTTGTGTCTATTTTGTTTAAGTGGCTTAAAAATGAAAACTCATGAAATATGAGTTCAGAAAAGTGTTGGAACCCTGAACCTCAAATCATAAGTTCACATCCAACTCAACAGCTTCACACCATCACATGGTGACTTGTTGATGCTGTAAATCCTGATATTTGATGGTGCGAATAGAAAATGTTCCCTAGTTTCTGTACAACAAATTCACTGTGCAGAGATGAGCCGCAAATATTACCTGACATTTTCAAAGAAATACATTCTATAATTTTTGATTATTACGATAAATATCTACTGCAGAAAATCTATTGTATTTTTTAATTCCCATTTTTAGGTTTTGATATAAAGAAAAACAGAAAATGTTTTCAAAAAATGTATTGCTGCAGTTATATTGATATTTGCACATAGTTTCTGGCCTCAGAACAAGAAAAATATAACTAAATAAAAACTACTGGTACTTTGGTACAGACATTAAAAAGCCTAAAACTCTTGGCAGCTCTGTGTGGTTGGGGACTGAATAAAAGTTGGTAAAAGGAAAACCTTAGTAAATATTCAAAAACTCTGAAAAACTATTTAGCAATTCTGAAAAAAATGACCCCAGACTTGTGCGCAGTTTTCTGGGAGTTTTATGACGTGTCTGGACCGTTTGGGAACATAGATTTGAGTCTGAATGCCTGTTTGGTTGCAGCCTCCACCCCCTGAGTTGGGCTACACCATCACAGCCAGAGATCTGGACGAAGAGAAAAGGGCAGCGATCAGTAAGATCCAGAAAGTCCTGGAGACTCCTGGTGAGCAGCTCTACAGGAATTTGTTGAGGATTTTTATCTCTTTTCTGTTTCATCTTATTGTTAAATGTTGACTTTTAGCCTCAGAACCAGAGACGTTCATACCTCCAGAAGCCTCCACCTCCACCCCAACTCAACCTGCTGCACCCACGGCCACACTGAGCAGCCTCCTGGCAGCTCCTCTGCCCACATCCGCCTCTGTCCTTCCAGTCATTAACCTGGACCCCATTCCAGCGGCCCCTGGAGGCCCCAGCTCTCTGCTGGAGGCCCTCAAAGTGAAGATCAGTGTCCCCACCAGCTCCACGTCTGTTGCCAACATCACCACAGGTAACGATTATGTTACTAATCCATCCATCTATGATTATTCTGACAATTAATCAGATAAAATAATTTGCACATTCAGGAAATTTTTCATTTAACCACTAAAGCCTTCTTATACAGTATTAAAAATGCATGAAAATGGAGGAGTTTATTATGAGATGAAGGAGCAGCGATAGGAGCACATGGTAACTTTTGTAGCAGATTGCAGGGTTTCCCCCAGGTTATTATAGGCCTGGCGGCCCGCCATGCTTTACTAGCGCCACCGCCAGGCTAAGCCTTTCTTGTGTTTTTATTTTTTAGAAAAAATAAAAATCGCCTTTTTTTAAAGCCGGATTGCAAGTGTTTCTGTTGTCACTATCAGAGCAGATTTATGCCTAAAGATATGTTTATAGAAGATATGTTTATAGTTTATGCATTTAAAGCCGACCAATCACACCGCTGGGCCTCGGCGCGTTGCCTGGCAACGCAGCAGCTGGATGTCTAAAGTTGACCTCAGCGCGGATCCCGCTCCTCCTTTCACTCGAACTGGACACAAGCTGACCGCTATGGATATTTACATCAACCCCCTGTGAGGAATTATGATTAGTTATGAGGAGTTATTGATTAAGGTAAGAGTTTAAACGTTAGCTCTGGTTGCGCAGCTCTACGTGAACCGCAGGAATAACTTGTAGTTGCTTTCAGTGGAGCTTTGAGGTGAGAATGATTTATATTTGTGAACAAAACAATATGCAGCGTTTACATCTCAACACGCTGCCCAGCGTTTGGCTCTGTCTTCCCTGTAAAGTTTAGGTCTGTGTTCCCGGTTAGCCGGTGCGTTAGCGGTTAACGACCAGCGCTAATCACTCATCATGCAGGTTTAACCCGGTGAGGGTTAAACCTCCTCACTGTCACACATCACGCTGATTTTATATTGTTTCATTATTATTACTAGTATTATTTTCCCGGTTACACTAAGCACCAAACCGTATCAAATGTTTTTCCCACTTAGTCAGACAGAGTTAATGCGCGCGGCCACCGGACATCTGAAAAACTCGTCCAGAAACTTGACCAACCAAAATAGTTTCTGTTTCCCCTTGTGAAAAACTCAACAGACACGAAATGAAAGATCTACTAAAGCCACATTAGCAGCATTGAATTAAATCTCCCATTTGTCTCTGCGCAGTGCAGCGGATTATCACACCATGCAGGGCCGGTCCAAGGCTGTATGAGGCCTGGAGCAGAATATGACTTAGGGGCCCCTTTTGTTGCTAAAACATCAGCACCTCTAACAGCTTCTGTGTTAGATTTAGTGAAATCTAGGACAGAGGGAGTAGTTTAACTGGCAAACCTGAAAATCAATACATTATAACTGCAGCTTACTAATTTGTATTTGTGAACAACGGAGCTGAAACTCAAAGATTAAACTCACAGCATCAGATTGTAGCTATGGTAACAAACCAATCTGACTATGAATATTGTTCTTTGAACTTCTACAAAGTAAACTTGCCAGCTCCTTAAAATCTTACATATACATGTTAAATAATTTAAAGTCTTTTAATTTATATATGCTGAAACCATTGTCAAATTTAGCAGCAATGATAATCTCAATAAACAAATGCTACATTTATATATCTGTGGTCTATGTTAAAATATTAGCATTTATGGGGCCTTGAAGCTCTGGGGGCCTGAAGGAGCCACTGACTTAATTTGGATTTAACAGAAGTGGAAATAATTGATATTTATTTTAATTGTATTTTTTGATTAGTTGTTTTTAAGACTATTTGTTGGTTTATATAGCAGTTCACTGACTATGTTTTCCCATAACGTATAATTACCCAGTGATATTTTTACTTTTATTGTCTACTTAACATCTTTTAATACAAAAACATGGTGGACCGCCACGGTGCCTGACCACAGGGCTTAGCAAGTTTTCTGGGGGAAACCCTGGATTGACTGAATTGGCAGCACTGCTACCAGCTTGTCTCTGAAATACGGACAGTAATAAGAAGAGAGAAACGGCGCAGCTGTGGTCAACTTTCTGATGGAGCTGCGCTTTTGTGTTGGTAGTGTGAAACACAGGAACTACATTAACTTGTGATGTGAATTTTATTTTTCATCCATCCATCCATCCATCCATTTTCTTCCTCTTATCCGGGTCGGGTCTCGGGGCAGCAGCTTCAGTAGGGAGGCCCAGACTTCCCTCCTCAGCCACGTCTTCCAGCTCCTCCAGGAACCCCAAGGCGTTTCCAGGCCAGCTGAGAGACATAGTCCCTCCAGCGTGTCCTGGGTCTCCCCTCCTCCCGGTGGGACCTGAACTCCTCACCATGGAGGCGTCCAGGAGGCATCCTGACCAGATGCCTGAGCCTCAACTGGCTCCTCTCTGTGGAGGAGCAGCAGCTCTACTCTGAGTCCTTCCTGATGACTGAGCTTCTCTCTAAGGGAGCCCAGCCACCCTGCAGAGGAAACCCATTTCGGCCGCTTGTATCCGTGATCTCGTTCTTTCGGTCATGACCCAAAGCTCATGACCATAGATGAGGGTGGGAACGTAGATCGACCGGTAAATCGAGAGCTTCGCTTTTTGACTCGGCTTCTCTTCACCATGACGGACCGGTACAGCGCCGCTTCACAGCAGACGCTGCACCAATCCGCCTGTCGATCTCCCGCTCCCTTCTTCCCTCATTCGTGAACAAGATCCCCAGATACTTAAACTCCTTCACTTGAGGCAGAACGACCCCCCTGACCCGGAGAAGGACCTCTACCCTTTTCCAGCTCAAAACCATGGCCTCAGATTTGGAGGCACTGAGCCTCATCCCGGTCACAAACCGCTACAGATGCTACAGATGTGTGGCTACTGGTTTACATCTTTTGACTGAACTACCTAAATCCAAAAGGTTGCACATTCTAAAAGAATAAAGTGCCAGAATGTTGTTTTTTTTAAATATATATATATATATATATATATATATATATATATATATATAGATATATCTATATATATATATATACACAGTCCAGTCACATTAATGTGACCACCACGTACTTTCCACTTCAGAGTTAAATAACCAATCACAGAAGGCAGGTGGCAGCACAGTGCAGTTGAGCGTATATAAAGGGTGTGTGTGGGCTTCGGAAAACATTTCAATCGTTGGCGTAATGCAGAAACGAAGCGATTTATCCGACGTCCAAAAGGGCATGATCATTGGCTTTCGGGCCAAGGGTGGAAGCATTTCCGAAACGGCTGAGTTTGTGAACTGTTCGCGTGCCGCCGTGGTAAAAGTGTACCGTGCATGGCAAAATGGGACTGTCCAAAATCAACGACGTGGCAAATGTGGTGCACCACGGGCCATAGATGACAGAGGCGAACGACGGTTGCGGAGATGCGTTCGGGCAGATAGACGGGCTACCGTTGAGCAACTGACCACTAAAATGAACCAAGGGGCTACCACAAGTGTCTCCCAAACCACTATTCAGCGAACATTGCTGCGTCTGGGCCTCCGAAGCAGACGCCTGGTTCGTGCACCTATGCTGACTGGTGTTCATCGACGACGAAGGCTAGAATTTGCACGCCAGTACAGCAGCTGGACGTCCACTGAGTGGCGACAGGTAGCGTTTTCAGATGAATCGCGTTTTATGCTCCATCGGACAGATGGACATTGGCGTATAAGGCGTGAAACCTCTGAAAGGAACCACCCTGCAACCATTGCAGGAACGGTCCAAGCTGGAGGCGGGAGCATTATGGTCTGGGGAATGTTTTCCTGGCATTCTCTGGGTTCACTGATTATTGTGGAAGGCACGATGGATCAATACAAGTGCGCATCTGTCCTTGCGGACCATGTCCACCCCTACATGCGCATTGTTTTTCCTCAGGATGATGGCATCTTCCAGCAGGACAATGCGAGGTGCCATACAGCTGCCAGTGTACGTGCGTGATTCGAAGAGCACCAGGATGAGTTTACCGTCCTCCCCTGGCCAGCAAACTCACCTGACTTAAACCCAATCGAGCATCTGTGGGACCATCTCGATCGAGTTGTTCGCGCCATGGATCCTCAACCGCGTAATCTAGCGCAGCTGGCCACGGCATTAGAGTCGGCATGGCTCAACATCCCAGAGAAGACCTTCAGGGACCTAAGTGACTCTCTTCCTGCACGTCTCGTAGCAGTTCGCTCTGCGAAAGGTGGTTATTCTGGCTTTTGACAGATGGTCACATTAATGTGACTGGACTGTGTATATATATATGTGTGTGTGTGTATGTATAGTGACATAATCAGCCGATCTGAGCCTTTATCATTATGTTTGGGCCAGCACTGGATTCCTATAAGACAAAATGAAATATCTGGTTTCATTTCGGCCCATTAGAACCAGAACCTTAAGGTTCTCTGTTACTGAGTGTTGCTGCAAACATCAGTGGAAAGTAGACACAGTTTCTGTGTTTATGTCCTCACTACCTGTGGTGGAACCGAACCACACTTTAACTGGATAGTGTGTGACTTGCCAGTGTAAAAGCACCGTTAGTGTAGCTTGAGCTAGAAATTTGATCTAACATCAGCATGTGATGCTTGACTCTTGAGTAGAACAAATGTTTACAGACAAAAAGTAGCTTTTTTTAAGTAAAATGTTAATATTTTTTGTCTAATTTTGGCTGTGTTTGCCAGTTAATAATTAAATTAACTAATTACTAGAGGTGTGCCGATCGATCGGTCACCGATCATAATCGGCCGATTTCTGTGAAATTGGTGATGATCGCGATCGGCCGATCATTGGCTCTGGTACCGATACTGATCACCTGCATCTCATTTCCAGCTGGACAGCCTGTCTGTCCAGCTGGTCTCGTCTTTCCTTCACTGCGCAAACGCGCAGCAACAAATCCTAAGCGATGTGGAACTATAACCACTGAGTGAATGAGGACGTTTGCGTGTTGCGGCGGAAAATTGAAGCAGGTCAAAATGCATCAAACCAACAAAGCCAATAGACATAAAAACAATGACGGAGTTTGGCTACATCGAGGCTCAGTGCAGTAAAAAGACATGGAGGATCAGACAGCAGGTAAAGCAGCACAGTTACAAACACTCACCTGGATTAGCATGACGGTCAGAAAGATAAACTAATAACCTGAAAAATGATTGAAGTCTTCAAGCTGCGATGTAAGACGCTGGTTCTGCTGTTGAACCGCTGCTCCGCTACAGGTAGTAATATTTAATATTTAGTCATATTTGACAGACGGAGCCGCTTCTGCTCCACCTGGTAGAGACTCTCACACTGAACCTGTTTAAAGCTGCAGCATCTAACCTAAAAAATACATTTTACATACGTATTAAAACTTTCTCTGTCCTAACATGAGACAGATAATCTCTAAAAAAAAAATAATCGATCTCCTCCCTGTTACTCCTCACAGTCAGAAACAGCCAATCAGAACTAGCAGTAACCAGCTAGCCGCCATGCTAACAGGAAGTTTTCAGTCAGTATCTCAGGATTGTTTATTGTAATGGATCCTGTTTTTTGCCTTTGAATGTTAAGTTTTATACTTGAATTTTTTTGTCAATGTTGAGAGGTTTTATTTTGGTTCTTTGCATTATTTAGCCTCTTCAGAGCCTCATATGTTATCAGTCTGTTAAAGATAGTATTATTGATAGCAGTACAATTTGCCCAATGCCTGTTTTGTTTAGTTCTGGGAAAAGTTATTAAAAACAAGTTTTTGTCTAAATTAAGGTGAATTCATGGTTCCTTTTTCCACATAATGTAACCGGTAGTGTTTATGATAAAAAATAAATAAATAATAATTATGTGATCGGTATCGGTATCGGCAGAAAAAAACCTGATCGGCACATCCCTAGCAATTACTAAATTAGTTCCCAAATATTTCAATAATCAATTAATCGCCATCGTTTCCACTGTAGTTTGATGCATTCTTGAACCTGCTCTTCTCTTCCTGTTGTGTCTCTAGTGTCTCCATCAGCCACAGCTCCACCTGCCACCACCTTTACCCTGAAGACCTCCACCCCAATCCCTACAGCCCCACCTGCCTCTCAGTCCCAGTCTCCCTCCTCTGCTGCTGCTGTGGGTCAACCCTCTGCCTTCACCCAGGTGCTGGCTCAGGTTTCCAAGGCAACCACCAGCATTCCTGCTGCACCTATAACGGGACCGACCCTGTTTGGGCTGCCAGCTCTGATCAGCACCTCCTCTGCTCCTTCAGTCTCCACCACCGCTGCTCCACCTGTAGCTCCAACCAGCAGCTCTCAGCCCATCAGCACGTCCAACCCTCTCCTGACTGCCGTGTTCAAGCCCATCTTTGCAGCCGCCACAACCACTTCCTCATCTGCAGCCTCATCAGAAACCAAACCCCTGCCCCAGAACTTCAAGCCCATCTTTCCGCAGCCCCCCTCCATCTCTGCCACCTCCACAGCCTCCACCCTCTCTGCCACCACCATGTCCATGTTTGGCGTGACGACCAGCAGCTCCAGTTCGTTCTCCGGCTTTAACAATGCTTCAGCTGGCATCGCCACGACGACTCAGCCTGCAGCCCTGCCGGGGGTTAAATCCGTCTTTGGGAGCTGGGCTGCACCGCCCACAACCACAACCAGCAGCTGCAGCTCTGCTTCAGTGCAGCCTCCCAGCACAGGGAGCATGTTCCAGTTTGGAGCTGCAGCCACCACTGCTGCAGCAACAACTGCTGCATCTGCTGCTGCATCTGCTGCATCTGCTGCTGCCATCTCCAAAACAAGCAACTTCAGCTTTGGAGCCGCGCAGCCGGATCCCCAAGCTCCCAAAGTGTTTTCCTTCGGTCAGGCCTCATCCAGCCAGAGCACCACTACTGCTTCGTTTGGGGGATTTGGTCTGGCCAACACGGTTTCCACCGCCGCTCCCACTGCATCTGTGGCCCCGACTGCCGCCCCCACCCAGCCCACCCAGCCCACATTCACTTTTGGAAAGCCAGCATTTGAAGCACCAGCAGCCCAACCGGCCTTCAGCTCTTCGTCGGCTCCCCTGAAGCCCTTCACCTTTGGGAGCGGTGTTGCATCATCCACAGCTGCTGGCACCGCGACAGCACCGGCTCCATTCACGTTCGCAGCGCCCGCTCCCACCACCGCTACATCAGCTTCCACCTTTGGGACTCCAGCTAAACCAGCGTTTGGCGCCGGCTCCACTGGTTTTGCATTTGGTGCCAATGCAGCCCCTTCAGTCACACCGAGCTTCGGCGGATCAACACAGACTCAGAGCTCCTCCACCTCTACGTTCCCATTCGGAAGCAGTAGCAGCGCCGCCCAGTCAGCAGCCTCTGGATCAGCTCAACCTGCGACCGGTGGATTCAACTTCGGAGCCAGTATGTCATGTCCCCAGTTCGGGACGCCAGTTTCTAGTAATACGGCACCGCAGATGGGAAGCTTCAACTTTGGAGCAGGTGCTGCTGCAGACAAGCCAGCTTTTGGTGAGGTTTTTATTGAAATTGAAATTTTTAAATTTTATTTATTTATAAGAGGGCAATGCATCTTTAGAAACATGAACACATCATATAAATATGCCAGATTTTGCCAAAGAGGCTCATTTTTATCTGTAGCCTCATAGCAGGGTGATTTAAAAAAAGAATTGCAGTAATTATATTGTTAATCAGTAACAAAATGTATTGGATCACAGGGTTTCCCCCAGAAAAGCTGCTTAGCCTGGGGGGAGGGGGGGCCGGCAGCCAATCAGAGAGCGCGGACTCTGCACCTGCTTTGCTTTCTGAGGGGGAATTACAGAGAGGAATCCCAAACAGCTGAAACGCTAAGCCTGGCGGTGGGGCTAGCAAAGCATGGCGGCCCGCCATGCTTATATTACACTGGGGGAAACCCTGGATTAATATCAATAGATGATGCATCTGGTCCAGAGTAGAACCATACAGCATTCTGGGATATGTAGGCAGAGGAAAGGCTTTAGCTGCTCAACCTCAGGTTGATGGCATCAACTATCTCACTCGCTCTTTGGTTACCTAGCAACAATTTGTTGAGTAACTTGCGCAGCAGTAGTTTAAGATTCTGTCGCTGTGCCTCATAACTGATTAACAAAAAGACAGAGGGAGAGAAAACTGGACAAAACGGGAAAGGAATGTGGCGTTTCGTCAGCATCATTTGTGGTCAAACGACAAACGTCCTGATGCAGAGAAAAGATAAAACCTGTTGAATTACGGGTAATCCGTCACCGCGTTCTGATTGGCTACCTGTCACATTCAGCAGGTTGTTTTCTCGTTCCCAGTCGAGGAAAACCCCACAGGCTGCGATAAAAGGGCCAAGACAACCCAAATGGGATATATTCAGACTTTAGCCGGAACACCGACATGCAGAAGCCTAATCTGACGGTTCATGACCCCTGACCCCCGGCCGCAGCAAAACATCCAAGTCTTGACCGGTCCGCGATAATAAAAAGGTTTGGGGGGCCACTGATCTAGACATGGAAATGAGGTCATCAATCTGTGTTTAAAAGCTTGTGAATCACATGCTGAGAAAAACCGACTTCAGTTGCTTAAGTTTTCAAATTAGTGAAAGATATATTAGTAGATAAATGGGCTGTGAAGATAACTTGATTGTCAGAATATCAATAACCTTTCGTTGAAGTCATAATGTTTTGTGCGGTTCTCTCCTCAGGGACATCGACCCCGTCGTTTGGTCAGGGTGCCACTCCAGGTCCAATTCCCTTTGGAAGTCCAGCAACTCCAGTCCAAGGCTTTAATGCTGGTCCTTTTGGTAGGTTATAGTGATGAGCCATTTCCAGACTGGTCTCCTATTGCTGAAAGCCTGAAAGTCCTGCTTCTGATTTTTGTTCATTCCAACACTAGGCTATGTTTTATTGAGGTATATTTGTACAAATCATTCCTTTTAACCTTTTGATGTTCTGCAGAAAGTCTTGTCTCTCACTTGATACTGGAATTTCTCCACATCTCATAAAAAATCCTGTTTCCTTTTAAGGAAAAGGACATTTTTTACCTGTATTTGTTAGAAAAAAACTGAGACATTTCAAGATTAATCCCAGAAATTTGTTTGAGAAAAAAATTGTGTAAGTTTCTGAGTTTGAAAAGCTAAAAATCTGTAAAAATGTAGACATTTTGAGATTAATCTCATAAAATGAACATTTTCATTAGTATGAACCAAATGTAAAGAAGTTTTTATTTATTTATTTATTTAATTTTCTGTACTTCACAGGGTCTCCTGCAACCCCCACCTTCTCCATTGGGGCCGGATCGAAGCCGTCCGGTGCGCGTCAGAGGCTGCAGGCTCGAAGGCTGCATAACAGGAAGAAGTAACCCACTGAACGTTCCGACACCATTTCTAGAGGACCATGGCCTGACTGACTGAAACGCCTCCATGGTTTTAGCTCCAACATCCTCCAATCAGGCTGCTGCCCTCCTCTCCCTTGTTTCCTCCCAATCCAACAGCAGTGTGTTGGTCCGGAGCGCTGAGTTAGCAGAGGAGTTGGTGAATGTCACAGCAGGAGGGAATCATACTTGAAGAAAGACAGAACAGACAGTTGAGTTGTTGGATTCTGAAGAAAAAGTGCATCCAAAGTTTCTCGTTCTCTTTCTGTACATGGACACTCCTGCCGATTTTGTCCGGAGGAGAAAGCTGAGACGTTTATTTTTTTACGTAATCTCTGGTTTGTATGTTGCCGAATGTTTCAGTACAATGAGTCTAAACAGGAGAAATGTTCAGCTGCTTCAGATGAGGTGCAAGAGTGAGCATGTCATTGTATTTAAATTATTTTTTTAATTGGCTCTCTGACCTTGTAACTGGGTGAATGATGTTTCTGCACTCGGTTTATGTCTTAATGTGGTTTTTTGCAGATGCTCGTGTTTTGGTTGCATATCACTATTGCAAGCATTCCCAGTCCTCTGCTGGACGGCCTTCTGTCCTTTAATCCTTATCTTTATTTTGTTTCTATCAATCATTTGCCAACACTGATGAAAGTAGTGGGTCAGTTTGTGATTAGGAGGCTACTGCTGACCTGTGCAGAAAAACCAAAGCCAACTGTTCAACTTCATGTCTGTGAAAACAATATGTGATCTCCAGTTCACCTTTAAATGCTGAGATGTGTGTGTTCGTACGTGTGTGAGTGTGTGTTTGTGCCAGACTACCTCTTTTTAACCACAGGCACTGAAATCTTTTGTTGATCCGTAGATTGGATTTTAGTTTTAGCTACTGATCTGTGCAAATGGTTTGAAATATCTGCACACATGACCCTAATTTCAGAAATTCATTGTTACAGTTTACACAATATTATCCTAAAACCAGGTATTTTAAACACAGGCTGAATCTGGACTCTTGGATACAAGGAGTTTTGTTTTTAATGTTTTGCGACATGGTTTCTGTAATTTTTGTCATTATTTTAATGTTGGTTGCTTCATCAAAATGGTTTGTTGCTTCATAATGATTGCTCTCTCATGAAACCTGAACAGCAACTGAGTTAGTATTTGATGGGTTTATTTCCTGAATGAATAAAATCACAGTTTGAGATGTGAATGTTCAACCTTGTACACATAAAACTCTTACACTATGAGTGTTTTTTTTCTGAGATTAGGTGGGCAAAATAACCTTTAAGTCATTTTTTTCTTGCAGATTTTGCTTATATTATTTAAATGTGTATAAAACAGTGCTGGGATGTGTAAATAATCTAAGTGGTAAAAATCCACTTTTTAGCTATTATCTAGTATAAAAAGTCTATAAAATGACAGCCTAGATGTCCTATGTTCCCAAAGAGTTATCCAAGAAATGTTGAGAATGATTTAGCAGACCTGGTATCAGGACTTCTGTTCCTGAATGAATCCTTTCCTACCATGACACCTCAGAGTTTCTAGGAACTGTATTGTTTAGAAACAAGTTAACCGTCTTGACTTGCCTGCGCTCCACAATTGGTGCTGGTGTTTCCTTAGGAAAAAATAAAACATCTTGGCAAATTATTTAACTTTTGTTCCCAAAAATAGCTAATTTTGGGACTATTCAGACCTAGAGATAGTTTGTTCT
This sequence comes from Poecilia picta, assembly GCA_033032245.1. Classification (NCBI taxonomy): domain Eukaryota; kingdom Metazoa; phylum Chordata; class Actinopteri; order Cyprinodontiformes; family Poeciliidae; genus Poecilia; species Poecilia picta. The sequence goes on from CM065366.1 coordinate 1,299,133, forward strand.
AGAAATATTTTTGCATTGTCTAAAGAAATATTGCAAAAGAAATCAGAATGCCTGAACTAAAGCAAGAAATGTATATGTACATCATTCTCTAAAAATCTAAATTTCTAATAGTTCAGTTCAACTTATAGCTTTTTAATTCTTATTTTTTTGGCATTATCCTGTTAACCTAAACAGAACCTGTAAATCAAAAATAGCCTCTTGAAAACAGTATTTGTAATTCCAGCCATACCTTCTTTCTTGCTAACTTTTCAATTAATTTATATAGATTTTTCAGTCCACAGGGCCGTTTTCTATGCCACACCATTCAAGGTTGAATAAAATAAGCAGGTGGCCTTATTTCTGCAGATATTTTTTATTATACAATTTTTAGACTGGGTTTTTAAATTGGTTATTATAGATTCAGTGAAATTTTCTATTAAAATGAGAACCAAAACACTTTTAAAATATGTTTTAGAAATGTCAGGAGCAAATATCAGCAATAAATACTTGCATTTCTGTCAACGATTAGTATATTGAAATCGTGTGAAAAAGAGGAGTTTGTGAATATAACACTGTAGCTATAAGAGTTGATGAAAATGTTTCAGTGTTAAACCATCCAATAAATAAGAAAACGTTTTCCTAGGAATATATAATTTTACTTACTGGTTTTTAGTTATTTCAGTAGAAATTGTGCCTATTGCACTGCTAGTGGAAAAAATGGTTTTACAGTTACATTCCTGTCCTTTAGGTGACGCTGTAGGTTGCCATGGATGTTTATGATGCATTTACGAAAGATCAGAAATGGCCATTTTAGACATGCAAGTCAAGAAATTACGTCGAGTGAGTCAAATTGGAACTACTGCGCAGAATTTCTGTATATAATGAATGAATGTGATATTTTCAAAGTCATTCCTTATTTAGAAAGCCATTTGCTGAGCGTTTCCCTAATCTATTTAATTAACATGGAAACACAACACAAAAAACTGTTAAAAATATTCTTCATTGCAGCGTCAGTGTTTGAAATCATTCGAAGCTGATATGATAAAAAATAAAACATTCTCTCATTGTAGTACTCGTGTTTACGAGTTGAATTTAGTAACCTTGAATGCAACACTCAAATATGACACTCTCGCGCATGCGTATTGTCCTATTATAATGTGCTAACTGTTAGCGTTGTAAAAACAATTACGTGGCTGGAATATTTCAATATGGAGGTAACAGCATTAGTTGCCCTGACTTTATTTTAGGTGCTTTGGTTATTCTGGTCGCTTTAGCGGTGGGAAGGAGAAAAGAAGAGCTAAAGGAGGAAACGGAGCCGACAGCGGAGAGTTCAGGTGAGAGAACCGCGGAGCTCATGTAACCTGAATCGGCAGTGCTGACCGACTGAGTCCGCTGAATGAGCACCATTCATCCTTATATTCATTCACTCTGTAAAACATTAGGGTTTTGTACTAAATATTCATCCTTAATTCTTATAAATGTATAAAAAAGGAATAAACTAACTTTCTGTCACCTGCTTCTAGCCAATAGTGAAGCGTTTTATTAACGGACCAATGAGGTCACAGCTTTCTGCTGCGTGGCGGCTCCGTTTCATTCATGGGAAAGTTCAGAGTGTCTGATAGTGAAGGTTCATTAAAACTGTGTTTCTGTAACAGGAAAGAATGCAGTGCAATAAAACTCTTGTTTAAATATGATAAATTCCAACGTAATTCATTGTCATTTACAGTAATTATTCATAAACTTCTCTAAATCAGTCATAGCAGCCATTAAAAATATCTCGTTGTACAACTTGTTGTGCTCCAGCTGAAGCCAGAGCTGCGAAGGTCCCAACGTCTAAGAAGCAGAAGCAGAAGCAAGACAAGCAGCGGAGCCGCAAAGACAAACCGGCACAGCACAACTTCAGCCATCCTCTGCTGGCAGCTTCACTGAAGGTGGACCATGATGGACCTCACAGTCACAGCAGCTGTTCTACACTCTCATGTTTTTGGTGGACCTAAACAAACTGAAGGCTACATTGGTAGTTTTCACTTAAGCCACTTTTGCAAAATTGTGTAATTTGCACTTCAAATTCCATCCGATAAGTTAATGACTTCACCAGCGGGAGACATCTTGTGGGGGGGGGGAGTGGACCCATCTGCTGCTCTCACAACCGGAGGTTCTGAATGTTAACCCTCCATACCCAGTTAATCAGATGAATTATTTCAGCCCTAAATGTGACACACTATGCATGTGTTTAATTTTTGTATCTTGTGCTCCTCAGGGCCATACCGGGAATGTGACATGCTTGGATTTCAGCAGTAATGGGAAATACCTGGCGTCCTGTGCTGATGACCGCACCATCCGGATCTGGAGCACCAAGGACTTCCTGGAGCGGGAACACAAGTGTCTGAGAGCTAACGTGGAGCTGGATCATGCCATGTTGGTTCGCTTCAGCCCAGACTCCAGGTCTGCTTCTTTCCCTAACCCTAACCCAACTTGTGGAAAAACATGCTGGAAATGCTTTTACCTAGAGCTGCAAAGCTTGTTTTTAGTGATTACTGTGATAAATAATAATATTGTTTGGCTTTTTTTAGACCATTTCCAAGTAATACGTTGATCATTGCATAAAAATGCAAGTTCCTCTCAAAGACCAATAAACTTTAATTTTGTAAACAACACTTCATGCTGGAACAGGAAGATATTTTAAATATCCAAAATAAAAATACAACTAAAATAATAGAATATAGAATATAAATAGAAATGCTCTCACAATCGTCCAGTTGTGAGAACATTTTCTCAGAACATTTCTGAGATTAATATAAAAATGTCTGAGTTTTTTTTTTAGCAAATTTCCAACTTTTGAGGTGCTGCAGTGGCACAGAGGTAAAGCACAGTCTGGGTACAGTGGCCATGGTCTCTGTACATGGCTGAGTCCTGACCTGATGACCTTTGCCACATGTCTTTCCTCTCCCTCATTACCCATTTTCCTGTCTGAACACTCGCAAATAAAGGCCACTAGAGACAATAAAACCTTAAAAAATAAAAGCTTTTAACTCTTGTAGCTCAGAACTGTTTTGTTTTTCTAGAAAATTAAAAAAAGTGTTTTTTTCCAAAAATGTACTCCTTATTTCCTATCATCATTCAAACCTGCAGGGCTTTCATCACCTGGCTCGCCAATGGAGATGCTATTCGTATCTTCAAGATGATCAAAAAGGATGACGGGACCTTCAGCTTCAAGGCCGCCTTGGAGGATTTCCCCCAGAAACACAAGGCCCTGATAGTTAACATCGGAATTGCAGAGACGGGTAAAGAACACGTCACATTGTACTGTTTTGTGATGGAGAGAACTGAATATGGAGACTTTTCCACAAATATGAAGCTCCTAATTGTTTCTTTTCTGCAGGTAAATTCATCATGAGTGCCTCAGCAGACACCACCATCCTGATCTGGGACCTGAAGGGGGAGCTGCTGGCCTCCATCAACACCAATCAGATGACCAATTCTTACGCAGCTGTCTCCCCCTGCGGCAGGTCAGGCTCAACACAACAACAAACACTTTAAACATTTACTGCAGCATTGGTTAAGATTCTGATGCTCACTATGGAGACCCAGATCTTGGTGATTCCATCTTCTGCTTGTCCTCATCCTCAGGTTTGTAGCATCTTGCGGCTTCACTCCAGATGTGAAAGTTTGGGAAATTTGCTTTGGAAAAGGAGGAGAGTTCAGAGAGGTAACCAGAGCGTTTGACCTGAAGGGCCACTCTGCAGGAGTTCATGCATTTGATTTTTCCAATGACTCTCGCAGGTAATAAGTGTTTGTAATTAGGATATTTGCATTGTTGGATAAGATGAATAATACAGCATTTATAGAAAACATTGGTTTTTTTATCACAATTTCTTTCTAGATCATTGTATTGATAGCAAGTTACTTTTAGGGAAGTGTTATGATTGAGACTGCAGTCCTGGGAGGTGTTAACATAATATGTTATAAAGTTCACCACTCATTAAAAACATGCCTAGATTGCTGCTTTAATTCTTCCATTCATGTTTCAGAAATCCCTCAAAGGGAACGTATTATAAAAAATTCACATGTTTTTGTATTTCTATTTAGGTCTCGCTAGTTTTGGCAATAATTTTTTTGATGTCTGGAAAATGAGGCATTTCAACATGTTCAGAATGTGACTTCACAAGTCAGCCGGCTCTGCTCCTCATCTAGTAACACAAACTGAACTCCAACAAGTTTGGTCATCTGGTTTTATCACTCGATGCACTTGTCCTTTCCAGAGTGGCTTCTGGAAAGGACAAGTGTTTGAGGTTGACTTACCATCCAGAAACCACTTGCTGCCTTCATGTTGGTTGTTCAGGAGGCTCCACTTATGCTTTTCAAAGATGCATGGTTTGCATAAATAAATGTGCATCAGTTTGCAGCCATTTTCACATGTGAATTTGAGGGGAGTGACCAGCAGCAGCTTATTTGGACTTGGTGACAAGAGATAATTGTAAAACGGATCATTGTGAAAGAAACTCAAAGTGGGCAGAATTAAACAAACTTAATTCTTATCTAAAAAATATTTTGTGTGTGTAAAACTAAAAAAAATGTAAAGAACATGTTTTGCATTGATCCATCATAACCCATTCAAAGAAGCATAAATAAAAAAAGGTATCTAAAACGTTTTGCAACCAACTTGGCTTTTCTTTTTCTGATCAGAATGGTGACTGTGTCTAAAGACGGAACGTGGAAGCTGTGGAACACAGACGTGGAGTACAAGAAGCAGCAAGACCCGTATCTCCTCAGGACAGTGTCCTGCTGCTCCTCGGACGGCAGCAGGGTGGCCTTGTCTCCGGACGGCCGGGTTGTCGCCATCAGCGACGGCTGCAACGTGGCGATGTTTGACGCGACCACCGGGGAGCTGGCGGAGGAACTGCACGGCGTCCACAGCCAGGGGATCACTGACCTCAGATTTGACATCAACAGCCGCTTCCTGGCATGTAGCGGAGACAAGGCGGTCCGTGTGTTTCACAATGCGCCGGGTTACCGGGTGGCCATCAGGGACATGCAGGACATGCTGAAGAAGCCTCAGAACGAGGCCATGAAGCAGAGACTCCAGCTGCAGATCAGAGAGGCTCAGAGCGCCCTGGATGCTGCGGCAGCTGCTCCCACCCAGTGAAGCAACGCACCAAGAGCCACATAAGTTCTTCTGTCAAAAAGATATTCAAATCTGCATGCAGTTTTAATAAAATTATGTTTTTATGGACGGATTAAAGGCAATGTGTTCAAACATGGTACTGTGTTTATTTCTTGGTAAGCATCAAAATAATGACAAAAATGGCATCAATTACTGAGATTAGAGTAATTTCATCAATTAATTACATTTTTGAAGATTTCATTTTTGGAAAATGCAGATTTATTTTTTTCACCAACACTGTCCTTAGATTCCCATAGTTCAGTGACAAATATTTATGCAAGTCATTACAGTGATACACACATTTATGCATATGATTTACGCATAAATAAATCACTTATGATTTATGCTTAAAACATAAATGATTTATGATATTTATGCTAGAAGTGCATAAATAAATACAATGATTTACAATGGTGTATTAGGGTCATTATATAAAAATAGAATTTCTAACAAAAGAATAAAACATTTTTCAGATAAAACATGGAAATTTCAGTTTCAAAACTTGAACATTTTAAAATTTGAAACTCAGAAATGTCTTGGGGGTTTTTTACTGAAAATTTCTGAGATTAATCCAAAAATAAAAAAATTCTTAAAACTGAAATTTCTGGTTTTTCTAGACAGCTTAAATTCAAAATGTGAGTTTTGTTGGCAGAAATGTACTCATCCTTTGTTTCTATCTGCAGTGGCCCTAATATGCCGATGTAGTTTTCTACGTTCTAACCCCGCCTGTGCGCCGCGGAGCTGCGTGTGACGGCGTGTGAATGGTGCGCACCCCGCTCTGATTCGACCCGGATGTGGTTCTTGTTGCTGCACGTTGTTGAGCAGCGTGACCAGCAGCGCGAGCTGAGCTGAGAGCTTCATCCACTGATGTCTGTGGAAATGATGGAGCCGCTCCGGCCCGCTAGGATCCTACAACAGAACCGGGTCTTCCTCGACTTCTTCTGGGATCTGGCGAACCCGGACCAGGAGGTCCGGCGGAAGGCGGTGGAGAACCTGATCCAGTACCTGAACACAGAAAACAAGGTGAGCGAAACCCAGCATGTCCTCCGGCAGCTTTCAAACTTCTGCACTGTTGAAATTATGAAACTATTCAATCTGAAAACCCGCCGGATTAACATTGAACATCACTATAAATAGGGAGGTACTTAAATGTTAACATAAAGGAAAATAAGATGATGATTTTAACAAGATGTGTTTCTAATCGAGTAAAATTTGAGTTCCTGATAGAAAATATATAAATAACAATACATAAATCCCATTATTATCCAAGAGAACGCAAATACATTAAAGCACAGCAACATAATAAGACTAGGTACAGAGAAAAGGCCAAAAGGAGAAGACAAATTTTCATTTACAAGTAACTTGAAAGTGGGGATTGTATTTTTGTACCTGTGTATGATTTAATCTAATAAGTAAACTGTATCCCATTTTAAAAACACCATCTGCATTTTGAAACATAATGATGAGGACAGAGAAGCTGTTTAGATCAGAGTTTCTCAGCCTTTTTTGCCCCCCCCCCCCCCCCCCCCCCCCCCCCTATCCAGGTCCCTCACCGCCCCAACAAAAATTTACAGGCTACTTTACACTGACTATTATTTTATCATTAATATTACTATCACTATTGTAGATGTTTTGATTTTTATGCTCGTTTCTGTATTTATCATCAAAAATAATTTCCCAGAGAACAAAAAAGTTGTTGTTCTAGTTGTTAAATATTCCACAAAATGACCAGATAAAAGATGTTCAACATGCCAGTTTAAACTTTTATCTATTTGCAAAGCGACTGAGCTCTGCAACATTAAAACATGGATAGAACTGTAACTACATTAATCATAACTCTTCTTCTCTTCAGTGTTTGTCAGTTTCTGGTGGTGCAGCTCTGTGCTGCCTTCAGGATAATGGGACATCAGAGCATCATCCATAAAACTTCACCCACATGGCATTTAATGTGCAAACCAGAGCTTTAATCTATAATAGATTAATAGTTTCAATATTAATCTATAATAGTAAAACTATTAATTTTTTTTTCAGAAAATACAAAGAGCAAATCTGGTTCTTATTCAAATCCTAATGAGTCAAATTGAAAGTGTCATGGAGTCTCAGCCTCATGACATTAACAAGATGTGGTCTCAACAAACCCATGACATTTCAGGTTTCCCCCAGAAAACTTGCTAAGCCGGTTGGTCGGGGGGTCGAGTCGCTCCACCGTGGTTTTGTATTAAAAGACATTAAGTTGACAGGAAATGTAAAAGTATTACTGTGTAATTATATGTTACGGGCAAACATCTCCAGTGAAATGCTATTTAAACCCACAACTAGTCTAGAAACAACAAATTTGAACTTCTGTTTAATCCAAATTAAATCAGTGGCTCCATCAGGGCTTCAGGGCCCCATAAACAATAATAATTTAAAACAGACCACAGATACATAAATGTAACATTTGTTTATTGAGATTATCAATGCTGTTAAATTTTATTCAATTGATAGATAACTGATTTTAAATTGTTTAAAATCAGTTGTTTAAAAACAAGATTTTAAGAAGCTGGCAAGTTGACTTTTTAAAACTTCAAAGAACATTATTCATAGTTAGATTGTTTTGTTACCATAGCAACAATCTGATGCTGTGAGTTTAATCTTTGAATTTACAAACACAAATTAGTAAATTGCGATTATAACTTATTGTTTTTCAGGCTGGCCAATTAAACTACTCTCTTCTGCCATATTTCACTAAATCAAACACAGAAGCTGTTAGAGGTGCTGATGTTTTTAGCAGCTCGAGGGGCCCCTGAATCAAATTCTGCTCCAGGCCTCATACAGCCTTGGACCGGCCCTGAAATCTGCTGCACTATGGGAGATTTAATTCAATGCTGCTACTGTGGCTTTAGTAGCTCTTCCATTGTCACAGAGACTATTCTGGTTGGTCGAGTTTATGGGACAAGTTTCTCAGATCTCCATGTGGCCGCGCGTATTAACTCCAAGTAGACAATGTACTTGATATGGTTTGATGCACCATGTAACTGGAAAAATAATACTAAAAATAATAATAAAATAATATAAAATCAGCGTGATGCGTGACTCCGCGTTAAACCTCCTCTCAGGGATGAACCTGCATGATGAGGTTAGCGCTGCTCGTTATCCACAGACTCACCGGCCAACCGGGACCACAGACAGAAACTTTACAGGTAAAACAGACACAGAGCCACATGCTGGCAGCGTGTTGAGATGTAAACGCTGCATATAATTGTTTGTTCACAAAGATAAATTATTCTCATCACTTCACAACGCGCCTCTGAATTCACTACAAGTTTTTCCTGCGGTTCACATGGAGCTGCGCAACCAGAGCTAACGGCGGGTTTTAAAGTCTTACCTAGAGTCTCCAAAGGATCATAATTCCTCACAGTATGTTGATGTAATTATCCATACAGGTCAGCCTGTGTCCAGCTTGAGTTACAGGCAGCAGCGCGAGGCAAAGCGCAGAACCGCCAGCTGTGTGATTGGTCCTGCTGTCGGGTTTAAATGCATAAACTATAAACCTATCTATGATAAACCTATCCAGTAGGAATAAATCTGCTCTGCTAGTGAAATGCTCAGGGCAAAAGAAACGCTTGCAGCCTGGCTTTAAAAAAAAAAAAAAAAAAATCTGATTTTTTTATTTTTATTTTCCTAGAAACGTAAACAAGCAACGCTTAGCCTGGCAGCGGGGCTAGTAAAGAATGGCTTGCCGCCAGGCTTATAATACACTGGGGGAAACCCTGGATTTGCTGCTGAAGGAAAGAGGAGACCAGCTGCGAAATGAGATGCAGGTGATCAGTATCGGCAACAAGAGCCAATGATCATCGATCACCTATCATGCACTTTTTCACAAAAATCGGCCCGATTATGATCGGTGACTGATCGATCGGCTCACCTCTAGCTGCCATCGATACAGTTGCAGCCAGGCATGATTTAATGTTATAAAATACAGTTCTAGCAAGTTGCTCAAAGTCTAAACTGGTATTGTTGTGATTGTAAGGTGTAAAGTTTACGTTCGACCAAACGTTTGGGGGCGTTTGGTCAAAGGAAAACTTTACACCTTACACATAATAATATCAATTTGTCCTTTCAAAGACTAGAAAACTTGAATTTGTACAAAACACTCTACAATAGGACTGGAAAATACTCTAAATATACAAAATAAAACACAACCACCAAAACCATAAAAAAAGGAAATTACAACCTACTTAGTGAGGCTATAAATACATTTATTTATAAATGTATGGTTTCAATTTAAATCCGTTTGTTTATTAAACAAACAGTGAAGAAAATATTGAAACTAACTATCATGTCAATACGGACAGTACACAACAAATAGAATTTACTGTGACAACGAATCAAAATTATCATCTCGATTATCAAGAAATTTATCACACTAAATGATAAACAATATGATAAATGTTCACGACCCAAAAAACTACAGGCATTAATAAAATGTATTTGTTTGTTTTGGACAAAATCTCATATAACAGATTTAAATCTAACAATGAAGAAAGGGAAAATTGTTCAAAGAGTAATTGTGGAGTCAGATATCCTGGTTGCTGTTTGTGCCTGCAGGCTGATGAGCTGGAATACACATTAAAAAGGCTGGTGGACGGCCTGGCCCACACCCGGGAGACGGCCCGACCCGGGTTCAGCCTGGCTCTGGGACAGGTGAGTGGGCCGCCGGCCTGAGTTCTGTGGTACAACAAGGAAATTGATACAATTCTGTTAATTTTCCAACTATAAAGCTGCTAAAAACTGATCAAATTTAGAGACAAAACTAAAACTCCATTTAAATCTCCATTTAAAAGTAAAGAGTCAAACCTAAGAGTTTTCTTCTCCCTAAGGTGTTGAGTGCCTTTGAAGACATTTCCCTGCAGAGCATACTTGACAGAATCAAAGAAAAACACAACTTACACGCTGTGAAAAGGGTACATTTTGATCTTTTGGACTTCATTAAGCACAGAAATATTCATTTAAAGGATGTTTGAACACCTCAAGCTGGTTTTTGCTCTTTAGAAACTTTCCAGAAATGCCATGTTTGGGAATCTGTTTGGCGTCCTTGCCCTCCATCAGTCGGGACGCCTCGTCAAAGTAAGTCTGCTTCTTAGTTTGTCAACGAAAGCAAATAAAGTTAAATTAACACAAGAATAAAGTCGTAATATTACGAGAATAAAGTCGAAATAATACAAAAATAAAGTTGTAACAATACGAGAATAAAGTCATAAATAATACTTTATTCTCATAGAATTTATTTTTATTAGTGTGGCCTTTGTATCCCATCATAATTAAAACATTTGATGGATTCAGTTTTTTTTTTTTTTTTTTTTGCCCTTCCCTCCAACTCTGAGGCGCCCCCTTGAGGCCCTGATTTTGTAAAACACCGATTTAACCCGTATATCCAAAAGCTTTTGAACCTGTTTACTTTTCTCTGCAGGAACCCCAGGTGGTGCTGGGATGTGTGCAGCTCCTTCAGTGTTTGATCCAGCACAAGCAGCACCTGAAGGACCTGCCTAGCAAAACCATGACCGACATCCTCACTGAGGTAACGGTAACAGCTTCACCTTCCCACCACTATGACCCGTTCTTCTTTAAGCCGCTGATTTCTGGGCCCACAGATACCGGAGGAGGTGTTTGAGGAGGTTCTGCTGAGCGCTCTGGAGGCTGACCTGGCGTCAGCCTTCAGGACCCCGGAACAGATGCAGCTGCTGCTGGTGGCGCTGCAACACTTCCCGCAGGCCCTGAAACCCAAGAAGCTCAAGAAGCTGCTGGACTCTTCCACCATCATCAATGCAGACAACATCCCAAAGTGAGAATATGTTCCACAACTCACAGCATAGTCATTAGTTAATCTACACCACTACATTTTATTTTGAATTTTAAAGCTAAATAATCTAGAATATAGGGCTGGGCAATAAATCGATGACAATGTCTATCATGATAGACACATGATCAGTATCAGTAGATAAAATATCTGATAGAATATTCAAAAATTTCACTGAGCTCTAGTACAACACCGCACAGCTTTCTGGGAGATGTATGCAGAAGAAAGGCTTTAGTTACTCAACCTCTTATGGCGAGCTAAGCAAGATTGGTGGTATCAACTAACTCATTCTGTCACTCTTTGGTTACTTAGCAACTGATTCACTTTTTGATTACCTAGCAACAACCTGTTGAGTAATGGACCTTACCAAGCTCTGCCCAGAAACACCGCCTAAAATCCCACGTGGCTCCATGTCTCACAAACAAAGCCTCACAGAGCTTAGTTTCTATGTAAACAAGACGTCTTTCATTTCGACTGACTCTCTGCAGAGTATTTCTGAGTCAATTAGTTTAGCATTTCTGCCGGATTTTCAAAAAATATCAGCCACGACAATGGAACCAACAAGTTCATGTCATCTTTTTTGGACGACATCAAGGTGTTTGAGCCATGTGATGCCTCCAACATTGTGGTGTCACAGCTAAATGCAACCGAGCGATGAGGAAAACAGCAGATCCTCACACCCTCAGCATAAATATAGCTGTGGACAAGATCACTGGATCACTGACGCCTATTGTTCTTGCAAGGCTGGGTAAGTCAGGCATTCATGGTTTAGAGGGGGATTTCTGTTGGCAAATGTTCGAATGTGTCTAGGACTTATACACAATACTCGGTGGCTAACACGATTACAGTTTAGTAAAAAGCCTTTTCAGGTAAAATAAAATCTTTAATGTATGTCAGATACGGTACACATTGCATATTGATCTGTTCAGCTAACGTAAGACTGTAACAGACAGGCTTCAAGGTGTAGAAGTTGTATCGGTACTGCCATTATGCTGTACTTGGCTAAAAGATTTTCATAATGTATGTGTTTATTATTGACTTTCTTTTTTTCATTCACTAAACACAAAGAAAGCAAAGCAATAATACTTACACCAGCAGACACTCCTTTGTTCTTATTGATCCTACAACGGTTGAGCTGCAAATGTGGTTGTGCACAAGCTTTGATCCAAGCAAGGCTTTCCGTTTCAGATTTTGGAAATCTGTGAATTTTAGTTTGACAAATACGATCAGCATACCTGACATCGCCTGTACAGATACTCCACTGACAGTGGAGAACCATTCTTTTAGAGTCCTGACCCAAAAACCTTCTGCTGGTCTGCTAGTCCACAATGTACATTAGCATGTGTTTACTACTGTAGATTGTGTTTGTGAGACGGTCACACACGTGGTAGCTGCACTGTGACGTGAAATGGGCATTAACCAATGAAACGCAGCCCCTGTGGTAAGGTCCATTGGCACAGCAGCAGATTAGGGTTTCATTGCTGTGCCTCATCACTCCTTAAAAGAGAATGGCAATAATGTAGAGTGAAAGAAAAAAATTAGTACAGTAGCTTGAGGATAAAACAGGAAAGTTTACATTACCAGTTGTCAGTATTTCAGATATTTAAAACAATAAAAATTCATTAATAATCTATATCGACTGATATGAAACCCTTAAATTGTGATATGTTTTTCAGCCATATCATCCAGCTCTAATTAAAGACCTTTTTTAATGTTTAGCTACAGTAGCTTATGGTCAAAAGTTGCCATCTCAATCCAAAACAACATAAGATGGACCAAAGCAATCAGCCAATTTCCCCGGATTTGCTCTGATCAGTAATCAGCTGTTAAGTCCTGAAAAATGTCAAAACTAAAAGGAAATACTGTATTTTCCCGCACTATAAGGCGCACCTTCAATGAATGGCCTATTTTAAAACCTTTTTTCATATATGAAGGCTCACCGCCTTATAAGGCGCATAGAATAGACGCCACAGTTATGTTGCCACCCGTCCGGTATTGAACGGGACATGATTTGTTCCGTTCACTACAAATATGGATGTCTAATAATAAAAAAATTGGTCCCCAGTACTATATATAGCATCTGCACTAGTCATTGTTTTGGTGCTGTGAAATTGTGCCCAACTGCTTTCTGGTTAGCACAGACCAACCGACACGCTGCCGCCGCAGCCTCTGTCTCTCTTCCACCGACCCCCACGGCTTTAAATGTATAGGTGCTGGTCCCTTGGTAACTCTAGCCGAAGCTCCCGGATAAATGTCTAAAGCTACTTTGTTGACATAAAGAATGTCAACAAAACAGTCCGATTCCGGTCGGCGAGGAGAGGAGAGGCTTCCGACTGGAATGGGGCGTCTGGGCCGGACGATGGTCACCCTTCTCTGTTCGCGCACAGCATGTTGGTGGAGAACGTGATGCTAGATGACCTGATTATTAGGTGGGTAGGTAGATACATAGACATCGTCTATGGGTAGATAGGTCAGTCAAACTTTATTAACAAACCAGTTTTTTGACAACTATCCCAGCATGCACTGCGCGCTTCTTCTACAGGGAAAATGAAGTCGGCAGCTGCTTACCGTAGTTGCTAGACCTGTTGTGGCTCAATATTGGTCCATATATTAGGCGCACTGTCGGCTTTTGAGGAAATTTAAGGTTTTTAGGTGAGCCTTATAGTGCGGAAAATACTGTACATTTTGTTTTTGTTTATAAATGCATCAACAAACAGCATTTTCTTTTGTTGCACTTTGTTTTGAGATTAGTAAAGAAAATGTGACGTATAAATGGAGATAGTCTTGTAATTCCTTCATTTTTTTCCATTGCAAAACTACCTACATCAAGGAACCTGAGAACCTCAGAAATTTCTATATAATTTTATTTTTTCTTATTTCAAATAGTTTTATTAGAGCCAGTCAAACAAATTACAAAATAAAATTCTTATTGTGTATATATACGTCTTCTGCTGCTCTTAACAATATAATACTGACAGAATGGTGCATCAAAAAAATATTCAGTGCACCAGTTTCAGCCCTTTTTGTTTGCTTTTTCAGCAAAATGAAAAAGGTTCAAATTAAAAATGCAACTAGAGAACAAAACCAACCCCCCTTCATATCTCAGCTCCAAGTTTTTTTCTTAAAAATTTCTGTAAAGATTACTATGCTTCTTAGTTCTAGTTGAAATCAGTTTGTTTACTCATCTGTATCTTCCATCTGACAGGCTAGTGGAGGTGTTGAAGATGGCGGCCCACTCAGTGAAGAAGGAGCGCGTCCTCCCCTCTGTGGCCCTGGACTTGCTGAAGCTCTCCCTGAAGGAGGATAGTTTCCAGCTGTTCTGGGACAAAGCCATCACTGAGGGAATGTTCAAGGAGCCGTCTGGACCGACACAGTGAGTCCATAACTGGCAGGTGCTGAACCATCACTTATTGTGATGGTTTGCTTTGATATGAGGCAGTTGATGAAAAGAGAAATTTACTCCCACTAACCAGCTATATTTAACATGTAACTTTTTTCCAATCTTTATGTTTTCAACTCTGTAGGCATTACTTTTCCTCTTTTTCTTCCAGTTATTTTCAGTCTAACGACGTATTTTCCTGTTGTGTAGTTACTTGAGCTACCGTCTGCTGGGCAGTGCCCTGCCTCTGCTGTCCTTATCCCAACTAAAGGAGGTTTTATCTGGAGAGGTGATGATGCACTACGGCGAACATGTAGTTTCAGCTCAGGTCAGTCTCAGTTTCAGTTCTCCTTCAATTATATATGAAGAAAAATGTAAGTTAATAACATATGGTGAAAAAGACTTGAAACTTCTGTTTCAAATTCAAAAACACTTGCATTAATCCAAACAGAAAATTAAATGTTTTAGTAACTCATATTATTCCATGTTGTTCATAGTTGTTCTAGATACTGTTAGCTGTGAGAATTACTACAAACGGCTACAGAGTGCTACAGAATTTTCTTTAGCAGTCTGTATTGCAGCTGTTCTTATGAAGCCTCTGACTGAATACATTTGCTGCCTTTCCATTACAAATGTGCACAATACTTTGTCCATATTTCTCTAATGTTTATCGTTTATCATAGAAACTGAAGCAGCATTCAGTTTCTATGCACCACAAATTTGGAAAAACTTCCAGAAAACTAACAGCTGAAAAACTGGGTGCCTTTAAATCTCAACTTAAAACCCACCTGTTTAGAGTTGCTTATGGCTAAATTAGGGTTAGAGTATGAGTTTTGATGTCTTCAATGTTTTTAATGTTTTTATCTTTACTTTTTATCTATTTATTAATTTCTTTTTATTTCTCTTTCTCACTGTTTATGCTGTGTTTAGTTTTAATGATGTAAAGCCGCCCTGGAGAGGCGCGTCCCCCACTCGTAGCCCTATTCGGGTTAGAGTCCCTTGAGTAAAACGTGGGTTAGAGTCCCAGTTAAACAATGTTTAACTAAAGTCCTATGAAGTTTAGAGTCCCAGTTGATGGTGTTTCAACTAAAATCCTAGAGGTTGGAGTCCTTGTCAAACAGCGTTTTGACTAAAGTCCCAGATCAGGTTTGAGTCCCAGATAAGGACAGGGGTGCGGGTGACGTCCCCCTGGTTGAAAAGGGGTGCGGATTTTCATTTATTTATTTTTTTTTCAAAATCTTTCTCTTTCTTACTGTTTATTCAATTTCACGTGCTGTTTTTTCTTATGTAAAGCACTTTGAAATGCCTTGCTGCTGAAATGTGCAATACAAATAAATGTTGATTGATTGATTAATAATGTTGAAAAGACACAATTTCACAATTGTTTCCATTAAATAAGAAACACATTTAAATCACATGTAAATAAGTTTGTTCACACAATGTCTAAAAAAACATGCAGCAGAATGATCCTCCTAGTACTTCCTGTCGTCTTCTTGGTGGTTTGCGTCAGAGGCAACATCCAGTTGTTGATTATGTGTCTTGTGTGATGCAAATCAGTATTTATACTGCAGTTTTGCAAAACAAACCAATTTTGATATGGCAATAAAATCCATCCTTAAGGACCAGGGTTGGGATACTGCTCTACAGGTTCCACAGAACGGAACTAGCCTTCTTTACAAGATTTTTTACTTTTTATTTTTTTTAAATCCCTGGTTCTGATGCTGACTACCCCAACAAATGATGGTAGAAGAGATTATACTTTCCACAACAGGCTTGTACAAGATATGCACCATCTTGCAAATGTGGATGCTGTACTAATTTGGTCAATAGCTAAACTGAAGCTGATTTGTTAATGGTGCTGTCTGAGGCTAAGACTAGTTAAAGAACATAACTTGGCAAAAATCTAATCTCAGCAGAAGTCATGATAAGATAAAAATGCTAACATGGGGACATTCAGTGAAGCTCAGTTATTACAGCGAGTGCACTGTCTTGAGGATGTTGATTCTTAGTTACTGCATGCCCTCCCATTTCTGTCCAAGAACCTTCAAACAAAGCCTAGTAGTAGTAAAAAAAATTCTAAAAGTGCTTGCAAATAATTTGTTTTATAATAATTTCAGCAAGCACAATCAAGCATCCTGTTTTAACATAATACTAAAAGAACATACTACATTCAAATTTGCTAATATGCTGTGATTAGCTAAGATACTAATAATAGCATGTAGCTTTGGTTACAAAAATGACAGCTATGTACTGTGCTAACAACCTACAAAGTGCTGATATTAGCATGTTGGCTTTAAAAATATAATGTGCTAAAGTTAGCTGGTATTACTGACATTAGCCAACACACTAGCACAGGCTACAGCAGTGAAAACTGTCTGGTAACAGCATTCTATATCATGCAAGCATCAATATGTTAGCTATTAATACCAAACATTATCTACTATTATTAGGTTACTGTGCTCATTACTTAGTTTGCCTCTATTGGCATGTTATCTTGCTACTGCAAGATGGTTTACTGACCATAACATGTTACAATTAGCATTTTAGCTTTAAATAGGTGACATTACCTGCTATGCTGAAGTTTGCTGGTATGCTGTTAACTAAATGTTGATGAAAAAAGACAATAATCTGAAATACCACAAATCCCGGCCAATTTATACAATTGCAGAAGCTGTTAGATGCTAATATATAAAAAATATTTGCATCAAAAGCATTTTAAGAGTGAATTTTTACAGAGTCCTCTAGGGACATGGGGAAAAAATTTTATTTTGCGTTGCTTCGCAATAAGTTTTGCATTCCCTTGCAATATGCTTACTGCAATATTTTCTGATCTATTCTGTATACAGTCACAAATGTCAATTTAACATTTTAAATACATATTTAAAGAGCCTAAATGTGCCTCAAATGGTGGTAGAGGGCCGGACTGGGTTAACTCGGGGAATCTCATCTGTCTGACGCTTGTGTCAATAATCTCCAGGCCACTTCTTTGTTCTGTCACAATTATCGATGTGTTCCATTTTAATTGTTATGCTTTATAAGGACTGTGACACAGACTGATCAGGACCAGTACACAAGTGCCAACAATCAATGGCACCAAAACACGGTCAACAGAATCTATGGCCACCCGGTACACCCACTTCCTCATCCACACAAAGCCAGTAACCTTCACATTCATACTTGGTGATGGTGACAGTCACGCCCACATCGACGCACCCACCACCCAAGTATCAAAGCTTAATGTTCATATCAATAATTATTACTTATTTCATTCATATAGCTCTTACAGAGCCTTAGTGAAAACGTGTTTATTTTTATTAACTCTGCAAAAAAACTTCTTGAAACTCAATTTTTTTCACTGCATGTTTATGTCCGTTTGTGTAAGGTTGAGATGGAATTGCACATGAAAGCGGCCCTTTAAACCATTCAGACTACCAGCACAATAGAGACATGAGCAAAACTGTCAGATGACTTATTACTCTGCTATAATAACTCAGAAATAGTATAAATAGTTTGGATGTATTTTTATACATCAACTGGATGATCAGAATCCCTGATTTTTCTCCCTCAGAAACCGGATCGCTTTAAACTGGCCCCGGAAATGGACACCTATGTGTCAGACTTCCTGCAGAACTGTCAGTACTCTGACAAACAGCTGGTGGTCATGGTGAGCTTCTCCTCACTGACCAACCACGGTTACCCCGTGGTGCCGTCAGTGTGGCAGGTGGTGCAGCACCTGGAGCCGGCGGCTCTATGGAGCTACGTGGACTGGCTCAAAGGGACGTTCCTACAGCCTCAGCCGGACCGTCTGCTGGACTTCAGCACCCGCAAGCAGAAAGACGAGAGCAAAGAGCAGTGAGTGTTTATTCAAACAGGTATATGTAAGATAATATCTCTCTCTTCTTGTGATTACTCTGACGTTCTCTCGTTTAGGAAAGAGGGCTCGATATGCCGCCTGAGGAAGTGGATCGTCGCTCGCCTCGCATCAATCATCAGCAACCATCAAGTGAAGAAGCATGAGGATCTTATCTTGGATGTGGCCAGGTGAGACCAGCGTTTTAGGATACATTCACACAGCAAACAAATGCCATCCACATCCATTTATTTTGCCCATATGCAAGCTATATCCAACTTTTCCACTGTAGTCTGAACGGCCAAATTCCAGTCTTTTCTCCCCTCCAACTGTTTTCAAAGTGCTTGCACTCTGAAAGGTCATGTCATTTTATCCAGCTTTTATGCTATTGATATAAGACATGTCAAAATTAGTGGTGGGCACTTATCGTTTATCATTTATTGTGGATCATGATAAAAAAATTATTTCTTTATTGTTGTCGGAAAAGTTTTTATCTTTGTACTGTTTTTTCCACAAGAGCATCAATAAATATCAGCAAATTTGAAAATACTCTCCTGATCAAAATCTTAAGACCAGTCAAAAAATTGCAAGAATTTTTATTTTGCAGTATTGTATCTTAACAGGGTTTTAAGTAGAGCTTCAAAATGTTAAAGGAAAAAATCAGTGCAAGAGACAAGAACTTTTGAGCAGGAAATTTTCTGAAAACTGCATTTACACTCAAACATGATTTTTTCAGCTGATCAAAAGTTTAAGACCATAGTCTTTAAAAGCCAAAAGCTGTGTTGTGGTCAAGACCACCTAACCCGAGACCAAGACAAGACCAGAGTGTATCGAGACCGAGACAAGACCAAGACTTTTAGGGTCCGAGACCAAGTCAAGACCAAGACCGAGGGAAGTCGAGACCGAGTCAAGACCAAGACCAGCGCCCCGCGCTACATGACACGATAAAATGTAAAATGTGATCAAAATTGCTCACAAGGCGATCACTGTGACTGTTCTCACCCTCTTTCACGCTACATGACGCCAGGCAGTCTGACACTGTGGCACACATTACAGCTGCCACTTTGAACGAAAACAATCAAAGAGTGATGTGCATGCTCTGCATGTTCTTGTGTTTTAGTTATTTGTTAATTTAAAAAATATCAACGTACATAATTAAATAAAATAATGACAGCTACTTCAGTGTATGCAGAGCATTACAAGAAAAAAGAACGGGTGCTCTGTCAGGTCAGATCATCATACACTTTGCACAAACTCACGGCTATATCTGTCGGACACCATAAGATTTCATTTAATCAGCAACACAGAATCATGACATAGATCGTCATACACTTTGTTATTAACAGTTGTATGGCATCCTGACTTAGCGGTTAAGTAGGTCAATGAGTTTTACACAGGCGTGTGTTGTAGTTGACTCCAGCTGCAGCTAGACCTTGCTTTAAATACACTTTAGAACCGCAACGCATGTATATCTATATAGTTATCATTGAAAACAATTTAATGACTTATTTTTGTCATAACTTGTTCAGTTATGAACATGTTATGACAGTCGGAGACAGAGGACAGAGGAGTTGTTAAC
The DNA here is from genome assembly GCA_033032245.1 of Poecilia picta. NCBI lineage: Eukaryota > Metazoa > Chordata > Actinopteri > Cyprinodontiformes > Poeciliidae > Poecilia > Poecilia picta. The sequence goes on from CM065366.1 coordinate 1,318,923, forward strand.
TCCTCTGATAGTCGGACTTCTTAATGCGCATGCGCAGACACTGCATGTATGCTATTCTGACAGCTTATGGTAATCTGATAGAACAACGGTGCTCAGTGACACTCCAGTCCTCTCTAATAAGTAAAGAGCCCTTCAGAAAAGTCAGACTGTTTCTGAATGTCACATTACTATATTACGACACCGTTGTCCCATATTTGCGACAAGTCAGTCGACATCTCTGCACAATAATTCAGCGCAGTGAGTGACTCTTTTTTCATCACAAATGCTTATGTGTCTCTATACAGCTAACTTTGCTAACATCACATCAACGGAGCTTTACCTTTGAGCTACTTTTCTAAGAGAAGAAAAAACTTACACGTTGTCTCCACTGTCTGTGAAAGCGAAGCACTACTGAGTTAACAGTGGCCATCGGATATTTTATGATTTATGCAGCGCTATTTTATTACTGACGGTCAGACAGACAGCGCCACGTGCGAGTGAAAGGTGGGGAGGGAGGTAACAGAAACACGTTATTGCTTGGATTTTAATCAATGCGTTTTGCATCCACAGAAAACAAAGATGTTAACAAATAAACTGGACAGGATGCTGTACGTTTAGTGACATTTTCAGAGTTGTGGTCTCAACTGGTCTTGAAATAAAATGCAGAGTCCTCAGCGCCCGAGACCGAGACAAGACCGAGACCAAATGCGGTCGAGTCTGAGACGAGACCAAGACCATCAAAAAATGGTCTTGAGACAAAGACTGATCTCGAGTACTACAGCACTGGCCAAAAGCTGTGAAAAAATCTGGATTCCATGTAATTTTCTGTCAAGTCTTTACACCGTCAACACCTCCTGATTGCAAAAGCAACAAAGCTCACAGACTTTGAACGTGGTAGGATTGTTGAGTGCATAAGCAAGGCCTCTCACAACGTGCCATCACTGCTGAGGTTGGACGCAGTACGACAGTCATTTTGCATTTTTTAAATGATCCTGAGGGTTATGGAACAAAAAAGTCAAGTGGTAGACCCAAAAAAATGTCACCAGCTCTGAGCCGCATGATCTGATTAGCTGTCCGTCAAGACACAGATGATCCTCTACCCAGATTAAGGCCATTACTGGTGCTGACTGCAGCCCAATATCCATCAGAAGGCATCTCAGAGAGAAGGGCTTCAGAAACAAAAAACGTCTTCAAAGGCCACGTCTTCTTCAATGCCACAAAACTGCCCGTTTGGACTTTGCAAGGGTGAACCAAACATGGAAAGTTGTCTTCTCTGATGAGAAAAAATTTAACCTTGATGCTCCTGATGGCTTCCGACGTTACTGGCATGACAAGGAGATCCCACCTGAGATGTTTTCTACACGGCACAGTGGAGGGGGTGCCATCATGATTTGGGCTGCGTTTTCCTTCAATGGAACGATGGAGCTTCAGGTTGTGCAGGGGCATCAAACAGCAGCTGGCTATGTGGAGATGTTGCAGGACATCCCTCATGACTGAGGGCCTCATCTGTGTGGTAATCATTTGGTTTTTCAACAGGACAATGCTGCAGTTCACAATGCCCGCCTGACAAAAGAGTTCTTCCAAAAGAATAACATCAATCTTTTGGACCATCCTGCATGTTCCCTGGATCTAAACCCAATTGAGAACATTTGGGGATGGATGGCAAGGGAAGTTTACAAGAATGGACATCAGTTCCAGACAGTGGATGCCCTTCATGAAGCCATCTTCAACACTTGGAGCAACGTTCCCACTAGCCTCCTAGAAACACTGGCATCAAGCCTAAACACTTGTTTGAAGTCATCAATAAGATGGTGGAGCTACTCATTACTGAGTCCTGTTTTTGACACTTTGATTTCTGTTTTGGGGGGTTTTCGGGTTTTTTTGACCTATGGTCTTAAACTTTCGATCAGCTGAAAAAAATCATGTTTGAGTGTAAATGCAGTTTTCAATTAATTTCCCGTTCAAAGGCTTTTGTCTCTTACGCCGATTTCGTCTTTTAACATTGTGAAACTCTACTTAGAACCTTCTTAAGATCCAATAGTGCAAAATGCAAATTCTTGCAGTTTTTTAACTGGTCTAAAGATTTTGATCAGGAGTGTATGAGTAAATGTGTGCAGTTTAGTGGTATAAATCAAAGTGGTGACCTGAGGAAGCCATGAAAATGGTTTTCATGGCGATTGTTGTTCCATCCATCCACAACCACAAGACTAACTACAAGGAACATAAATAGTTTTTCATCATAATTTTTATCATTTATGGTGTTGCCCTGGACTCTTTTTGGGAGGGATCATCTCAAATGATCATTAAACTGAGTTAGAATCATCAGTCCAATTTTTTAAAGCCAAAAAAGTGATAACATTGTTTTGGACCAACAGAGAACTAATTTATCATTACCACGTGCTAATTTTACCATTGGAGTTAATCCTAAACAAAAGTCTGTTATTAGTTGTGCCTTCGTTTTATTAGCTTCCTTCACCTTGTTATGATCTTGTGACAATACTGTCGGCTCCCATTGATGAAGAACTTGATCTACACATTATTACTTCTGTAATCCAGTGGTCCCCAAACCTCGGGCTGTGGACCTGTACCGGGCCGCGCAAGAAATAATTAAATATTTCTGTTTTATGTCTTGTTTGAGTCTGGAAGGTCTTTTATTTTGAAAATCCTTTAACAGGATTCTCTCGGTTACTTGCGCACCAACACTGAGCCACAAGCAGCAAAAAGAGTAAGAAACAGATCAGGTGTCTTTGGAAAGTTTCTTTGCAAAGGGGAAAAGGCCCAGATAGACAGGAGGATGGATTTATCCCGGACCGGTAGGTGAGTCCCACATTACAAGCTGCTCTGCGTAACATGTGGCGACCGGCTGCTAATGAGACAATGAGACAACTGCTTCGCCACATAGAGACCAAGCAGGCTGTGGATATAAGCAACACTTCAGGTGTCATTGTCTCTCAGATCGGACCGTCTCCTTGCAGAGAAACAAGCTCAGGGCTCCATTCACGAAAGTAAAATGTTCATTTTTGTGGCGCATCTGTATCTTATTTTGAAGGGATATATAAACGTTACCATAGCAACCTGAGTCAGAGCGTTTGGGCAGTGGTGGAGAGGAGATTAGTAGATCTTGTGAGTCTTAAGTCTGGGTTAGACGGCAAAATTTAAGATTTGTCGGCTGATTGTCCAAACCTCTGTGACCACAGAGCTGATAAAAGTACAACAGGTTTGATCGGTTTGTGTACAGCCACAAGGTAGGAACAACACACCACACGAACCGATTCCAGTCACAAACATCCCTATTCCAGAGGGTAATCCAGCAAAATCCCCAACATAGCATACGGGAATTTAGAATAACCAAACACGGATGATGATGTAGAAACAATAATGATAGTTTGTGGAGTCATTTTAAGAGATAAAAGACGTAACAAAAAGAAAAGGCGGTGGATAAAAGGAGCGGCTGTTCTATCTGCTGCACTATGATTTGAAGGTGACTATGTTTTTTCTTAGTTAACATTTTAGCTGAATAAACATAATATTTAATAATGACCTTTGCATATAACAATAAACATTTCCAACTCTCAGTTGCACGATATGTCAGCTGTTTTTGATTCCCCTCTGTTTTTGCGTCACCACGCTTTCTGATTGGCCACCTGTCACATTCAGCAGGTCGTTTTCTCGTTCCCAGTCAAGGAAAACCCCACAGGCTGCGATAAAATGGCCAAGACAACCCAAATTGGGTATATTTATCTGACTGTTCATTCCTCTGACCCCCCGGGCCGCAGCACAATGTCCAAGTCTTGACTGGTCTGCGGTAATAAGCATTACATCGTTACAGCAGTGGGGACCACTGCTGTAAACGATGCGCTGCTGTGTGTTGTGAATGTTCTTTTTCTGCGCATGCCTAGACCGTTCACACAAGTCTCATTGAGGTCAAGTTTAATTATTAGTATGAACGACCATGCAAAAACAGATCTGGTTTCAGCAAAATATCCAAATTGAGCATCAAAATGTGGCTCCTAGCTGGCAAGTATTCTGTAAAGCTGAGTTTGTTTCATGTCTTTTCCAGGTTTGTCTTTTTCCATGCTTTCTTCAGCGCTAAGAAGGCTACTACCTCGGATATCGCAGAGACGAGCAGAACTCTTTCCATCTCACTGGATGAGGAAACCAGAGGAGCTCTTGTTAATTCATTCTTTGGGTTGGACAATTTTCTTCTAACATTTATTTATTGCAGTATTTTTATTTTTATGAAACTAACAAGAAAGAAAAGTTTATCTCGGAGTAATTTTGGTGAGAGATTTTGAGTTCAAGAAAAACATTCATTTATGTTCCTTACTGTTTGCATGTAGGCTGCAAAGCAACCTGCACCATATAAGGAAAACAACAAAGAATAATTGTAATTGTAATTATTTGAATTACTGAAAAGATCTTCAACTAATTTAATATTCGATTATTAGCTACTAGATCAGTGTTTCTCAACCTTTTTTGGCCCAGTCCCCCCCAGCCCTTATCCAGGTCCCTCACCCCCCCGCCTCCCCCATAGAATTTGTAGGCTACTTTGCACTGGCTATTATTTTATTATTAATGTTACTATCACTATTGTAGATGTTTTGATTTTTATGCTTGTGTCTGTATTTATCATCAAAAACAATTTCCCAGAGAACAAAAAAGTCATGGGAATAGAAATTATTTTCATAGGTGTCTACGAAAAATGTAATGAACATTCAAGTTAAAATTGGTAGAACTAACAGCAGCCAATCAGAGTGGAAAAAATATTTCTTTATTTAAATGGATTAATTTTTCAGAGGGATACAAATAGAGGGTATCATAATTTTAGTAATTGCATGTTCACAAGAGCGATTTTTTTGTTGTCCTTCAATGGAAGTGGGCAGCTTTCAAACGGAAATAAAACACTTTAAGTTGCTACTTTGACATGATCACAGCACTGCCAAAACATGTACAAAAATACCAGACAAAGTGAATCACAGCAACATCATCAGCCGGTGTAACGCTGAACTGTTGCGGTGAAGCTACCAGTAGCAGGAGAGGAGCTGCGCCAGAAGCTACAAACACTGACTAGAAGAAGAGCTGCCATCAATGCAGTTACAGCCAAGCATGATTTAATGTTATAAAATACAGTTTTAGTAAGTTGCTCAAAGTCTAAACTGGTATTGTTGTGCATATAAGGTGTAAAGTTTTCCTTCGACCAAACGCCCCCCTAAGGAATCCCAGCGGCCCCTGCCGTCCTCTGAACGCCCCGCCCACGTTGAGAACCTCTATACTAGAGTATACAGATTCAAAAAAGTCAGGTTGCTACAATCCTAGCAGCCACACAGGCACACCTGCTAGAAGGAAACAAATGGAACACTTACTTTCTATTGGCTGAGAGGTTGCCAGGCGATGGTGCATTTTTGTTCCAGAAGCAAGCAGAAAATGTTTTGAGAACAAAAGACATGAAATTCTGCTTTCAGACTGAAAATGTGTGCTCTCAATTTAATGTCAGAAATTCCCCCATACACCTGGTTAAAAAGAAAAATTAGAAAAGTCCCATTGAACACCTTTTGCTTTCCAATTTTTAGCTAGTTAATCAAAAAATATTCAACATATCAACCCTGCATTTTATTTGGTTAGAGGAAAAATCTGTAGAATGTGTCTTTTTTAAAATCTGAATAAATGATTAATCATCAGAATAAACATTTGTGCAGGTTATGCACTTACTGCAAAAACACATTTTCTTGCAGACTTTAGAAAAACAATTTAATGTCACGGTAAAATGTTTGCTGCTGAAACAAGAATCTGCTAATATATATTAAAAGATGCAAATAAATTAAACTAAAATCAATAAATTTTTCAAATAAGAAATAATAATTGTATTAATTAAAGTGCAGTAACAGCATTCCATTAGTGAACACTTGATCATTTGGAGCAAAGGATGCATCTGCAGCTTAAAAATGCTTTTAAAATCAAAATGTGAAAAGCTCAGCGCTTTCTGCTTGATTAACTTCAGTACAGTGTAGGGCTGTACTATTGATTAGATTTTACATTAATTGATTATTTTTAAATATAAAAAGGTGCTTGATGGGATTTTTTTTACAGAATTTGAACCATGTGAGGGTAAAACTGCCAGAAACGTTTTCTTTTTTTCTCTTAAATACAAAATGTTAATATTTCTTGTACAGTCTTTGTTTAATTACTGTTGTTGAGTGTGTTGTTTTCTCAGCAAATCACCTCTTTGCACCAGATAATGATTATTTGATTGTTTAATTAGTTGACAGTTATTTCAGTAATTGATTGATCACAATTAATCTGATTAATCGTTTCAGCCCTACTAATTTTGTTGCCAATTTTAAGCAAAGTTTGAGTGAGTCTCTTTTTTTTTTTTTTGTCCAAAGGAAGGTATACATAAGTTTTCCTATCTTCCATCCAGACTTCTCATGTCCTTGCACCACATGCCACTCATCGACGACAGCGCCGCTGTCAGTCAGAAGCGATCTGTTGGTGTAACGGCGGATGGCACCATGTGGATCTACCACCTGGTCCAGTACGCGCAGCTGCTGCTCAGCCGTCCCAAACACGTTCAAAGCGTCAAGCCGTTCAGCGCTGAGCAAAAACAGGCCTGGGACGGGTAGGACAGAGCAGGATTATGCCTTATTTTACATGGCTGATCACTTGCAGTTTAAAGAAAATGTTTTGTTTTTTTGTTTGTTGGTCAGCATGCTGGAGTCAGTGGCAAATTTAAAAAGAAAAGCAAAGAAAGGCCGGACGACAGAGAGCGCTGCGTTCCAGCAGCTCTTCCTGCTGATCGGCATGTTCCTCTTCAAGGTAAAAGCAGCTTTTTGAGGATTAATAACTGTGCTTCCATTGAACCTATAATTGTAATTACAAAAAGAAATCTGCTTAATAGAAACATACAAATTTAGAAAAATCTCACGCCACTTGATAAAAGGTTTTTTGCAAGGTGACGTGTTTTTTTTTTTTTTTTTTACTGCATCAAAATTGGTGTATTATGCAAAACTGCAATGGAAACAATTCATCACTAGTCACATGATCAACCTCCAGATGTTATTACTGGTGGAAAAGATGAAGAAGATAACAGGAAGTAGTAGGAGGATTATGGTGCAGCGTGTTTTTTTAAAAACTTATTCAGATGATTTTAAGTGCATTTAAACTTCAATGGAAAAAACGCATAAATTGTTTTTTTTGATGAATATGGAATATTGACAAAGTTTTGAGCACTTTTATAATGGAAACGCTGCTGCAGGAGAGGATTTCTGCAACTCTTAGAGTTCAGATGTTTAATTTGAGTTTCTCTCCCCGAAGGCTCCGGATGAGGTGCTGGACATCATGAAGGACCTGCAGAGCTGCATTGATAAAGCCCAGGGGAAGAAAATCAACAAGAAGAAGAAACTACAAGGTGAGGCTGTGTAACTCCGATTTAAATATTCAGCACTGACCTTCAGAATAATAATTAACTCCACCTGTAACATGAATGTGTTGCAGCTATGGAGGAGGAGGAGCCAGACTGGGTGGAGGTGATGGTCGACATCCTGCTGTCTCTGCTGTCCCAGCAGAGTCGACACATCAGGCAGGTCTGCAAGACGGTCTTCAGCTCCATCTGCCCCCACGTAACTGCAGCAGCACTCACTGCCATCGTAGAGGTGAGTAATCAGTCCAAGCTGGATTTTAAAACTGTACATTTTCTGGAAGTAACATGTTATTTATTTTATTTGACTAATTTCCCAAACAAACTTCTATTTGTTTCTGTCCCTCTTGACTGGAGTATCTTAAATGTTACGTCTATGACATCTTTGATGAGGGTTGTGCGAATTTATCGAGAAACTTGGATTGAAAATGGGGATGCAAGTTATGAATTGAGTTAATCTAATTGAGTTAATTTAATTGATTTTTATCAATTAAAAAGCCAGTTGTCTCTTGTATCCACCATCTTTCCATAACAATTATTTTTCATAATATCCTGGATTTTTTTAAAATTTATTACATTTTAACTTTATTTTGTCGGCTGTAATAAATGCTGACTGTATAAACTGAAGCACCTTCTGTCTGTAAATACATCAGTAATTTTTTAATGAGTTGTTCTGCTCCTCCATGAGTTATTAAGGTAGAACTTAAGGAGCTCGTATTGTTTATATTTCAAAACAGAACTGCATATATTACATTTTGCATCCAACACTGGACACTGCTTGCCAATATTTTTGCCATAAATGAATTATTAGAATAATCTAGGGCCAAGAGAATTAATTTTGATAAATCATCAATTGTCAACTAATTTAGTAATTAGTGCATACTTCAATTGCTAACTGAAGTATGCAGACTCAAAACAGGGCATCTGCTGAAACCAAAAATATTCCGAGCATGTTTGACTTAAAATTGCATGTTTTTAAGACAAAAACATGCAATTTGTTTTTATCTAAAATACATGTTACATTTAAGAAACAAACAATTTTGTCTGCATATATTTCATAACCAAACACCTGAAGTGGCATAGCTTTAGGTTTACGTGGTTCATGTTCACAAAATGATTGCTATGTTGTTGCATCGTAGGCAATAAAATGTTTTATTTTATATTAAAAACATAAATTGATTTATTTGTTTGTTTGCATCTTTTAATGTATTTCTAATATTATATTAAAAAACCTTAAATGAAGATATGGAGCATTTGCCAATTAGTCATCAGAATAATCAATAAATCAATAACTAAGGCCATTTTTAGCTGCTAGCCTAGAAAATTGGAGACAAAGGTATAACTTTTAGTCAGATATAAAAAAAAAAAAAAAAAAAAAACAGATTTACTGCTTGTGTGAATTTTTTTAGGAAGTGTTGCTGTGTTTTTCTGAAAGGTTTTGGACCCAGACAAGGAAGATGAGGAAGACAGCGCTGTAGTCGTCACTGACGACGGAAACAACACACAAAAGAAACCGAAGGATGATGATGGCGAGGAAGATGAAGACATGGAGGTTACAGACTTTCCCTCTTCTGTAGTTTCACACTTTACAGATTTAGAGACTGATTTTACACAAATATTTTATGGCTAGGATGATGAGTCAGAGGATGTTTCTGATGAGGAGGGTGAGGAGGAGGAAAAAGAGATGGAGGAGGGAGAAGTGGACCAAAACTTTCGCCTTGAGCTGATGAAGGTCCTGCAGCAGCAGAATGCTCTGGTGAGTGATCCAGTCAGCACTTCCTGTCTGGTTCCAAGTCCAAACCTCTTCAGCTTATTTTAGTAACAATATGCTGCTTATTTAGGCCACTGAGGAGGACGCCAGCAGCGATGAAGATCTGGATGATGAAGCTATGATGCAGCTCGATAAGAGCCTGTCAGCGCTGTTCTCAGAACAAAAGAAGAAGATTGAGGAAAAGAAAAATGAGAAGATGAAGCTGCAGAAAGAGAGGGGTCTGGTCCGGGACTTTAAGATTAAGGTAACTGGCCCTCAGCTAGAGCTGGACAAGATGGCATCAGAAGAACATGGCCATCTGGTTTTTCTGGTTTTAATATGTTTTCTTTTCTTCCTATATTTTCTAAAAGAAAAAAATTGCAAATTACAAAAAAAAATCAAAAGTGTTTTTTATTTCAATCATCTCAATATGAGTTGTATGAACTACGAGAAATTAATCATTATATTAGCAGAATTAAGAAGCAATTTTACCAGAAGAAAATCTTAAAATTATGAGAAAAAAATAGTTTCAAGGATGAAAAAAGCTCACATAATTAATGTTTTGTTGTTGGTTTATTGTTTTTCTTTCTTGTCTCTCTTTCTGCCAAAAACTGGATGACAAAACTCTTCAGTCTGGTTTTAAATAGACCCTTTTTTGAAGGACAATTTCGTGTAAACAGACATCAGATTTAAAATGTCTTCCAGTTCCATTGCTAAATGTTAATGATCAATAATGTACAATGTTCTTGCATTATTTTGCCATTACATTATATTACTAGAAAATGGTCTCAAAGCAGTAACATTATTGTTTGTCGCAGTAACTTCTGTGAAAATTTATCACGCAGAATTTTTGTTGTTTTTTTGTGACAGGCCTACTCATAATATTACGACTTTATTCTGGTAATCTTCAGACTGTATTCTCATTTTATTATGATTGTTGTTGTGTCAACTATGTTTAGCAAAGAGTAAGAAAAACTGTTTCAAGACCCAGAGTAAGAATATATATTCTTTATCAGTATTTAATTTAAAATCTTTATGAGTTTGAAGACTCTGCTCACTGAACACAGGAGAAAAGAGCTTCAAGCAGAACACAGCACCCAGTTTTATACCATAGGTTTCTAAATGTGTGGTAAATGTGGTGGTAGAGGGCCGCACTGGGTCAACTCGGGGAATCTCATCTGTACGATGCGTTTCAATCAACTCCAGGCTTTGTTCAGTCAATTATCGGTTTATTCCATTTTAGATTATCATGCTTCAAACTTTGCAAGGACTGAAACACAGATTGACCAGGCCAAACAATCAACGGCCACCAAAACACGGTCAGCAGAAACTATGACCACCCTGTGCATCTACTTCCTCATCCACACAAAGCCAGTAACCTTCACATTCATACTTGGTGATGGTGACAGTCACACCCACCACCCAAGAGTCAAAGCTTAATGGTCCTGTCATATCAATAATTACTTATGGCTCTTACAGTTTCATTCCATTCACATAGTTTGACAATCTACTTAATTACAAAACAGAAAGAATGAACCTTTTCTTTCATAATTAAACATTCAAGGACATCTTGAGGGTGCAAACAAGAAACAATTGAATAACTTTATTGTAATGCAGAGTTCAGAGAAACGGCTTCAGAAGACTTGAGTACGTTCATTACACAAGAATCACGACACTGTTATGCATTGATTCAGTCAGTAACCATAGTAATCTTAAGTGTTCTGTATTGATTTACTCATAATCATAGTATCCTTAAAATTCTCCACCATACTGTTTTGTAATATTACCTTCGCTTAAAAAAGAAAGAAGAGAAAAATCCTAGTCAGACATTTGGTTGTAGAGTTGACCTGAATTCAACGTTGAAATAAATAGAAGCTGTAAAAGCAGCTTGTCAAACTAAATGGCAGCTCTGGGTGATCTGACATCACACTATGAAAATCCAAGAAGTGCCCTAGTGAAATAAAATACAGATTTTCCAAAAATGAAATCTTAAAAAGCTAAAAATGATTTAAGCAAGAACATTGATTTATTGCCCAACACTAATCTCATTGGCTACTTAGATTCCTGGGACAAGCAGTAGGGAAAACCTCTCTTATCACTGATAACATGTCCATTTCAGGTGTTGGACCTGGTTGAGGTGTTTGTGGCCCGGCAGGCCGGCAGCCCTCTCATCCTAGGTCTAGTGGAGCCGCTGCTAAACGTGATCGACAGAGGAATGAACTCTGGGAGTGAGCAGCAGGATCAGGACTTCCTCCGCAGAGCAGCAGATATCTTCAGGTAGAAACCGTCTCATCAGGTTCTGATCAGGATTATAATAGTTTTGAGGTTTTCATTATAGTTACTTTTACTCCATTGGGACTTTTTGTAAGTTTTAATTAGTTTCTAGAGTGTTTTTGCTCGTTCTTATTAGTCAAGTATTATTCAGTTTAGTTTTTGTACTTTTTTCATACTTTGCTTAAATGCAGATTTCAAAATGTCAAAATATTGATCTTTTGAATAATTTGAGTATTAATTGCATCAATTGGATAATAAATACTGAATAGAAGATATGATGTTCAAAAAATGTATTCAATTATTGTTGAACAACCAACTAACTTGTTTTTTTGCCCAACTTTTGCGTTTGACAGGTGATGGAAACTGCTTGAGTTGAGGAACAAATAAATCAATTTCATATTGGTTCAAAAGACTAATAAATATACACCAAATTAAAGATATTATCTTTAATTTCAATAAGTTTCAGTTTATAAACGCATGATGTAGTTCAATTTTAATTATAGTTTTTCCCATTTATAACCATTTTTATTTATTTCAGGGGTAAGTTTTCTGGGGGAAACGCTGGGTGTGTATGATGATGATGGATGGATGGATGTGGCTACCTTTTTCATTAGAATAATCAACATTAATTGATTACTAAAATAATCATCATTTGTTGCTCCCTAAGTAACAATGAAACAATTGTAGAAGTTTAAAGACGACTTTTAAAAGAAAAAATAAAATTTCTCTCATCAGGTATAACTGCTGGTAAAGGTAAATGTAATTTTATTTATATAGCACATTTTCAGCAAGAAGCAAAATGCTTTACAGGAATTAAAAGGAAATACAAAGAAAATAACAAACCAAATGAAAGAGCAAAAAAGAAAACGTTAATCTAAGTATGTAAGCTAGTTGCTCCTGTTCAGGGTTGCTAAGTTTCCTCTGACCTAATTCCTTATCTGGGTTGGAGGAATAAGAGTCTAAAATGTAGTTGCTAAGGTAGTTTTTCTGGATTCTAAATTTGATCTAATTCCTGTTCTGGTAATTCTTCCCAAAGCTTTTGTTTGAAACTTTTGCAGCTTTATAATTTAATAATCTAAAACCTAATTTGAACTTTTTCCTCCTCTTTTCCAGGAACCATTTGTGCAGGTCCAAAGTTTACTGCAGGACTGCTGGTGACAGGCAGGGGGAGCTCCACGACCTGCTGGACAAACTGATGAGCAAAGCCCGGAAACTGTCGGACTCCTCTCTGTGTCTGTACTACTTCAGGTATGAGGCTACAGAAAATGATGTTGAACTTTATCACATGTTTGTACCTCCATGTTTGTGAACGCTCCTCTAATGAGCCCCTCAAGGAAAAGCAGAGTTCACAAAGGAAAGCAGATTTTAAATTTTTTACCTATTTATGTGAATTCATTGCTGATGTTATGTTTCCTTTCAGTGCGTCTCTTTATGTGGTGAAGGTGCTGCGTGGCGCTCCACCCAATGAGACCAAAGAGGAACCTGCAGCTGACAGAGCTGCAGCATCAGTAAATGATGTATGTTTACACACTTTGGTCCAGTTCATGGTTGCATTTGACGTGTCGCGACCTTCTGACTGCAGGAGGCTGCTGTGTTTAGATTATAGGAAACACATTCAGATGGTTTACTTGGCAGCTGACACTTTCCACAATGCAAAAACACAAAATCTTACCCAGTATCTTTGTCTCGTTTCTAGTGCAATTCTCTCATTACACTCAAAATTAAATAAAACTAAGTTACAAATAAGTTAGTTTTGTTTTAAGTCAGTAATCCCATTATATTGATTAAAAAGTACTAATTACAAGTGAAATAGTCTGGCAGTGGAACAAGACAGTTCCTACATTATAAGTTCAAAGTTTTGTTCCACTAGCACAACATTTCTCAACGGGAGCCTTCAGAGGACACCAGGACTTTTTCTGCTGCTGTAACAGGTTTTATGTCGCTCTGGTATCTATAGAATGGAGCAATGAAGTCATTTTGAATCGGGGCCTGAAATGGAGAATTTGATGCTAAACAGTGAAAAGTTCAGCTCCGGCTGCACCACAAGAAACTGACAGAAACACTGAACACAAGAAGAGTTGATACAGTTGCAGTTCTAGCCATGTTTTAACGTTCAGTTTAAACTGGTGTAGTCTTTTATCTTATCATCTTTTATCAAGATTTAACAACTAACATGTCACGAAATGTCTCAGAAAAAGAAAGAAGCTAAAAAAGTTTTTTTATTTTCATTTTATCCATTCCGATTAGCTGCTGTTATGGCTTCATTCATTGTTATGGCCCATTGCATTTTTCTTTGACACCTATAAAAATAATTTCTCTGGGAAACTAATCATTTAGTTATGTGTTTTTCTGTAATGATTTTTTCATGATAAATACAGAAACATTAAATAACAGCAACAATAAAGATGATGAAATAACATTGAGTGGAGGTAACCTACCTGGGTAACGGATAGGGGAGCAGTGGCCCAAAAAAGGTTGAGAACAAACCTTATTTCACTAATAAGCATTTTTTTTTTACCAATCTCTTATATCTTGCTGAAAAGGTATTTGTAAGTTAGATTTGGCTTATTTTAAGTGTCCTAACAGATGTGCACTAGAAACTAGACGAAAATACTGTATTGATGTTACATGCGCTTTTCACATGTTCTTTGTAGTATTTTTAGCGCAGATGCTTCCTTTGCTATGACTGATCAATCACTCACAATTGCTGATAAATGTTCTGCCAGTGATTGTGTATCAACAAATTACTTCTTTACATGGGATTTATTTTCCTATCTTTGAATATATGTACTCTTTCTAAGTATAATTCTAAATATTTTTATTCTAATTATGCAAATGTAACCAAAAATATAATTATTTTTGAAGATTTCACACATTTTAATTGGGAAAGAAGGCAACCATCGTGGAGAGGACTGTACATAACATGATGTTTGCTAATTATTGTCCTCAGCCCAATATAAACTTCATAATTGACAATAGAAATAGTTGCTGCCTCACATTTTCACAGTGACTTTACAGCTGAAGGATGAAGCTGCTGTCAGATGCCTTCAAAAGTGTCTGAAATTAATTGAAAAGAATCTCATGAAAGAGGATCCTGACATTTTTGGCATTAAAAGAAAAAATGACTCCAGTCTTTTCAGTTATTATTAGTTTATTAGGAGATGACAGCTCCTACTTCCCCAGGTTTTAAGGTACAACAATAAAACAAATGTTTTTAAGTGGTAAAAGAAACTCTATTTAATATATACATATTTTTTTTTACATTTTTACCATCAAACACTGATTTGTCTAAAATGCTGAATTATTTAAAGTTTTTTAAGTAGAACATTATTATTTTTGAAACAGCATCTAGATTAATCACACTAAGATGACTATAGATAAATTGTAGCAACAATTTATTGAGGGTAACAACCATCAAGCCATAACTTTCATGGTTGATAGACAAAAAAAATCACTTAATTTGAAATGTTTTTGCCATGTTATGACCTATAGAACATGAATATAGCTGTGGCTCTATGAGTGGAGTAATTGTCTTGTGATCGGAAGGTTGTGGATTCAATTCCAGCCACATGTTGATGAGCCACTGGGGACTTAACCCCAAATTGATCTGTGAATGTGACTCTAGTGCAAAGTGCTCTGTGTGCTCAAATGACTGGCAAAGTGATATACAAGTTCAGTTCATTTAATTTGTCCTGCAGGACAAATTTCACGGGGCAACAAAAAAGGGATTATGAAAAAAAGTTTTTTGGGAGGCTGGTTTTTAGGCACTAGTCAAATTTATTCACCAGTAGCTTGACTGGGCGTAGTAAATGGACCAGGGCTGGGAATAGAACCTAGAACAGCTGCTTCAAAGTCTGTATCCCTAACATGGGTCACCTGCAGTATATTATGTCCCAAGCCTTTTGAGCCATTTCATACAGAAACACCCAGCATGCAGCATTTCTTGTGTTTAAGAAACTCCTCCGTATTTGTAGAGGACTGGGTTGTTGTTCATCTCTTCAAATGAAAGTAAATGTGGTTTTCTGTTTGTAAGATAAGGACTCAGATTTAAGGACTTAAATTTTGATTATAGTGAAATTAGATCTGCAACTGACAATTATTTGAATAGTTGATTATTCTGGTGATTAATCACTGAATTGGATAAAAATATTGGCAGCTTCTGAAGATTTTTCATTTAACTTCATAAACCATTTTTATACACTATTAGAAATAGATTAGATGAAAAATAAACATAGAATTAAATTATTTTTTTAAATAATAAAACAAGCTGTTTGTGGCCTAAAATGCAATTTTCTTTATTCCTTTAGTGAATTTGAACCAAGTGAAGCTAAAATTATTTCTCCTTAGGAGATTTTGGTAAAACATATTTACAGTTTTGGCAAAGTTCCTGCTAAGAATATGGTGTTTTTGTTACAAATGTCAGTATTTTGAGTGTATATGCCACATTGCGGTTAACCGATTACTAAATTATTTTAAAAGATTTTTCAATAATTGTTTAATTATGATTAATCATACAGAAAAAAAGCTCATTTGTAGGCTAAACAGAAAAAGTGAAAATGTTTCTGGGAGCAGTTTTGGATTTTAACTGCTCTGAATATGTTAGTTTTCAACAAATGGCCTTTTTTGAATCTGCATAATTCAGTTTATGATTAATCAATTGCTAAATGATTATTTCAATAATCTATTAATCAGATTAATTGCTTCAACCCTAATTCAAATATGTTGACATTCACCAGCTGCTCACACATAGAATCAGGTAAATCTGCTGTGAATCTCTTGGTACATTAAAAAAAACCCTAATTTACAGGTAAAAACCGAAGAGAAAGTGAAGAAGTTTCAGTGAGAGCAGCTCTGACAGACAGAAACAAGATGGTTAGTGTGCAGCAGAGAAACAGAGCAGAGCAGCACATCTGATGGGCTTTTCCCCCTGGCTGTCATTTTATCCTGTCATGAGTGGGAAGTGAGCCAGCAGGAAGGATTTCAGGACTCAGAAGCAGCTAAATGGGAGTCAAACTTGACTTGTCTGAATTTAAAACTTTCTCTTTCTGCCAACGTCTCAGACAGAAAGTCTGTCTCATGTCATGTTTAACCACAGCTGAAGTTTATGGGGAGCGTGGATGTGGATCGGGTGTCGAGCCTCTTCAGAGAGGCTCTGATCTCCTTCATGAGCCGGAGGAAGAGCCCTCTGACCTCTCAGATGTTCACCGACCTGTTCACCAGATTCCCTGTGAGTCCAAGCGCACATCTTTACTCAGTGTGTCGTTCAGAGCATAAATGACACTTTGTGATGGTTGGTCCAGGTTTTATGTGTGAACCTCCTGGATACGGCTGTGCAGCACATCACATCAGGAGTCCGCGGACATCAGCAGGTAAAATCCTTCATGCACAAACACAAAATAATAAATAAAACCAAACACTGATAATTAACATTTAACATGAACAAATTCTTGTTTGTATTCAAACTGGCAAAAATCAAATAAGAGTGAATTAATTGAACTAATTCAATTACAAGGAACATAACTCTTGTTTCATGGATCTCATTTCATATGTAGTGTCAAGCGTGTGTGTTGGTCCTGCGGGCGATGCAGAGCAGAGACATCCAGCAGCTTCTGAGCAGCTATGAGTGGACGCAGCTCTGTGAGAAGGTCTCAACGCAGCTGGTCTTGGTAAGGAAACACATCTCCACCATATCAATGAAATCCAGCAGTGAAGATCCAGTTTGAATCCCACAACTCTAACCTTGGAGGACGCCACCGATTTCTCACTTAGGGAAACACTTAGAGGGTTTGCTGTCCACCCTAAGTTACCAGGGTAACTCAGTTTGATTTGGGACCTAAATTGTTACATTTTCTGTTGTGGTTCACTTTTATGCTGCACTGTGTCAAATGAAAAATCTGATCCCCAGTTGCTTGTGGTGGTGATTCACATAGAATCACTGAAAGAAATGACACGAAAAGTTCTGAAGACACTGAGCATGAAATGCAAACCAACATGGAGTGGCGTCATGTTAGCAGTTGTAGTATTTCTGCTTTGTTGTAGGCAAAAGACGAGCCATTTCTACTGCTACCTCACTTCTTTGTTTTGGTTGACTTTACCCAGAATGCCCTTGGGCTATAGTCCGCTTGCTGCTTCTGGAGTAGTTTGCAGATCACTTTGCATTCACTTACGCGTTCGAACCACTCCAGAGTTTACCCACACTGAACTGAGACCTGTGTTTTTAGACAGACCACAGTGAGTATTTAGCTTATTTTTTTTAGTTTTATTTTTTTCAGATCAGTCAATTGTCCCAAAAGTTGTTGCAATAAACAATAATGTTTGAGAACATTTTCAAGTAGTGCTGAATACTCCAGTCTTTGCTAGAAAGAAAGAGAAACTCGTGAAAAGCAAGTGGAAATTATAGGGCTGGTTTTAATTTACCGTGCAATTAATTGATTTTTTGCTTATTGTGACAAGCTTATTCAGTTGTGCATTGACTCTTCCCCAAACAAACAACTTGAAGGACCCTTAGTAACCTAACCAATGGCAAAGCATGAGTTAAACCTTAACTAGTGGTATTTAGATTATTTTACATTTACTAATCAGACTTTTCCTCCAATCAGCAGCCAGCTCTGCCTCCTCCTGTTTACATTCTGTCCCTCTGCTTGTGGAACTGATTGAAAGTCTTATTCATGCACACAAGGCACCGCGGTTTCACTGTGAGCAGAAATGTTCATTCAAGCCTCAAGCCTGTTTGCGTTCTAATTACATTAATCTGGAACCTTTATGAGATTGCATGGTGCAGTGATAAATGATAATTGGAGGCGCTGCTCCTCTCGCTGTCCTCCTTGCGTCCTCCAGAGAGCGGAGGGTGAAGACATGCGTAATTACATGCTCCTGTAAATCGTCCCAGAACGGCTCCACCTCTGGTGCCTTTGCTCCTGAAATAAACGCAAGAACAGAAAATCCTGTCCTCCTTAACTGCCTTCACTGTCCTTGATTTCTGAGAGTTTCCTGCATAGTTATTTTGAAAGTAAGATGAAAAAACTTTTTCTTGTAGTTCCAGATAATGTTTTTAAGTTGCTGTTTTGACAAGAAGTACAAAGATAAGCTTGTTTTAAACAGCTTATTTTGATATTTGTAAAGATTATGATTTAAGAATCATAATCTTTATGATTAATTAATCATAATAATTATGATTATAATGAACTATTTAAGTTTTTGTTGAAAACTTAAAAAGGACAAATACATGGAGACAAATTAAGTTAAAATGTCCATCCATAATATCTGGGTATCAAAGGCTTCAAATATTATTATCATTTATGACACTCAGAGAAGGACAATTTGGCCATTTTGTAGCTGTGAGTCCATCATTTAGGTCTGTTAAAGAAAATTTGAGTATTTACATTTACCAGCAACAAAAACAACAAAACATTTTACTTGGGAAATAGATTATTTGCTAAAATACAATGAGATTTACTTCTTGTCTGGTCTCTTCCTTGTAAATGTATTTTAAATGTTTTTTTAAGTGTTATTTTAGAATTTCTGGAAGAGACAAAATACTTGTCTTTGCTTATTGCGACATGCTTATTCAGTTGTGCATTGACTCTTCCCCAAACAAACCAAACTTTGTAAACAAACAACTTGAAGGACCCTTAGTAACCTAACCAATGGCAAAGCATGAGTTAAACCTTAACTAGTGGTATTTAGATTATTTTACATTTACTAATCAGACTTTTCCTCCAATCAGCAGCCAGCTCTGCCTCCTCCTGTTTACATTCTGTCCCTCTGCTTGTGGAACTGATTGAAAGTCTTATTCTGGAAGAGACAAAATACTTGTCTCTTCCAGAAACCATTGTACAGCGCAGCTCTGCTTGGGTTGCTAGGTGATGGGACTAGGCAATGCCGCAGTGCCCATTGATTGAGGCTTAACAGTTGGGAAGTTTTTGAAATGGCCCGTTTTACAGACGGACCCAAACAGAAGTATAAAAACGGCAAATTGTGAATTTTGCTTGAAAGGTCCCTTTAAAGGTTTGTCTTGAACATTTCAAGACAAGCTTTGAAATGTAGCTTCTGCTAATTATGTTGGTCATAATTAGCAGGACAAACATGATTTGTAATATAACTTCTCTGTTGTGTTCCGTCTACAGAGTCTGGGTCTGGTGGGCCAAGCTGAGAGCAAGGTGGCCAAAGAGAAGCTGGTCAAAACCCTGGAGCTCTGTCAGTTTGTGGTCAAGAACATTCACCAGCAGGTGGGTGGGCTCATGGTGATCAAATAAAGCTGGACTCAAAAAATGAAAAAAAAAAAAAAAATCAACACAGTGCAGTTTTTGCGTTTTCTATTTGTGCAGAAATTGTTTGTGGACCTGGAGGAGTTAAAGAAGGCCCTGCAGACCCTGACCAGCAATGTCTCTTTCAAGAAAACAGGGAAACTGGAGGACACCTACTGGGCCGTGATGAAACACTTTGGAGTGATGTAAATTATAGATGTTTTTATAAGCACAATTTTTGTATTAATAGTCGGTCTGTACGTTGGGGTTCACCCCGGTGAACGAGAGGGTCGCCTCCCTCCTCCTACGGGTGGGGGACGGGTTCTGACTGCTGTCTGTGCTTATGGGCTGAACAGCAGTTCAGATTACCCCCCCTTCTTGGAGTCCTTAGAGGGGGAACTGGAGAGAGTTGTGGCCGCAAGGTTGTTGGTGCCTGTCGTGGCGGCAACCCTCAAACCCGTTGGTGGACACCTTCGGTGAGGGATGCTGTCAAGCTGAAGAAGGAGTCCTATGGGGTCTTTTTGGCCTGTGGGACTCCAGAAGCAGCTGATGGGTACCGGCGGGCGAAGCGACATGCGGCTCGGGTGGTCACTGAGGCAAAAACTCGGGCATAGGGGGAGTTTGGAGAGGACATGGAGAAAGACTTCTGTACGGCTTCGAGGCGATTCTGGTCCACCATCCGGCGTCTCAGGAGGGGGAAGCAGTGCAGCACCAACACTGTTTATAGTGGGGATGGTGGCTGCTGACCTCGACTCGGGATGTTGTGGGTCGGTGGGTGGAATACTTCGAAGACCTCCTCAATCCCACCAACATGCCTTCTGTTGAGGAAGCTGAGCCTGTGGACTCTGGGTCGGGCTCTCCAATCTCTGGGGACGAGGTCACCGAGGGGTCAAGAAGCTCCTTGGTGGCCTCAGGGCCCCGGGGGTGTGGATGAGATCCGCCCAGAGTTCCTTAAGGCTCTGGATGTTGTAGGGTTGTGTTGGCTCACACAACTCTGCAATATCGCATGGACATCAGGGGCAGTTCCTCTGGATTGGCAGACCGGGGTGGTGGTCCCCCTGTTTAAAAAGGGGGACCTGAGGGTGTGCTCCAATTACAGAGGGGTCACACTCTTAAGCCTCCCTGGTAAGGTCTATTCAGGGGTCCTGGAGAGGAGGGTCCGTCGGATAGTCGAACCTCGGATTCAGGAAGAGCAGTGTGGTTTTCGTCCTGGTCGTGGAACACTGGACCAGCTCTATACCCTCAGCAGGGTCCTGAAGGGTGCAGGGGAGTTCGCCCAACCAGTCTACATGTGTTTTGTGGACTTGGAGAAGGCGTTCGACCGTGTCCCTCGGGGGGCCTTGAGGGGGTTCTCCGGGAGTATGGGGTACCGGGCCCTTTGATACGGGCTGTCAGGTCCCTGTATGACCGGTGTCAGAGTCTGGTCCGCATTGCCGGCAGTAAGTCGGGTTCGTTCCCGGTGAGAGTTGGACTCCGCCAAGGCTGCGCCCTTTGTCACCGATTCTGTTCATTACTTTCATGGACAGAATTTCTAGGCGCAGCCGAGGTGTTGAGGGGATCCGTTTTGGTGGCCTTAGGATCGCATCTCTGCTTTTTGCGGATGATGTGGTCCTGATGGCTTCATCAGATCGTGATCTGCGGCTCTCGCTGAAACGGTTCGCGGTCGAGTGTGAAGCGGCTCGGATGAGGCTCAGTGCCTCCAAATCGAGGCCATGGTCTTGAGCCGGAAAAGGGTAGAGGTCCTTCTCTGGGTCAAGAGGGTCTTCCTGCCTCAATTGGAGGAGTTTAAGTATCTGGGGATCTTGTTCACGCAATGAGGGAAGAAGGGAGCGGGAGATCGACAGGCGGATTAGGGCAGCGTCTGCCGTGAAGCGGCGCTGTACCGGTCCGTCATGGTGAAGAGAAGCTGAGTCAAAAGGCGAAGCTCTCGATTTACCAGTCGATCTACGTTCCCACCCTCATCTATGGTCATGAGCTTTGGGTCATGACCGAAAGAACGAGATCACGGATACAAGCGGCCGAAATGGGTTTCCTCTGCAGGGTGGCCGGGATCTCCCTTAGAGATAGGGTGAGAAGCTCGGTCATCCGGGAGGGACTCAAAGTAGAGCCGCTGCTCCTCCATGTCGAGAGGAGCCAGTTGAGGCTCGGGCATCTGGTCAGGATGCCTCCTGGACGCCTCCCTGGTGAGTTCAGGTCCCACCGGGAGGAGGGGAAGAACCCAGGCTGGCTGGCTGGCCTGCAACTAACAATTATTTTAGTAATTGATTATTGTATTAATTATTGAGATAATTTACTGGATGAAAGATTGGCACATTCTGCAGATCTTTTACATAATCCCTTAAATAAATTTTAATGCAATATTAGAAATGCATTAAACTTGGTAAATAAGTACAAATTTATTATTTAAATAAGAAAATAAACACTTTATTGCCTAAACTTCAATTGGTTTCAATTAACCAATTAACAATGTGTATATATTTAAAAAAAATATATATATATAATATATATATATATATAGAGAGAGAGAGAGAGAGAGAGAGAGAGAGAGAGAGAGAGAAATGCAAAATGTTTATATTTTTGTACAGTTTTGACTTACCTTCTGCTTTAAATGTGTTGCTCCCTCAGCAGTTGGCCTTTTTTCAGTCTATATATTTCATTGAACAATTTATCGATTACTAAATTAGATGATAATTATTTTAATAATTGATTAATCACAATTAATTGTTCCAGCCCTAATTTACAATTTGGTGTAGCTTATAAGAATGATCGTTTCATTTGGTTATAACTTTTATATTTTGTTTCTAGGAAGCCCAAAGTTGATAAGACAAAGCCTAACAAGGACAGCGAGCAGGTTGCTGCTCCCAAGACCATGAAAGGTTTCCTGCCAGAAACAAAAAAACGTAAAAAGCACAACAAGCCTGTTTTGGAGCCAGCAGGGGACAAGTCGACCCCAGTCATGACCAAAAAGAAACAAGACAAGAAGACTAAACAGAAACGACCAGCCGATGGTTCTGCTGCTTCACAGACCAACCCGGCCAAGAAGAGCAAAACGCAACCTGACAGGAAAGCTGGCAAAAAGAAGAAACCCAAGCAGAAGAAGGGAGGAGAGCAAATGTAATGTGGATTATTTAAATTGAAACAGAAAATAGCATTTTAAACAAAAGCTTTTTTTTCCCTTTATTGCTATACATCAGGTCTAACTGTATGCTTACTCCAATATATACAAAATAAAAAGTGGAGATTTGTAGGAAGTGTAGTGAAAGATTATTTTTTCTAACATGCGACTGCTGTTGATATAAAAAAAATACCAACAATAAAAATCTACTTCTCTGCCTTTAAATCCACCAGTTTCTCATTATTTCAGCTTTATTATGCAGCATGATATTCTATTCAGCTATTCTGCTCAGGGTGGCAGCCCGTTGGAGTTGCTCCGTATTTTCACTGAGATTTTTTTTTACTTTTTCAAGCTTTTGTTTCTGTCTTTCTGAAGGAAATATTGTTTTATTTTGGACAGTCATTCTTTCTTGTTTTGGAGGCTGTATAGTTGGATTGATTTTTCCCAATACTTTTCATACATTACTCTTTTTTATATACATTTAATTTGTCTTTGGAATCAATAAGGTATTTTTAAATTTGACTTAAAGCTGCAGCATATAATTTTTACAAAAAAATCATGTTTGCTAAATATTTGTTAAAATTATGAATAATAAAGTTGATTTAAAAAGGGACAATGTAGGCGCTGTGCAAGCTAATCCTCATCTAGATCCCTTGATTATATTGACAGTAACATAGATAATCTGTAGAAAATTGAGCTCCTCTGCCTTCTAGTGCTTCCAGTACTGACTGCAGAAATACAAAACTCAGTCAGAAACAACCAGTCAGAGCCAGGAGGAGGTTCTAAGTGCTGTCAATCACTCTTGTGCTGGCTTACCACAATTTAGCCTGCCACAAATGCTAAGGTTAGTTAGCACAGCCACTGATGATGGCAGATAAATGGTTTTCCTGGAACAGTCAGTTGTTTCTCTGCCATTAGCACATTCAGCAGCATTGATGTATAGCGCTAAGACACACCTCCGGGCTCTGATTGGTTGTTTTTAACAGGATGCATTTTTTAGGGGAAGGGAAGATGAAGAGGAGTTTGATCTTTTCACAGATTTTCTCATACCGTAATCTCATAAAATGGTGACAGTTTTCACAAATATGGTAAAAAGATGTTTTTGTAAAAGTTTCCTGCTGCAGATTTAATGAGAAAAAAGCTAATCGAAAAAGATTTGCATCATCTTTCTAAAGCTGCCCAGCCTGGATAGTCGCATGCATCCATCCTCACTTGTATGGCTCCAAGGTAGAAAGCATCGGGATACAATCGTGTTT
This sequence comes from Poecilia picta, assembly GCA_033032245.1. Taxonomy (NCBI): domain Eukaryota; kingdom Metazoa; phylum Chordata; class Actinopteri; order Cyprinodontiformes; family Poeciliidae; genus Poecilia; species Poecilia picta. Next base: position 1,342,957 of record CM065366.1, read on the forward strand.
GTCTCCTTCAGACGTTTTATTGGACATTTGGCCAATTGTAAGTAGTGGTTTGAATGTTAATGCGCCATGAGCCTCATTAATGAATCTCATGATTCATCCTCTTTGTAGCAGCAGGCTTTTTTTCTCCTCCTCCACTGACTTTTGAGTCGGATAGCAGGAGAAGTGGTCAATAGAAAACAGCATAACATAATGAGTCATTAAAAGCAGCAAGTAACGTCATTTAATTACAGTGATCTGCTTCATTTTAACTGCAAACTATTTAAAATGAAAATCACTCACATGTGGCATTTTCAGAGCATGCAAAGCTTTGAACACAGAAACACCTCCTACTGATGGATCCAGTTCTACATCTAATATCAGTGGGAAAACTGAAGTTTTAAATCTTTCCTCCTACAAAGAAAGGAGAGACAAAGTCTCTCAGAAAAATTAGTTGCAACACCAGTCAAGAATTAATGTCTGACCTCTATCATTAATAAAATAATTTTTTTGATTGTCACTGTTGAGATGTACCTATAATGAAAATTTAATTACAGCCCTCTCTGGTCTTTGTGAGAATCTTGAAAAATCAGTGTATCAAATACTTCTTTTCCCCTCTGTGCAGTCCAGGAGTCAAGTAAAACCTGAGTGAATATAAAACTCTTGAATGACGTTTGTTTTTGTCTTAAAGCTCTGGGTACCTCTGTTGCTTTTGTACCTTTTCCTATGACACTTTTTCTTCCGCTCAGCCTGCACAAAAAGGACCGACTTATGACTGTCAAGTCAGCAGTTCACCCCATGATTGTGTGAGCCATAAAATTTCTTTATTAACTATTTTTTTATTGTTTAAATTTTCTGAGAAACAGAATCCTATGTCTTTCCTTAGTGGTGAGCCTTTATCATCAAAATTAAAAATTTGAAATAGATCACTGTGTGTAATGAAACTATTTAAATTTCATTTTTTGAATTCTGTTACTGAAATATATAAACTTTGATAATTTTCTAGCTGTTTAATAAATTGATATAATAATTTATTATAGATCCCAGTGAGACTGTTTTTTATAAAGGTTTTTATTATAAAATAACATTATAATTTGATTTGATAAAAGGTTACATAAATCCCAAGGAGAAAAAAAAACAAGTTCCAACACCCATGAGCCCTCAGAGTGAATTTTTATGTTTCCATTAATAACAGACTTCTTATTTTTCATTAAAGTGTATTTTGTAAGAGGATTGTGCTCCAAGTTCAGTGTTTTGGGTTCAAATTGAATACCTGAGTTCAACACCTTTCTGGTCTGCATGTTCAGACTGAAACAACTGTAACTGCATTACATAACAATCTAAGCAGGAAAATATCCCTGGCCTTTGTGCTGGATTGTATGTTGCAAAGCCTTTGTGGAATAAACAAAGGTAAGCAATCACACAAAACCCTAATTCTGCTGTCAAGAAAATGATGCAGTGTCCCCCCAAATGGATTACTATACAGGACATGAAGTCGTTCAGTCATAAATCCACAGGAGTGTTAGCGGCCAGTCGCCTCATCCATCAGTAATCTCATCTTAAAGCTCCTCTCTGCACTGCAGGGCCCAAGGAGATAACAATGGCAGTCGGTGTGTATTGGTGCTGGTTGTTTGTTTCCAGTTGCACTGCTGTAATTTAAGCTCCCCCTGACTAGGATATGCACAAAGACCACTGCATGGTGGAAAATAATAAATCAATTCACGTCATAGGTTTTGTAAGGAAGCTAAAAGAGACAATGGACTGCAAATTTCTCCCTCCACAACGTTGGAGACAAAGCAGCAAAGTTAAATCCATATTTTAATTAATCAAGAACCAATTGCATGTCCACTTGGATTTAAAATAGTGGCAAAAATGTATAATTATCTGCTAGTTTTGCTTGATTTCACCCTTTTTGCTCTGATATTTTGGCCTGTATTCATTTTTTTCCCAATCTTGAGGCAGTTCTTAACTCTTTCCTTTTCTCTGCAAAGCCTTTATGTGTAATGTTTAGAAACACTGCAAAAACCCAAGAGCTCCATCTCAAACTCAGTTCAATTCCAATTCAATTAACACAAAACTTAATTTATCCCAAACGTAAATTTAATGTAATATAGTTGCTATTCTCACTGTGGATGGTGATGCTATGAAGCATCTGACTGAAGAGTAAAACTAAACTTAAAATCCAGGCAAAAATTAAGTGAAGTTTCAGTGACTTTAAACATGTCATACATTAACATTTCTCCACAGCTGATGCGTAAACTCAGTTATTAGGCAAATGCAATATTTATATTAAAAACAAATCTTTTTTTAAAATTAATTTTAGATATTTAGGCCTTTATTATAGATAGATGAATTTTTTAAAGGATGTGCAGACACCCTTTAGTGTTTTCCACTTAGAATCAGGTTGATTTGGATAACTTAGTTAAGTGGTCATTTTAATGTTCTTTGTCAGGTTATCTTTGTCTAATATTAACATTAGTTTGATGACCTGAAACATCTGAGGGTGACAAAAAAGCAAAACCAAAACAAATTTGTGTAACAGGTATTTTACAAACTCTTTAACTCAGGCTTCTTTTGCTTGCAGCTGAGGTTTTTTCATTTATTTATTTTTTTGGCACTGTACCCTTGAAGTCCCAGCTTGAAGCTACAGTAATGAAGCATATAAAGTGGGTCTCCTGATGACAAATTGTTCTCCTCGAACCCTGACAGCAGGGGTGAGAATGAGAGCAGTGCTGTGCTCTCCTCCTGACAGTGAACTGACACTATTCATTGCTGTGAGCAGAGATACGGAGCACCAAACCAATCTGCTAATGCAGCTCAGCCGAAAAATCACAGCCACTTGCAAATTCTAAGTGGTGTGGAGGGACCAGCGTCTCATCAGTATGAGAAAGACGCAACTGAACACCAGTCTGATTCATCCCCTCACCTTGAAAAATGCTTTCATCTTCATGGATTCATGCCGTAAAGCACAGACTGTGAATTTTTCCAATCCATGACGCAGCCGACTGTGAAGTATTTATTATTGCAGAGCCATTTTTTAAATTTTCTTCTTCTATATCTGTGCTTCTCTTATTAAAGTGTCCCCTTTGGAGTCTGAAGCTCCTCAGCAGATATGTTGGCAGGTTGCACACAGAATGTTAGTTTAATGACTCCTTCAAGATGGAATCCTATTAATTAGCACTCCGAGTGATTTATTTATCAGGCCTTGAGGGAGCAACAGCTCTGAGCTCCACCACCGCTTGAAGGAAGTCCAAATGAATGCGCTAATTACAGCAATGATTGTCACACCTCACCTCTTACAGATTGCAGCTCATTTCTAGAAATGCTGAATATCTTTAGAAAATCTCCATTTCTTTCCGACAGCTTTCATTTTTATGGTTGCATCATGTTGGGGTAGCTTTTTTTGACTCCTTCTGCTTTGCTCATATTTTTTACTTTCTGGTAATTGTTATAAGGCATAACCGTGGCAACAAAGTATTGTTTTTACAACTGGAAGCAGCTGATTATAATCTCAAAATCTTAAAGGATGCTTGAACTATGACCCCAAAATCCATAGGAGTTGAAAAGGAGGTTTAATGGCTGCAGAGCATGACCAAATAGTAGAGAGAGAGGAGTAATTTCACACCATTTCTTCCATCTATTATATCAATCAATCAAATTTTATTTGGATAGCACGTTTCAGCAGCTACTATCAAGGCATTTCAAGGTGATTTACATAATTTTAAAAAATTTAATTAAATATAAAAATACAAATAGCATGTGACATTGAATAAACGTAAGAAAAAGAAAGAGATTTGGAAAAAAAAAGATTAAAACATACTGTGACCAGCAGGTGGAGATCTTCTTAAAAATTACAAAATGCACCCAAACACAGACTGAGTAGTGCACAATATTTTAACAAACAATTTCTTTAAAACATTTCTCTTTATAAAAACGAGGCTTCAGGCCTACTACTCGGTCCCTGGGACAAAAGGGAACAAATAAGGTAAGGACAGACAAGTTCCATTATTCCAAAAGAAATAAAACATGCAAAAGAAATTAGTAAATCAAACAAACAAAAAGAAAACAAATTAGTAACTTCAATAACAAAACAGATAAACTGTAAAAGAAAACACTTCAAACAAGGGAATAAATCGTTGTCATCCAGATCCAAATGCCCTTAGATGGACCTTACGACAGCGGTCGCGTTTCATTGGCTAATGCCAATTTTACGTCACCGCACAGCTACCACGTGCTTGACCGTCTCACAAACACAAGCTACAGTAGTAAACAAATGCTAATGTACATTGTGGACTAGCAGACCAGCAGAAAGTTTTTGCGTCAGGACTCCAAAAACATGGTTCTCCACTGTCAGTGGGGAATCTGTACAGGTGATGTCAGGTATCCTGATCATGTTTGTGGAACTAAAATTCACAGATTTCCAAAATCTGAAACGGAAAGTCTTGCTTGGGTCAAAGCTTGTTCATGACCGCATTTTGCAGCTCAACCGTCGTAGGATCAATAAGAACAAAGGATTGTCTGCTGCCGTAAGTATTATTGCTTTGCTTTCTTTGTGTTTAGTGAATGAAAAAAATAAAGTCAATAATAAGCACAGTGTTGAGGAAAAATTATTATTTTTAGTGTTTAATACAATTTAATATTTTTTGATCAAATTTCTTAATTTTGAACAAGTTTCTGTTAGTGATTTAAAACCTGAAAAACTATTGCTGGGTTAAGTATTCAAAATACCAAGGGAAATAGAGAGATCTGCTGAGTGTAACCTACATTACATTTAGGAACATTTGGATAATTGAGAAAATTATCCAAGTTAGATCCTATAAGAATATTTTTTTAACCTTGGTTCATCTGCTGGGGGAAGTGGCAAATTGTAAAACACAGAGACAACCAGATGGTGCAAAATTAGTGAATTGTATTAATATTTACAATATATACAGGTTAGTCAAACAGTTAGTGAAGTCCAAAATAGTTCCTTAGTCCAAGGAATTCAGCAGTGTCTTGCTGGTGAAAGAAAATAATCCAATTCTTTCTGAAGCGGGTCAGTCCAGAGTGAAGATTTTATGGCTGAAATTCGGAAGAAGTTTCTTGATGAGTAGTTGATGTGGTATTTCTGTGATCCGTTGATGGGTTAGCTTGCCAGTCTGGTTGTCATGATACCAGACAATCCATGATTTTTCCTGGATCCTGAAGCAGAATGGGAATCTGCAACACATCTGGCCTGTGTAAAACAGGCCTAAATAATCAGTTCACATGTATTTTCTTATAATTAAATGTTTACATAATAATTATGCAACTTCAATTTCTTTTTACACAACAGAAGTGTTTTATACCGGCAATCATTTCAGTTTGAATGTGCTATATTTTGATCAGTGTATAACCAACTCAACAGGCTGGGGAGGCTGGTGCTCACATGTAGCTCCCAAACACAACACTCACCACTTCCCTCTTGACAAACAGTTCATCTGGTTCAAGTTAACAGAGGCCCATGATTGAAGGAAGGATGTACAATAGACCTTTGATAACCGCTTTGGAAACAAACCAGAAGCCTTCCTGCATATCAGAGTCCGACAGCGTCTGTAACCCAGTGGGCCGATTAGCTGTCGATAGACACTTTTCACAGTGACGTCAGACAATGGCCGCCATAACTCAAAACTGGGTATCTTTACTTCCGGTGTGATTTTGCCTTGGGAACCAAGATGAAAAATTCCCACATTCTCATAATCTTATATAATAAAAGGTAAGTTTAATAATAACAGCATTTAAGTGTTAGATAGCTGTTATTACTCATTGTCAATCCACCATTCTCTAACTGTGTATAAAATAAACAGCCTCCAATCATGAGTAAACCAGCTAGCAGCAGCTTTAGCCACAGTTAGGAATCATAAACACCGCCGCCTGTCAGTGATGTAACGTTTAGAGGTTCATTTTCTGTATTAATGTAAAATAAAGCAGAGCTTCCAACAACGTTGACGACATTTCTGTTTTTCCAGCAACAAAATGCGCATCTCCATGTTCACGTTTCTGCTTCTGTCACAGAGTCCAAAGACGCACAGAAGGAATAAAAATTACAAAAAAATATTAACGCGCAGTGATTTGGATAAATAACTTTAATCTGATTACTGGATTTGAAATACAAACTCGTTAGATTATTCGTTACCGAAAAAGTGGTCCGATTAAAGGAAGGCAAACCGCTGTTTTATGGGATGAGTGGCAACTCTAGTCTATAATTTAAGAATCTGATCGAGATTAGAGCCTAAAACGTTATAGTTCAAAAACAGTAAAAAGTTCTGGTTAAGGAACAGTTATGTCACGTAGTTAGCTAGCTAACAAAATTCACTAATGCTAAGCTAACGGTTATGCAAAACAAAAATACCTGCCTTCATAGTCAAACAGGTTTTGTTCGGTGAAGAATTTGTAGCCTTTGTCTAACTTAGATTTTGTTGTCAGAGAAAATTGGTTTGCAAATCGTGATATATCTTCAAATCTTATTTTAGGCAAGTGTAAACTCCATGCTTTGGTGTTCTGTCTGATCAACATATGCTGTCAGCAGTGGCGCAACTACACATTTTTCAGGTGGATGTGAAAACATGAATTGAAATGAAAACATCATCGGCGCGTCGCCCCTCCAGACGGGGTTTTGGCGCCCCCTCTGGTGCTGCGCCCCAATGCGTTGCATACGCTGCATAGCCACTTTTTGCACCACTGGCTGTCAGAGATATATATATATATATATATATATTTTATATTTATTATATTAATATATATATGATATATCATTAGTTACTATGTACACGGAACTAAGGATACACAGCCTCGAGCAAAACGGAAGTTAGTGTGACGTCATGTGAAAAGGTCTATTTAGGACCCTGAGTGCAGCTGTCACGTGACGTTATACCCGCACGACAACAATGTTCTGGTTGATTTAGTTTGTATTTAATAAATTAAGGAAAGATGATTTTTATTTCTAATTAAATCTTTAAATAAAATTAAATTTAACAAAATGGAAAATAAAATAAATAAACTGAATCTAATATAGAAAAATGATCCTTGTTACAAGAGCTTCTCCTCGGACCCCTGTTGTCTTATTGTAAGACTCGTTGGTGTCCAGCTACTGTGATTCTCCTTTGTAGAATAATCCACAGAAATAATTGAACATTTTCTCAGTGTCGAACATTTAATTTTTTTCCGCTACACCATCAGCTGACCTCGAATGTTCGCTCTCTCTCTCCACATCCGGGGAACCTTTCACAATAAACCATTTTACATTTCATAACTCCAATTCTCACGCTTACAATATCACACAAGACAGGAGGCCATAAATTAACGTATGCAGGGAGGCAGAGGACAGTACCATTTAAATTACCTTGGGAAACAGGAACTTAGCCAGTTCACAAGAGATCAGAATCCTTCTATGGACATCTGGGATGGTGTAAAATGTTTTAAAACACTTAACATTTAATTTGTGAGATATTTTTCCTAGTTATTAATAACATGCTTTGACTGAAAATTGTATTATCTAGTTTTAGAATCATTCATTTAGTCGATGATGAATGTATTTGAAATTGTATTATCTTTGACTATATCAAAATCAAATGGAAATTGTGTGATATGAAAATGTTTTAAGTATTAGAAAATTGTCTAGGTTTATGATGAATGGGATTTTGGAAAATGATTGTGTTAATTTTTATACTTAGCATTGAACATTATGTTTGGTTAGAAAAAGGAATTTTACTCTATTCTATACTGTTGATTGTATGTATTACTTTTTGGTTTATTGCAGGGGATCTTTGAATTTTGCTGAGTGCAGAAGAACAAATTGGGTTCCTGAAAGATAAACGTTTTCTTGAATTAAATACAGGATTAAAGGTTAGTTCCCGAGAATTTATCTGGGGGAAGAGAAAATGGAAGGGATGTTAGAATTTCACAGCTACCTGTGAAATTACCTTCCTCTGTTTCTCTTTGCACAGATGGCTGTAGAAATGCAAGAGGCCGGATCGTGTTAAGAAAATAAATGTAAAACATGCTAGTTTTAAAATTGAACATGACTTGATTGAAAATAGCCTAATTATAGTTTTAAAATGTATAACTTATTCTGGTCTATTGACCTTCATTTTACCTGTAGTTAAGGCAGATTGTTTGCCAAGATCTTTGATCTGCCCTCAGTAGCAATCAATAGGAAGTTACAGCTTTTCACACTGATCTGTGAAAACCATAAACCAGCACGAGTTTAGAGAAGCTCTTCTTCCACTTTATTTAGACAATGGGTACAAATGGCTTTAGAGAGCGGGTCAGAGACAGGTCCTGGTTGGATGAGAAAAGATACGCCTTATTTGAATAAATTAAATACAAGAAGATAAAACTTCCCACACAGAGTAACAAATTAGATCTTGCCCTTGCAATTTCTCCAAGGACGTCCTTGATATCTTTGTCTTCTCTGTCTCAGGTAATGAATGTGTCTCTATTATTTTGTAGTTTTCTGTTGCATCTTCTCACTTTGTTCCGATTTGGATTAAATTCTGAAATTGTGACGTCATCACACATTGTTGTGTTTTGTCCCAAACGCGCCACCGTCAAGAGAACCCGGGATCCAAACAGGAAGAAGGAGAGCCAGATTCTTTTCTAAATTTAATTACACAAATAATTATTCCTCAACATCCATTATGAAAACCTTTTAGCCAAGTACAGCATAATTGTCAAGTGTCCTATGATTTCATGGCTTCCTAGAATTGAAAAGGAGGAGTTGAAGAATTAAGGAATTCACTCAATCTTTTTTATTTTCACCAATGAGTGAAACCAAAGAACAGGTGAAAAACCTACAACACACATACAAAATATTTTAAGATACATTTTAAACATTTGGTTCAAAGTCAAAAATTTATCATAATGATTAATTCCTTTTTTAACCTTAAACATACATTTCTGATACAATTTTAACCATAAATTCAAATATTAAATGATTAAATTCCATGTCTGGTTGAATTTGAATCAAACAAATCCAAACATTTTAGAATTACATTTTTTTCCCCTTTTTCTTAGGACATAAGTTTTTACATTAGATATCTTAACATACATTTAGTGGAACCAAACTGTAAAAACTAGCAGTGAAACTGTTACTTCAATAAATTCTGCATTTCATTTCTCAAATGTAAATCTACAATTAAATTACATTCAATTGAGCCCAGTTAGTGGCTTACCGGTAGTCCTTATAAGTCCTTTTCCATGAAATGCTGTTTTGGAGGCTGTTTGCCTTCCTCTGCTCTGTTGCAAAACCAGTAAAGTGGTTGGTGGATTCCTTATATTACCTGAGTTGAGGGTGCTGCTGATTGGGCCAGATTTCCTTCACCTGCTGAGAAGTGCTGCAGAGTGGCACACTGATGTGTGTGTGCGTGTGCGTGTGTGTGTGAGCGTGTGTGTGTGTGCACACAAAGGTCTATTCATGCACCCGCAGATCTGCGCAACACCTCCCACTCGATCTTGCAAGGTTTTACCTGGGAAGATCGCATTTTTTAAGCGAGCTAGTTCCCTCTGCTTGGTCTTCTGCTGGGATGAGCACTACAAGGCGCTAGACGTCCTGATGGAGTATGGTGCCCTGAACCTCCTTCACCAATCCAGAACATTTCACAGAAGGTTTGGGTGCATTTCCCAAACTATACCCACTTGGAGACACTTTCACATAAACATCCCGGACTATGCCCTTGCAATCAGAATTCACAGCAACAACTCTACCTATCTTGAATTGCCCCCTTAGTGCGTTTTGGTCGCAGAGCCAGACCACATCGCCAATAGCAACATTTCTTTCAGCAGTATGCCACTTGCCACGGACAAACAAGTTGGAACCTGCAAGTGGACTCCAGGATCTCCAAAAGTTGTCAACTTGAATTTGTATTTCTTGCAGCCTTTTAAGGGGATAAGTGCACTAGCGGAACAAGTCAGCGTCGGGCGGGGGACGGGGCAAATTACCGGGCCCCTAACGAATCATCGGGCCCCTGATGAATCACTGGGCCCCTTACGTAAACTGTTTGTGCAACATTAAATACACCTCTCTCAACAGGCGGAGGCGCACTTTCTCGGTCTATAACCAGACATTCGAGCGACTTGAATCCCTGGCTCCTCCAGACCCGGGCCCCCATCGGCCCGGTTCGGGGCCCCCCATAGCTCCGCCCCTGGATAAGTGGTACAGTCAAATGTCTTGAAATCTCCACTTTGTGTAGCTCGTCCGAGCAACAGAGTGTTTGGAGTGATGTACTGGGTTCGATCTTCATGACTCTGTACTCTAGCATCAATAGGTCTTTTGTTGGCTAGATTGGCAGGTAGCTTAACGGTCATAAGAAACTCACTGAAGGTAAGGCCAAGACTTTGGAACGCTCTTTTAATGATCTTGACAGAAGCTTCAGCTGCACCATTGCGATGTGGTGAATTGGCTGGAAGTACTTTCCATGTCCAGTGAGTCCCATTTTTTGCAGCATACTCTTCAAGTGAGAATTTGTCTTGCTGTCTCAGGTAAGCATACATTTCTTGCAGAATGGGTTTTCCCCCAATAAATTTCATACCTATGTCAGACCACACTTTCTGGGGATGACCTCTGGACGTAAACCTCTGGTAGGCAAGTATGAAGCTCTCTGTAGATAATGTATTTGCCAGTTCAACAGGAATGGCTCTGCTTGTCATACAGCAGAACAACACACCCCAAACTTTCACGCTCACTCTTTTCTTGACATTATCTTTCACTTGGTAAGGGCCAAACAAATCAACAGATATGAACTGAAATGGTACACTTGGACTAGACCTTTCTTCAGGCAGATCCTCCATTATTTGCTGACAGGTTTTCGCTCTCACCTTTTTGCACAATACACACTCATCGACAACTTTTCTGGCAATGACTTGTCCTCTGATGACCCATGCTTTCTTCTGCATGCGCAGCAAAGTTCCAGCCACTCCATCATATCCTTCACTGTGTGCTGCTCGGGCTAGAAGGGTGGGAATTATTAAGAGAGGAAAATTCTAAAACTTTAAAAACATTTTGACTCGTTATATCCTCTCTCTGCCCGGGTTCAGAAAAATGCTGTGTGCAAGGACTGAGATCACGCAGAGACAACAGCGTCACAATAATTAGCATTTATTCAAGACAGATGCAAACTATCACCAGAAAAGCTCAAACATCAGAAACCTCAGAGCACAAACAAACACATAAATTTACCTGAGAAGAGGAAAAAGACTAACAGAAAGCAAGAACGTTCCTGGAGAAATTGCAAGCGCAAAATCTAATTTGTTACTCTGTGTGGAATAGTTTTATCTTCCTTTCTTTAATTTATTCAGATAAGGCGTAACTTTGCTCATCCAACCAGGACCTGTCTCTGACCCTTTCTCTAAAGCCATTTTGTCCCTATTGTCTAAGGATAGCTTCTCCTGATCTCCTGCTAAGTGTGAAAGCTGAAACTTCCTAATGATTGTCTCCCAAACAGACAAAGGGAAAAGGACATAGATCTTGGTCTTAAATCTTAGTCTGCCTTAACTACAGGTAAAATAAAGGTCAAAAGGCCAGAATAAGTTATAATTTTAAAACTATAATTAGGCTATTTCCATCAAGTCATGTTACATTTTAAAACTAGCTTTTTTAAAATATATTTTCTTAACAATTCCCTCTTTTAATCTCGTCAAAGAGATTACATTCTAAAATATAAATTTAAAATATAGCATGAAAAATAGAAGCACAGATTCAGAAACACCATCATATAGCTGAAAAATTACGCCCCCCTTTTATAATGGAATTATCTACATAACATTTGTTGTTAACATGTTAGAATATTCGTTGCCGATAAAATCAGACCAAATCAGACAGCAAAAGCATACAAAGAATTCAAATTCTAAAATAAATGTTCAAAATCATCTAACCAGAGTCATGTCTTAATAGAAAAAGATTTAAAATGCATAAATTTATCAATGTTTAACAGAAACATTCCTGATGTAAATAGAATGTATCCATGAAACATATGTTCAATTAGACAATGCACTGCATAAAAAACGCTTACAATCTATCAATAAACCTCCAAATCTGTGAAAGAAAGAATTGATCAGGAACAATGGTTGTACAATTTTTTTTTCAAACATATCTTCATTTTGTGTCTCTGTGTTCCTTGATGCTCCTTGAAGTAAAATGAGTTCCTTGGCAAGTCATAGATGAAACATGAAAACTTAGTAATACAAGAAACAACAAAGATGATCCTCTCGTCTCCAGCAGCCCATTTTCCTTATAGTTTTGAGCTCAGGCTCATGACCTGAATGAGTGATGCTCACCTTTGGGGTTATTGTGCCCAGAATTTGGTGAGTTTAACAGAGAGGTAATTTCTTCTTTTTCCAATTTGATGACATCAAAGGAAGAATAGATGTGAAAGAATTCCTGATGAGCATCTGGGTGTGAAGTCGTCCTCCAGCCTCCAGTGTAGCTCTACACTACACTGAAGATTCCCAGTTTGTCACCAAGTTGTGATCCTTTGATGTTCAATGGGGCCATCAGCTGGTTTTGCATACTGGAACAGTCTGTCACCCTATCTAGAGCTTCTTCATGTATTTTAAAATAAAATAAGTCATTCCTTCCAATTTGAATTAATGTTTTACCGATTTATTAATTGATACTCTAATTATTCTTTGTCGTTTTAAATCATATATTGTTGTTATTAAAGCTTATTTTAATAGCTTATCAGTCATGGAGAGATTTTGTAGTAGCTTTTAGTTTTATTTCTTATAACTTCATTTCAGATTATAATTTAATTCCTTATGTTAGCTCTCCTCCTGTTATTTCCTTTTGTTTTATAAATAAGTAAACATGGCACTTTAAAAAGATGCTTCTTTAAAGCTGTATTTTGTCAAAGTTTTGACCCTCTTTTTATATAAGGCTTACACGAGAAATTAATGTTTCCCATCGTTTTTAACCCAAAACTTAACTGTATTTTAGAAGCAGTTCTATAATTGTTCATTTTAAATATCCAATTTAGACCAATTTAATTTTAATCTTCATATTTTTTGTCATTTTAAAACCTCAAAGAATGATCGGCCTGCTTTACAAGAATATGTTAACCGTGTCACTTAATATATAAAAATGACTTATCCGATTTTAATCATAATTTCAAATCTCAAAATTTCAACCATTTTAACCTTTGATCCATTTATTCTTTTGAAAACTTATTTATCTTATTTATGAAATATTTAATTGAATAGTGAATTACCCTTTTTATTGTTTATTAATTATCAATATATTTTCAATTTTGGGGAGAAGATTGATACATTTAAATTATGCAAATTTCAGTTTTAGACCTTCCTGGATGACTTAGTCAAACAACTTGTTTTAATCATATGAAGTGAGATGCAATCATGTAACGATCACTTTCCCTCTTTTAGGAAGCACTGTTTTGTATAAACTATTTGACAAGTAATATTAAGTTTAGTGTATTCAAATCATGCATGTTAATTATTTCTTATTCCCTCTTTATTCTATAACAGAACAAATGTTCTGTCATAGAATATAATAAAAATCCCATATAAGTTAAATAGATCAAATCCGTCACTGCTAACCTATACCCTATACAACCCAGTGTTTCCAAGTCAAATATGGTGTCTCAGATGCTGTTAAAATCTGCACACCTCAATCAAAGAATTTAATATTTGATTCAAAATTTAGGAGAGTAACATAGAACTTGGTGCCTTCAGCTCAGTGTATTCTATAGATACCCCTCAGTCCACTCCAGTATGTTTAAATTAAAATTTAGTTTAACGTAAGTTCCTTAAGGCTCTGGATGTTGTAGGGTTGTGTTGGCTCACGCGACTCTGCAATATCGCATGGACATCGGGGGCAGTTCCTCTGGATTGGCAGACCGGGGTGGTGGTCCCCCTGTTTAAAAAGGGGGACTGGAGGGTGAGCTCCAATTACAGAGGGGTCACACTCTTAAGCCTCCCTGGAAAGGTCTATTCAGGGGTCCTGGAGAGGAGGGTCCGTCGGATAGTCGAACCTCGGATTCAGGAAGAGCAGTGTGGTTTTCGTCCTGGTCGTGGAACACTGGACCAGCTCTACACCCTCAGCAGGTCCTGGAGGGTTCTGGGAGTTCGCCCAACCGGTCTACATGTGTTTTGTGGACTTGGAGAAGGCGTTCGACCGTGTCCCTCGGGGGGCCTTGTGGTGGTTCTCCGGGAGTCTGGGGTACCGGGCCCTTTGATACTGGCTGTCAGGTCCCTGTATGACCGGTGTCAGAGTCTGGTCCGCATTGCCGGCAGTAAGTCGGGCTCGTTTCCGGTGAGAGTTGGACTCCGCCAAGGCTGCTGCCCTTTGTCACAGATTCTGTTCATTACTTTCATGGACAGAATTTCTAGGCGCAGCCGAGGTGTTGAGGGGATCCGTTTTGGTGGCCTTAGGATCGCATCTCTGCTTTTTGCGGATGATGTGGTCCTGATGGCTTCATCAGATCGTGATCTGCGGCTCTCGCTGAAACGGTTCGCGGCCGAGTGTGAAGAGGCCGGGATGAGGCTCAGTGCCTCCAAATCCGAGGCCATGGTCTTGAGCCGGAAAAGGGTAGAGTGCCTTCTCCGGGTCAGGGGGGTCGTCCTGCCTCAAGTGGAGGAGTTTAAGTATCTGGGGATCTTGTTCACGAATGAGGGAAGAAGGGAACGGGAGATCGACAGGCGGATTAGGGCAGCGTCTGCCGTGAAGCGGCGCTGTACTGGTCCGTCGTGGTGAAGAGAAGCTGAGTCAAAAGGCGAAGCTCTCGATTTACCAGTCGATCTACGTTCCCACCCTCATCTATGGTCATGAGCTTTGGGTCATGACCGAAAGAACGAGATCACGGATACAAGCGGCCGAAATGGGTTTCCTCCGCAGGGTGGCCGGGCTCCCTTAGAGATAGGGTGAGAAGCTCAGTCATCCGGGAGGGACTCAAAGTAGAGCCGCTGCTCCTCCACGTCCAGAGGAGCCAGTTGAGGCTCGGGCATCTGGTCAGGATGCCTCCTGGACGCCTCCCTGGTGAGGTGTTCCGGGAGGAGGCCCCGAGGAAGACCCAGGACACGCTGGAGGGACTATGTCTCTCGGCTGGCCTGGGAACGCCTTGGGGTTCCCGGAGGAGCTGGAAGAAGTGGCTGGGGAGAGGGAAGTCTGGGCCTCCCTTCTGAAGCTGCTGCCCCTGCGACCCGACCCTGGATAAGTGGAAGAAAATGGATGGATGGATGGTAAGTTTTCACCAAACGATAGTCACTGAGATATGAAACAAATAAAATTTAGATCCCTACGTTTATAATTGAAGCGTAGCACATAATGCAACTAAGATATAACCTTAAGACAAAACAAACTTATAACTATGTCCTGTCCCAGTGTTGTCACACTGGAATGGAAAAACACATCAAGCTATTTGGGAGACAGAATGAATCGTAAAAGATCTCACACCAGGAGATGGGGCATCGTTAACACTTTAGCGTCAAACCACAGGGGTTCAGGACATGAAGGCAGGAGGCCGAGTGTGCAATGCATAAACCAAGGAGAGAAAAAATTGCACTACACAATACAAAACTTCAAAAAGAACTTCTCCACCACTACCAAATTTTTGGCTGCCTTTCGTCTCCAACCTGCAGACTGAAGGAAACCTCAGAAGCGGGCGTCTGGCACTCAGGTCACATGATCAGAGGTGAGAAATCCAGGATCAATCATGAGAACACACAACAGGACTACTGCTTAGAGACTTAACATGCCCCAGTCCTTTATCTGCCATATCAGAAGACATCCAGAGTAGCAGACATTCGTGGAGAGCAGAAACATCTGGACATCGAATGCAGTCTTTTTGATGAACCTGGGTCAGCCTTTGGTGTCGACAAAGCAGGATATACCAATACAGTAGATTGAGTGATCCACTCACACCCCCATCCGGTTTCCAACAAAGGGCATTGTCCTTTTGTAGTCTCGATTCCCTGCTGATTCCCGGCAGTAGAAAACTCTCACAGGAATCGCCTGAGTCCCTCTTGTTTCAACCAGGTGTGAAAGACAACACTGAACGCAGACATCTGTTGCCAGGCCTTGGAAGCAACACTTTGCCTTGAGATGAAAACAGGAAAACAGTTCATTCTTCACTGATCTTAAAAAGTCTTCGACTGCTTTTGGCTTTCATAGAGCAGTCCAGCAGAAGATGGGCATTATTTTAGCAGTGGCCTGATGTGGAAATCAAAAAGATCCCTGAAATTCACGTCATCCCATGGTGTCTGAGTTTCAAAAGACCCAGCCCGCAAGATAACCATCAGTCACAGGCAGGAGCTGTGGCAGAGAAAAAATACAAAGTAATTAAGAAAAATCAACAGAAAGTTATGCAACATTTTGCTTACTTCAACTATTATAAATAAAATCAAATTTTATCTTAAGACGAATCCTCCCGTGTGGCTTTCGGATTTGATGTCATAGCAGAAACCCCCAACCGTTTCAAATCCTGAACTTCAAAAAAGCAAATAGAAACGTGTTAAACGATACACCATCAGATGTGCCAGAATTAAGAAAGTACTGACACTCACTGTTTAAATCAGTAAATGTCAGGACCTTGGTGACATTCACTCCGCTTGTACCAGATAACTACAAAATTAAAAAAAATCACCCCACAAACTCTCTAAAGAATTTGAACAAAATCTAGAATGTCCCAGCATTAACACTTTCAAAAAGATGTGATGTGATTGCACTTTGTCAAGTAACGATTAATTTAACAGAAGCATTAACCAAAGTTCTCCTCATAATTAACAATTTACATCCAACTGTAACTGTGTATGAATAAAAAGCAGCAGTGATGCAGGTGAATGGTATTTGAAGCTGTTCAATTTTAAATGATCAATTTTAATTCAGTAGGAAACTTCTACGTCAGAGATACCATATTGTGTCAAACAGGAAGGCAATATAAAAGTTCTTTACCTAAAAAAATCGAAATTCACTGTTGTCGAAATGAAAGTCAAAATTATTGATTAACAAATTTACAATTAACTGTATCCAAAAATTGACCAATTTAAGTAGAGTCTACTCTTCCTCCTCCCCTTGTAAGTATAATATAATTATCATTTTGAAAGCAATTTCAACTCAATGTTAATGTGAAAAAATTTCACCGAAAAACCAAAACATTATAAGATTTTCCACCATTTCTCCAATTATCCATCTAATGTTCAAAATAGACTGAGACATTTCAAATTTCAAAATTCTACCAGTAAGATCTTATCTTAATGAACCTCCTGTGTTTTTCGTAAGTCCAAACAAAAACAATTTATGGGTGGAGAACCAAAGGTGAATTGTCCCCATAATGCTAAAATTTCAACATGTCCAATTAGTTACCCATGTGTCACAGAAACCAACAAGTAATTCAGTTAGTAAGTTAGTGTGTTAGTCAGTAAATTAGTCTGATATAGGAAAACCAAACAGAAAATAAGAGAAAAGATAAAAAATATATACAGCTACTCACTAAAGTGACGTCATATTTTCATAGTGCTGTTCTAAAAAACCCATCAAAGGCCATCTGCATACACATTCACTCTCATTCACATTCAAACAGTCTTAC
Organism: Poecilia picta; assembly: GCA_033032245.1. Lineage (NCBI taxonomy): Eukaryota > Metazoa > Chordata > Actinopteri > Cyprinodontiformes > Poeciliidae > Poecilia > Poecilia picta. The sequence goes on from CM065366.1 coordinate 1,360,485, forward strand.
ACGACATTGTAAGAAAACACAGGATGAACCACCAGCTGAGCAAACTACTCAGGTGTGATTCTCCTCAAACACTCACGGGGGAACAGGAGATCGTGAGCAGTTGACCTGCAAGGTGTTTGTGACATCCCAACATATGAAATGAAGATATTTGTCAAACATAAAAGTAGAACTTCCCAACTGGTACTGATTCCATCTTCCAAACACATATGTCCCCAGACTTGAAACCAAAATCCATCCTGTTCAAAGTTTTCAACACAATTTTTATAACACCATGCCTGAAAGAAACATAATTATCATAAATCAAATGGACATATTTCCACACAAAATGCATCTTCGTGTGCGGAGAATCACCTCATAGAAAAAGGTATGCATTAGTCAACATGTCCTGATTTATCTGTAGGAAAAGTAGGAAAGAAATACAGTTAACGTTATAGATGATTAAAACACGTACTCGTCCCCTGTTATCTTCCTGCAAAGTGAAAAAGAAAATATACATACAGAAAAGAAACAAACTTATCACACACAGCGGCGCAGAATGGCATATAGAACATAAAACATACGCAGCGCACGGTACCAAAGAGACGGCAGCTTCAAAAAGCCTGACCAAGACGGGACACACAAAAACAGCTGCGCACACAAAGTAACACACAAGCGCCAACACACACAGAATGGCCGACAAGACGCACAATGACACAAAAACAGCAAACACATTCAGACGAAAGAAAGCCCTACGGACACCGGTGTCAGAAAAAAATAAAAATATGTGGGCCTCACTCCCTGTCCTTTCGTAACGCTACTCGTCACAGGTGGATTTCACACCGAATTTAGTTCCAGTCCTTTGCGAGTCGAGTGCAGAACTCGAGGTGGACGGACCCTTCAATTGAACGTACGCTTAGAACCACAACCCAAAACACAATGAAGCAGTACAACCTGTGCCAGATCCAAATAACACTCAGCCAAGAACATGTCCCTTTAGAGAGGATCAGACTCTCAGGCTGATACAAGCCTGTTCCTACAATAACCGCACCGATCCATGAGAGCGACAGGCCCAGCCTGATCCAGAAGGGGCGCCTCAACAACTGGGGGCTAAGCCAACAATCACAGTGGTACAAAATAAAAGTCCTATATGCTAAGATCCAATAAAAAGAAAAATTACACAATCGTTTCCCTGCAATCAAAGAAAAGATCCGGTCGAAGCCAGGTCCAATCGCACAGCACAGTTCAGAACCGGACGAAGCCCCCAATTATTAAGAGAGGAAAATTCTAAAACTTTAAAAACCTTTTGACTCGTTATATCCTCTCTATGCCCGGGTTCAGAAAAATGCTGTGTGCAAGGACTGAGATCACGCAGAGACAACAGCGTCACAATAATCAGCATTTATTCAAGACAGATGCAAACTATCACCAGAAAAGCTCAAACATCGGAAACCTCAGAGCACAAACAAACACATAAATTTACCTGAGAAGAGGAAAAAGACTAACAGAAAGCAAGAACGTCCCTGGAGAAATTGCAAGGGCAAAATCTAATTTGTTACTCTGTGTGGAATAGTTTTATCTTCCTTTCTTTAATTTATTCAGATAAGGCGTAACTTTGCTCATCCAACCAGGACCTGTCTCTGACCCTTTCTCTAAAGCCATTTTGTCCCTATGCCGAGGTCTGATCAATGTTGAATCAATGTCAGCTATTTTGCCACACCTCTTCCCCTCTTCTCCTCCTCATCAGAGCTCTGGGTGAGAGCCTTTTATTAGTAAGTGGGGGTTATCACGTTTTAAATTAAGCACTGTAGAGGATAATGGGTGGTGATTCATTTCTGTAAATTTTCTTACTTGTTCATAAAAATTCTTACTGACCATTTGTGCGTGATATATTGACACAAAAACATCTGCAATGTACCACAAGGAGTGGAGTGGTCCACCCCTGCTATTTACATGAGTGGGATGTTCCAAACACACAGCCACCTTGCTCTTGGCTTGTTTGTAAAAGTTTTAAGTCAATGTTGAATTGTCATCGTGTGCAATCTGGGTACTGTCAGGGTTTGTGTTTTTCCTGTTTTATTTTGTTACTCTTTTCTACGGAGCCCCTAAGGGGACATGAAGAAAAATAAAAAAGGAAAGAAATCCCGACTTATTATCTCGAGATCCCGAGAAACTAAGTCGAGATCTCGAGATCCCGTGTTATTATCTCGAGATCCCGACTTTTTTGTAAAACCGTGAGTTACATATTTTTTTGGGAGGAAGGCATGTTTTTATGCGGTAAACGTGGTGGAGTGTGTCTACCTTGATTATGGAGGACGACATATATCATTTTCTGCGGTCCAGACGTGTCCCAGAGGAGAATACCATGCACATGCAAAGAGACAAGGTAAATATAATCGCCTAAAACATTGTTTGATAAATATCCGCTCAGTGAAAAACTACGTTTGATAGCCTTAGCTAAGAACCGCTTTGTATTTTATCAAGAAAAACTTGTTTTATCTGTTAAAGTTTGACGACACATTCTGCAATTTATCTTCAAAAAAGGGGTTACTATGGCAACGGCACAACAAATTATGCGACCCATAACTAGCAGCGATAGTGCATTTGACTGTATGCAAACCTGCAAGAAGAAAATCATTTAAGCTTTTACCATTGTATTTCAGTGATTCTTGAGAATAGGGACAAAACAGGTCCTATGGATAAAGCACAAAATTTGAATAAAATATACAAATAATATAATTTTTTCAAATATCTGACTAAACTAACCTGGGTCATGTGAGCACAACAATGTATATTTTTCAAGTATTTGCTGAATATTTTTTTATTTTAAACATTGTAGTCAGTGGATGATGCCTGTAAAATCCTTTGTCCAGGAGCAGAACTCAGTACATTATAATAGTTTAAAACAATTAAAGAAATACTAAAATTATATATTATGACAATTAAGTATAAGTAGTCATATAAATAATTATAAAAGTATTGAAAAATTGAATTAAAAATCATTTTTATATATTTTCCAACTCCATTGAAATTTGTCCTTAGTTTTTGTCAACACCGTCAGAAATGAAAAGAATCTAAAAAAATCAGGCATTATTGGGGGCAGCAGAACTTCTGAGGACCCCATGACCTCTTCCTTTCTCTTCCTTTGCTAGGAGGGCTAGTTAGCTCTGGTTAGCTTATGTTATTCTTTAGTTTTTTCTTCTTTTTATTCCTAAGTTTTTTGTCACAACCATGATGTGTCAACACCGTAACTGACATTTTACGAAACTTTGATAAGATTTTGTGAAATAAAAGCTTAATTTTGGTAAAATGTAAAGATTTCATGGACCTGATGAGCTACAATATGGCCTCCTTCAGAATAACATCATATAAATTGAGGTAGTTTGGCTTTTTGTCACCTCCGTCAGATGTCAACTCCATCAGAGTTTTTGTGACTCTTTCAGTGAAATTGTTGTCAAATATCACTTAAATGTGGAGTTAATTCATTTTAATGTATTTTTACATAAATTGAATTACTTCACATGTACCACGTTTTTCATTTTACTCACTAGTTTGTCATCACCTTCAGTTTTGTGTCAACTCCGTCATGCAGTGTCAACTCCGTCAGATGGATTTTTATGGTTTTTTGTTTTAAATAATAATTATTTTGTTTCTTGAGAAGTATTTGTCTGCAAAATGAGTAAAAATATCACTAATAGGGTCATTAAAAATTATTTTTGATGTATTTTTGTCAGATGGTGATGACAATGTTCTAGGTCAGGTCGATTAAAAATGTAATTTTTTAAAAAAAATGTTGCAACTGGGAGCCTGTACCTCAGCATCTTTACATTTCCAAAACATTATTTTACATATTTGTATACATAAATTTGAGAAATAACAAAAAAAAATGGGAAAATTAAAACCCATTTTGTCCCTATTTTCAAGAATCACTGATTTACGAATAAAATATGTTTTTATGATGGTAAAATATTATATTGAAGAAGTCTCGATGGTCGAGAAGATGTGTAGAATTTTGAGAAAAAGAAAAAAGGTTATTACTCGACAGTAAGGTAACGGATTATAATCACCATCGTAAATTGAGACTTGGGATCCGGGTTGTTTCTCATTATATTAAAGCAGATCTTACTGTAATCAAGACCTGGTAAAAAAAAATGAAAGCGTTTTGAATGCCTTCCCTCTTACAACTGCACTTTCAATCATTTATCAATCATTTACCGATTATGAGTATAAATAATCAATGATTGATCATGATGATTGATCATGAGATGGCTAACCCCCTTTATGTCTCTTATAAGTTACTAATTTTAAGACAGATGAGTAGATATGATTCTCATATTCATGTGTTCTTTGTGACAGGATGAGCTGGATGATACTGCCCAGGTTTGGAATGGAAACTCCATCAGGCCATCAAACAACAGAAATGTCCCCAGTGGTCGACCCAATGTGATGTATGCATTACCTGAGCTCTACAGGACAAGAGACTTTCTTTGCATTGTGGAAGAGGAACATGTTGAAATATGCAAAAATGAGTGCATTTCTCAACTGACCAAACCATGTGATCCAGATATCTTTGACCTCTGCAACATCCTTACGGCAGAGTCTCATCTGACCTTACCCACAGACGCTTACCAGGCTTTGAACTTGTATATGCATCTAAGACAGGCAATCATTTCATCACTTTAAAATGTGCTGACTGCAAGCAAGAACATTTTTCAGCACCTTTACAAGCCCACTTTGAATGGCATGCAGATGTAAACAAACTGTGTTTCTTTTCTTTCAAAAGTATTTCATTATGTTCTCTCGAAGGGACAATGAAGAAATGTATTAGTTCATTTGAGTTTCATGAACTGTCAGTTTATTGAACTGCTTCTAACCATTTTGTAAATATGCAATATCTGTTTCAGATCAAAATAAACTCTGTGAAAGCAAAGATTTACTTGTCAAACAAAAAAACATAAAAGGAAAAGAAGGGATTTAGTATAAATAATATTTATCTGAAAATGTAATTCTGTGATCAAAACAAAACGTTTCTTTTAAGTGATAAACTCTGTCCTGCCGTTCTATTTTTAAAATTAATGTTGCATTAATTAACTTTTTAAAATCTGAAATGCTAAAAAGAAAGGAAAAATATTTGAAACAATCAACATGACACAAAGCAAAATGCATATTTCTTGCCTCTGAAGTTAATAAGGGTTGTAAACACAATTATGAACTTTTTTAAAAAATCTGTAAAAACATCTAAAAGCTTAAACAGTAAACCTTTATGAAAAAACAAACTGCTTAAAGTAACATTGCACCGAGGCTACATCAACAGATCGGACTTGTACAGCATCTTGAAAGAAAATGAGAACACATTTCTGCTTAATTACAAAAAAGGGTTAGAATATGATAAAATCAAAGGAGCACTTCTTCATACATTGAAAAACAAAATCTTACCAACTCATTCTGATCTAGTTTCGTGAAAATATCCTATTACACTTAAAATAAGACAAATTAACTTAAAAGTAACCTTTCAGCAACATATAGAGTTTTAAGTAAGTAATTACTTGAAAGTACTTGCTCTATTGGCAGATAAATGCAGAAACGCAGTATGTTTTCGGCCTCGTCTTCATCAGCCTTTTTTACAAAACGTTGATGGTAGTTAAAGGTTGTCTGCTATTCTGTCACCATATGAAGTGATGTAATTGGTCATTTGTTCGTCTGTCATTATAGACAGCACAGCCTTGTCCACCTGGAGACATAAAAAATAAAAAAATTATCAGAATAAAGACATCCACATCTTTATATATATATTTAGTAATAGTTGTATTTCAGAAAGCCATGCGAAAACTTCTTGTGTAGCAGTTAGGTGTCAGTTCTTCAAATAAATGTTTGCGCACATTGTGTGGTTCCAAAGAATATGTAATATTTACCAAATAATTTTTGCTCAGTCTAATAAATGGAAATTTATATTAAAGTTAGCAAATATAACAAGAAATACTAAGACCTCTTGTCGATGTTGTAAATCTGTGTAATAGAGATTTTACCAACTTTTTGCTAAGTTTTTGAGCAGTTGTTACACCAAATTAAGAGACCTAGAAATGTGCAGTATCTGCATGTATGTCTTGAAAACCAGCAAGGAGAAAAGCATTTAGGTAAACTGCCTAAGCATTCAGCTGAGATTTTAACTTTAAGGAATCTTTACAGTGCAGCTGAAAATAGGATGTTTTTTGTTAATTATTTTTTTCGGGGAAGAAAAAAAGTTGAAGTTGAAAACTGACAGATTATTGCACTGAATGCAGATGTGCTATTGTTTAAATATGCAAACCCCCTTTAGCGGGGGAAGACGGCTAAGGGGGTTAGCCATTCATGATCAATCATCATGATCAATGATTGATTATTTATCAATCATAATCGGTAAATGATTGATAAATGATTGAAAGTGCAGTTGTAAGAGGGAGGGCGTTCAAAACGTTTTAAAATATTTTTACCAGGTCTTGATTACAGTAAGATCTGCTTCAATATAATGAGAAACAACCCGGATCCCAAGTCTCAATTTACGATGGTGATTATAATCACCTAATTACCTTACTGTCGACCTTTTTTCTTTTTCTCAAAATTCTACACATCTTCTCGACAATCGAGACTTCTTCAATATAATATTTTACCGTCATAAAAACATATTTTATTCGTAAATACAATGGTAAGAGCTTAAATGATCTTCTTCTAGCAGGTTTGCATACAGTCAAATGCTCTATCGCTGCTAGTTATGGGTCGCATAATTTGTTGTGCCGTTGCCATAGTAACCCCTTTTTGAAGATAAATTGCAGAATGTGTCGTCAAACTTTAACAGATAAAACAAGTTTTTCTTGATAAAATACAAAGTGGTTCTTAGCTAAGACTATCAAACGTAGTTTTTCACTGAGCGGATATTTATCAAACAATGGCGATTATACTGTATTTACCTTGTCTCTTTGCATGTGCAGGATATTCTCCTCTGGAACATCTCTGGACCGCAGAAAATGATATAAGTCGTCCTCCATAATCAATGTAGACACACTCCACCACGTTTACCGCATAAAAACATTTCTTCCTCCCAAAAAAAATAACTCACGGTTTTACAAAAAAGTCGGGATCTCGAGATAATACTAAATGATGTAAATAGGGATGAGAAATTCTGCTTAGAATATAATTACAAAAATTTTATTTGAAATGCAAACTGTATGTACAGTTTTGTAAGCATGTTGGCTTTTTGAGTCTTTATGCAGCAGTTAACAATTATTACTCAGTTGACGATTATTTTAATAATTGATTCGTCATGATTAATCCGATTAATTGTTTCAGCCCTATATCACATACTGTGCCTAGACATTTAACAATGCTAATGTCTGTTTGTGTTAATCAGGATTTTCTTTGTTGGATAAACAACTTTAATGTGTAAATTGCTCTGAAGAAATCATATGCTTAAATATAAATGCATTAGTCATCTTTCACTGAGATCCTTCCAGTCCGCCTGAAGGGGGAGAAAAACAGTTTCATTTTGTTGCACTCATGCCAATGAGATAAGAGCAAGCTTTCAGAGCATCTTCCAGGGCTTGCTGGTGTCTTGCCAAAGTTTGTTTCATATTCTCAAGTCCTTTTTTTGTTGGGGACAATTAGGAACAAGATGTCCTGGATCTTGGCCAACTATACTGACAGCTGCAGACTCACTTCCTTTGACCCTCCCCAGGACATGGTGTGGCTTAATTACAGAGACGTTGAGTTTAGGAAGAGGATGTTCAACCTATGTGCCAATAAAGTACATGGAAGAATTGATGGAGTCTGCTCAGGTGACTTTGCTCGTTTTATGCAGTTAGCCCTGATTCTGTATTCGGTACACATAGCTTTTAGTGCATATAGTTTACATATGTACATGTGCTTCAACGATCCTTGCACATGAATCGCAGTGCAAGTATCATTGAGGAGATCAATATTATGCACCAGGAGAATTTGATGTAATTAGGATCCAGTCACACTCATTTGCAAACGTGGCATGTGACACCGCATGTGCCTCAGTGGCATACATTACATTGCCAAAAGTATTTGCTCACCCATTCAAATTATCGGAAGCAGGTGTTCCAATCATTTCCATGGCCACAGGTGTATACAATTATGCACTTAGTCCTGCAGACTGTTTTTTACAAACATTTGTGAAAGAATGGCTTGCTCTCAGGAGCTCAGTGAATTCCAGCGTGGAACTGTGCAACAAATGTAGTCATGAAATTTCCTTGCTGTTAAATATTCCACAGTCAATCATCAACTGTATTATAAGAAAATGGAAGTGTTTGTGGCTGAGTTGATGTCATTCCCAAAGTGGTAGGCCACTTAATCTGACAGAGCGGGGTCAGCTGAAGGACTGCATAGTGCTTAGAGGTTGCCAACTTCCTGCAGTTAATCACTACAGACCTCCAAGTTTCATGTGGTCTTCAGATTAGCTCAAAAACAGTGTGGAGAGAGCTTTGTGGAATGGGTTTCCATGGTTGGGAAGCTGAATCCAAGCCATACATCAAGTGTAGACAGCAAATTTGGAAGTGTTCAGTCAACTCCTAAAGAGTTGAATTCAACACTTCAAAAGTGTCTATATTGGTCCACTCTGGATGGTGTAGAAATTACACTTATAAAAGTGTTATTTGTGATACAGTTGAATCAACACTCCCAATAGTTGAAATTAAACACACATCAGTGTTGACTTACCCAACACTAATGTATTTAGTCAAAAGTTAGCACTATGTACATATTAATCTAACACAGAACAGTATATAGTAAATATCAACATAGAAATCTAAGTTTTAAAATGCTACTGGCATGGTGTGCTGAGATGGTGCAGGGGTTAACGCACAACCCACATAAGAGGCTCTAGTTTTCAATGTGGCTGTTGTGAGTTCGCTTCCCAGTCTTCCCCTTTTCTTGTCAATGCCAAGATTAATGGTTGGTTAATGCCAAATTAAAGCCGCTAGAGCAATTAAAACGTTTTTCCCAGAAACTAATCGTCATCAATAATCCACAAATTCATTTTAAAAGACATTAGATGCCACTTGAATCTACAAAAACACCAGCACCATTGCAGTATATAATCTACTTTTATTTCAAAACATCAATCAGCACTGACAACAATATACAACAAAGGTCATACATTCATGGTACTTTGCAATGAAGGTGAAATGTGCTTTGAAAGTTCATGGGAAGGGCCATGGATTATGGAGTTAGATTTGTTTCACAATTATTCAATCAAAAAAAAAAATAATCTCAAACAGAAAAAAAAAGTTTCAACCAAAAAAAAATCATCTCAAACAAAAAAAAAGTCATAAAAACTATTTAATCATAAAAATATTTTTTTACGAAACAAAAACATTTTTAAAGATTTTTTTTTTGATTGAAGTAACTAATTTTGTGATTGAATCTCTTTTTTTTGGTTGAGTGTATCTTTTTTTTTGGCTGAGTTTTTGGTTGAATTTATTTTCTTGCTTACAGCTTTATTTGCTTTGGGGAAGCTTACATGAACATTCTGGCGGGGCTTAGCAATGTAAGACGTGTTCCGATTGGTTAGCGCTGACTAAAGCGGATCCCTGAGATCCCAGAACCGTCCGGAACTGCAGGGCTTCGGTGACGGACACAGAATGTTAAAGGTAAGTAATGTTCACCAAATGACACCGTTTAGCAGCTACTAGAGTCTCCAACCTGTTTCAAAGAAGAAATCTGACACAACGTATGACGACAGTCACATATTTTGTCTGCCGCGATCCCCGGTAGCATATTATGCTAACTAATGTTAGCACTAGGTAAAGTTATTAACTAGGCTTGAGTGATATTCGCCTGTCTTTATGTTGAATTCGTTAACCAGCAAACCTCTGAGTTTCTTTTAGCGTGGAAAATACCAACTATATCTGGAGGAAATATGTGTTAAAAACTGTTGCGTAATCCTCCGTGTGTGTGTGTGTGTGTGTGTGTGTGTGTGTGTGTGTGTGTGTGTGTGTGTGTGTGTGTGTGTGTATTAACTAGCATTGAAGCTTAAGTGGAAAACAGCAGATCGTTGCTCCAATGTTATCAGGTCCACGTTAATCTGCACCACGTCAAGTGACTGTGGATTATTTATTTACCAAGAACATAGTCAGTGTGTCGGTGAGGGGAGACAATCTAACTCTTAAATATATATATATTTTCTTCCAGATGTATCCAAGCCCTGCACTTCACTGACCTCTACAGTGACCATCAGTCCAGTCAGCTGGATCATCACATTAACATTTTATTTACAATTAGGACCTGAAAACCGGAGGACCAGATAGGCAGAAATGTACCTGCAGACTTTATTGGCTCCCCTGACCTGCAGTGATCCTGGACTGGGCTGAACCTCTTCCTCTCCTCCAGAGTGACGAGTTTTCATCACCAGCAAAGACAAACAGGTTTGACATCCGAGTAACTGCTGGGAAGTGTATTATATATTTTCAGTGTTCATTTTATTATACGGTTTGGACTTACAATAAAATGTAATACTCTACATTTAACAAACCTTTTTTCCTTATCTCAGTTGTAACATTATGTGAAGTATTTGCATGTAATTCGGCCTTCATGCGACATTAAAATGAAACACTTTTAAGTAACACCAGTAAAGAAATCTGAATATTAAGTAATATGCAGTTAGTAAAATAATTAAATAATATACTGAATAAGGCTGGATGATATGACTGAACAGTTTTTTCATAATAGATTTAATTTTAGTCACTCAATATTTTTTCTAAAACAAAATACAGAAAATATTTTCACAAAGTGGCTTTATTTCTATCATTCCTCTTGTGAGTTGTATAAGGAGTATTATGCCCAGGTTACAAGTATTTTTAATTATGAGAATCCAGTCATATTAGCATCAGAAAGATGCAATTTCACCAGAAGAACATTTAAAAATACAGGAAGTCATTTTATGGAGAAGTCTTGGCTCCTCTGACGAAACCAGCTCAGTCCAGGTGGTTCTGATCCATTCAGTGGTTAAGAGGATCAATTGACCACCAGGTAAGCAATGATATCAAAATACCAAACAGAGCTACTGATGTAGGAGTATTTTCCATGTTGAAGAAAAGCAAAGTTTATGATAAGAGGGAAAATGTTGCATTGTTAGCCGCTTTAGCTCAGCCGATGTCTCCGTCCAGGAAGCCACTAAAGCCAAACAGACTCAGTCCAGCTGCAGCTGCAGTGAGGATGAAAAAGGGAGAAATAAACAAACGTTAGCATAACAGGGAATAAAGCAAATTTGGTAAAACGCTTTTAATGTGTTCTAGATTCAAAAAAAGCTCTGATATCAACTTTACTTCCTTCTGCCAGGATGTTAGTGGTAATTTTTGTATTTTTATTACAATGTATCATTATCAACACATAAGGATGCATTAGTTTTAAAACCAATAAATACACTTGTATAAATATATTTAGCCAAACACACTTGGCCCCTAAAAGCAACACTTACTTCCTTACTTGACCTTCTGACTCAACCTGCTGGTCTCTCCATCCTCATGTTCTGATCGTCTCCAGCAGCTGCAGGAATCAGACCTGCAGCCTGTCCTGCTTCAGCTGCTGGTCACTAGATGGGGAATTAGGAGACATCAATTTAATTTAATATCATAACCCAGCAAAAGACATATTACATCTAATTCAGAATAAAAGTAAGAGACACACACATCAAATAATAAAACAGAAATTATGTAAATATCCTTCTTTGGCCTGTGACCTACCAGCTTAGATTTACATTTTACATCTGAAAGAAAATATACAGTATATATATTTAAGAGTTACATTGTCTCCCCTCACCGACACACTGACTATGTTCTTGGTAAATAAATAATCCAGTCACTTGATGTGTGATGCAGATTAACGTGGACCTGATATTGGCGCAACGATCTGCTGTTTTCCACTTTAGCTTCAATGCTAGTTAATACACACACACAACACACACACACACACACACACACACACACACACACACACACACACGAAGGATTACAGAACAGTTTTTAACACATATTTCCTCCAGATATAGTTGGTATTTTTCACGCTAAATGAAACTCAGAGGTTTGCTGGTTAATGAATTCAACATAAAGAGGCGAATATCACTCAAGCCTAGTTAATGAACTTTACCTAGTGCTAACATTAGCTAGCATAATATGCTACCGGGGATCGCGGCAGACAAAATATGTGACTGTCGTCATACGTTGTGTCAGATTTCTTCTTTGAAACAGGTTGGAGACTCTAGTAGCTGCTAAACGGTGTCATTTGGTGAACATTACTTACCTTTAACATTCTGTGTCCGTCACCGAAGCCCTGCAGTTCCGGACGGTTCTGGGATCTCAGGGATCCGCTTTAGTCAGCGCTAACCAATCGGAACACGTCTTACATTGCTAAGCCCCGCCCAGAATGTTCATGTAAGCTTCCCCAAAGCAAATAAAGTTGTATAAGCAAGAAAATAAATTCAACCAAAAACTCAGCCAAAAAAAAAGATAGACTCAACCAAAAAAAAAAGTTTCAACCAAAAAAAAATACACTCAACCAAAAAAAAGAGATTCAATCAAAAAATTAGTTACTTCAATCAAAAATAAAAATATTTAAAAATGTTTTTGTTTCGTAAAAAAATATTTTTATGATTAAATAGTTTTTATGACTTTTTTTGTTTGAGATGATTTCTTTTTTGGTTGAAACTTTTTTTTGTTTGAGATGATTTTTTTTTTTGATTGAATAATTGTGAAACAAATCTAACTCCATAATGGATAGTCTTCTGATCACTGATGGTGAAGTGTCTTTGGTGCTGCTCTTGTTTTTGCCTTTCTCCAGACTTCCAGCCTGGAAGGAAAAACAGGAAATATAGCAGAAACATTAGGACAATAAATAAATATTTTAAAAAGGAGTGTGAGCAAAACTAATCAGACTCACCTCTGTGTGTGTCACCATCATATTCATTCAAAGTACTCTGTCCACCCGGTTTACAAGATAAAGCATAAAAAAGTCAGAAATAATTACTAAAGAAATTAGTCACCGTATAGAAACATTTTTGGACTTTTCTGTCTGAAGAAATTTGTTGAAGTCATCATAACAGACTTCAGTCACCAACATGACATACTAACAAAGAAAGAATATTTTTTCAGTGTTTAAATATGCCACAGGTACAAAATACCAGAGTCAAATGGCTTAATTGCCTCCTCATTGTGTAGATACGTCTCCAGAGTCCAGCTAATCACCTAATTATTCTATTCAGGTGTGGTGCAGCAGCAGCACATCTAAATGTTGCAGGACAGCGGCCCTCCAGAACTGGAGTTTGACACCTGTGGCATAGTCAAGCCAAAGGTCCAGCACAGCCACTCCCTCGTTTTGCAGTCTACAGCCAAAGACTTAAAGAAAACGACCTCCACAGCTAAATAATGTTAACTCAAATGGCCTCCAGATTTTCCTCACAGTTTTAATGTTCGATTAAGACACTAGCGGAACAAGTCAGCCCTAACGAATCACTGGGCCCCTTACGTGCACCAGCTGCTATAAACTGTTAACCTGGGGGCGGGGCGGGGGAGGGGGGGGGGGTTGTGTAACATTAAATACACCTTTTTCAACAGGCGAGGGCATACTTTCTCTGTCTATAATCAGACATTCGAGCGACTTGAATCCATTCCTCCCTCCCTGGTACCTCCAGACCCGGGCCTCCATCCGGCCGGTTCGGGGGGAGCAACCTCTCCCCCTACAGCTCCGCCCCTGGGTTAAGATAATAAACAGTCGAATATACCGTGATATCCAAACAAATAAACATAATTAAGGAAACTATGTATATGAATCGATGTTTTTGTGTAAACAACGGAAAAATAATGCCTCCATAAAAAATAGTCAAAAACATGATCATTTTGACATGGAACTTACCTTGTTATAATAAGCAGACAAGATGTCATACTGCTGCCTCTGCTCCTCAGGCAAACGTATGACGCAGTAGCATCGGCCGGGAGGCGGGCTAATGACCGTGCCCAAATAATAAAGGTCATGATGATTTAACCTTACAACATGGACAACAGTGGAGCTAACAAGTTTCATCACCAGAGAGAGCGGCTTTGTCATTTTGATGTCCATCTGACATGAAGTACAACAAACCAAGAGAAGAACAGAAACATCAGGCTACTGGTCACTAATGATGAAACAACACAAATTCAAGACACGTTAACGTAGTCCGTAGAAATGCTCTAGCTAGTTTGTCATTTGTTGCCAAGTGACTGACGATGACGTTGGTGACAAGTTATTGTTGGTGTTAATTTAGAAATCAACAGTGGACTGGATTGCTTTTTGTTTAACTCCTTGGAACTCTGTTGTTGAATTAACACTGTATTTTTAACATACAACACTTACACTGGAAATCTAACACTTTTGAATTTGCTGTGCACGCTTCTCCATCTGGGAATCTGATGGACGAGTCTGGGTTTGATGGTTGCCAGGAAAACGGTACTTGTCTGACTGCATCATGCCAAGTGTAGTTTTGTGGAGGGGGGATTATGTAGGTTAACCCTAACCCTATTTACTGCTACAGTGAATAAATGGCGCCATTACTGATGAAAAAATCATCATCCAAATTTGGAAGTACCTTTTTGTTCTTGCCACATGTGACTCAAAGGGCTCTTCTTGTTTGAGAATATTACTCAATGCCTAAAAACAACAGGGTCAAGGTTAGAAATATATACACTCCATTGTTATTCATTGTCATCTAACTTTAGTCATTTGGCCTGCTGTAACTTTATGTGACCCTGACATAAACAAAATCTTAAGGCTAACAGTAGTGTATTTCAATATTATTTTATCAATCAAGGCAAAGCCATTTTTTCTCTTTAATGCCAAATTACACCAATGTGAAAAGATGTTCAACATCATCTAACTTTTAGAGTAATTTAAATAACTTGTTTATGATAGTTCAAAGGCAACTATTTATTACTATTTTAACAGTTTGGTTGATGGATAGTTGTAGTTTGTGCCACAACCAGCTATTGAGGACCTTCATAATATTGATGTGACCTAAAATAAAAATCTGTTTGACACCCATGATCTCGTGTAAAATTCTAAGAATGCGACTATCTTGAGAATCTCCAAAAAATAAACAAATATTTATAACATAATGTAAATATTCATACAAATATTGAATAATAACCTGCAATAACTAATAGCAGTAGTTGGAAAGAGTTAATTGTGCAAGATACCATGGCTTTTTGTTGGCTTGCTCTCCATAGAGTAAAACCCGGAGTATAAGAAACTTTTAATAGTTGTTTAGTCGGGCTGTCTGCAACAGTAGCGAGTTTGCAGCTTATCAAATGTAGATTTACTTTAGATCTGGTCTGGGTTTTTTAAATTTTCTTTTTACATCAAAAGGTGGTAGCAAATGTACCTTGGCTGTTCTTTGTTTCAGAACACTGAAACAAGGGGGTAAAAGTATTATGCATTTATTTATAAAGTTTTATTATTACAGAGTTTTCTCAGGTAAGGCAGATTATATGATCTCCAGAAAGATGTTACTGCAAAACATTCCAGCTCGCATAGTGGCATACAATTTACAATGAATTTATATAATAAATGACAATATTTTTATCAGGCTCACAATGATACAATATGAAGGATCAAAAAAGACTGGCTTCAACCAAAAGCCTCTGCTGGAAGATTTCTCAGTATAATACATGTCAGAGAATACATTAGAAATACTCAATCTTAATACTCTATAAGCGCTAAAACTTACTAGCCTACTTGACACTTTAAGGAAAAAAATGGTTTGTGTGCATTTCTACAGCAAAAGGTCTAGGATCCTGTTAAGCTATCTAAAGCTACCCACAGATGTCTAAAAGACATTGGAGGACAGTACTTGTAAATTTGCTAAGTCACTTAATTGAAGGTAATACTACATAAACAAATAAGCCATTTCTATAGCATATATGCAGCTTTGCACTGCCTAAGCACCACAACATCCATTATAGTCTAACTACATACTAGTAGTATGTCAGAGGGCATGCCAAGGAAGATCAGTGAGCCACCAAGGTCTGAGTTGTTCCAACATGTCTTAATAACGTAACACATCCATGTGTCAAATCCCAGTGAGGATTTAAAGTTTGAACATCTTTGACGTTTAAATGAGGCAGGGATAAATTAAATATGCAGGAAAATACTTACAGTTTTAAAAGGACTTGTCAGCTTCCTAGATGAAGCATTAACTTATATTCAGGAGCAGGACCACACATCTGCAACACATTTAATTTTGTAGCAAGCCTTCTTTTAAGATGGCTGGTCTTTTCACCAGTTTTCCTCATGCTAACAAATTCACTCACTCTTCTCATTCCACTCTTCTTCCTCAACTTTTAATATTAAGCCAGTTTATCCAAGTAGAATACCATATTCCACTTGTCCTCCTAATCACTTGTTACAACTCAATTTTCTCCCGCGTATCCTTCTCATCCCACTAATCTTTATTTGCATCTCACTTTTCATTTTTATTTCGTGCTCACTTTTCTGCCTAATTTACTGTTTTCCCCCTATCCCTCTTTATACCTTTTTTTCTACTTGTCCTTCTCATCTTACTCGTCCTCCTCATTCCTCTTACTCCTCTTTTTCATAACATCTACAGTTCTTTTTTCTTATTCAAGTCCCAGTTCATCCCTTTCATCCTTCTCACCCCTTATCCTTTTAACTATTTTCTTATCCAACCTCCCTTTTCTCATTATGATTTTTTTGTCCACATTCTGACCTCACTTCTAACTCTCTTATTCTTTGTTAAGACCTGTTGTCATTTGTCAGTCTCTTCTTATGTTCTTATGTTTTTCGACTTTCTTTGTCATATCTATCCCACTCACCCTCCTCGTGACTCAATATGCCTTGCTTTTGTATTTTTCATACCCAACTCATCCTTTCTGCTTCCTGTATTATAATGCTCATGGTTGCTTCCTGTGTTATAACTGCTCTACAACCTACTAATTCTCATCATGCTTCATTATTGACCTTATCCCTCATTTCTCTCATACACTTATTATCTATCACATGCCTCATTATAACTGTTTTCATCACAGTAATCCTCTTATCTAAATATGAACACTTATTTCCCCCTCTCATCCCACTTCTCTACATCACATCCAGAGTTGGGAAGTAACTAATTAGATTTACTCAGTTTTTACTTAAGTACTTTTGGGAACAAAACACTTATAGGAGTATTTCTACTATGCTGTACTTTTTACTTTTATTTGAGTAATTTTATTATTAAGTGTTACAACACTTACTTGTGTAATATTTCCAGATACTCTACC
Source organism: Poecilia picta (assembly GCA_033032245.1). NCBI lineage: Eukaryota > Metazoa > Chordata > Actinopteri > Cyprinodontiformes > Poeciliidae > Poecilia > Poecilia picta. The sequence continues at coordinate 1,377,758 of CM065366.1, forward strand.
AAATGTGAGTAACTATATGGTATGAAGCTTGTTTTAACTAGCACCAGACACAAATGCACACCTGTAGTTTTTGCTAGTTTCTTAAGTTGTATATTGAAAGAAAAATCATTTGGGAAAACTTTCTTTTGCCTGACTTGGTATTTTGTAATTGTTTATGTGAATTATTTTGACTTTAAAATACCAAACTAAACATAACTCCATATTTTGTTTGATCTGATGCACATTTTAAATTTCAAACACGTAATGTTTTGATCAGTTGCTCAGTACTAGAGTAGCCTTTCTACCAAATACCTTTTTACTTTCGCTTGAGTAATTTCTTGGACAATTATGTTCTACTTTTACCTATGTAAAATACATTGAAGTAGTGTTACTCTTACTTGAGTACAATTTTTGGCTACCCACCTCTGGTCATGTCTCATTATGTTAACTTCTCATCTCACTAATTTTTCTCATGCCTCAGTATGAACTGTTCTCATGTCTTAGCTGAAACCCTTTCAACAAATTAATAGAATACCAGTTTACAACCAAAGCAATCTCATAGCACTATGCAAAACATATTGAATGCTAACCGCTGTATGTCCAATGTCCACCTCTATCAAATTAATTAAAACAGCCCAACTTAGTTGAAGAAGTCAATCTACTGCATCATATTCCTTCTCAGTCTTCTATCCACACTTTGGCACATTATCTATTCATTTATCCTTTTTCCCAAGGGAATCTTTAATTGGAGATAGTGGCGCCCCCAAGGGGGGGGGGGGGGGGTCAATGGAAACATGCCAACTACTCAACTGGCCCCTCCAGAGAATCATGTTCAATTTATACAAAGGCATACAGTCATGTTCTTCACTCAAGACATCAGTGTAAAACCTAATAAATTACTTTATATATATATATATATACTGTATGTATAATGGCTGCAGCAAACAATTACTTAAGCAGTTATTGAAGTTAATCTGATGAATCTGATGAAAAAATGTGCACATTGTGCAATGTTTAACCATTTAAACCTATTTTGTAGAATATTAGAAACACTTTAAATTGAAAATAAACATTAATTACATAATAAGCATTAATTTAATTCCTTTTTTAATAGGGAAAACTAAAAATATTGCCTATAACGCAATAACACAACATTCCGTTTGTGAATTTGAACCAGGTAAAGCTAAAGTTTTCCACTTGAGGTGTATTTCATCTTAAATGCTTTGGCTTAAAACTGCTCTGAATATAGTTTTTTCAGAAAATTTTATGTATTTAGTCTACACTCCAGTTAACAATTAATCATTACTAAATTAGTTAGCTAATCTAATAATTAATCTAATTATTCGTTCCAGTTCCAGCCCTTTTATATATAGTATATTTTTTTCCTGACCTTTGCAACCCCAATAAAAAAGTTTTCGGGTGCCACTGATTGTAAAACACCCATCTTGGTTTTCTTCCAAACCAATATTATTGAGGTTAATGCTGAGCCTCCATATTAGCCCAAACTCTCATCTGCTTTTCTAATGTTGATGTGTGTGGCCCTTTACTAATGAAATGTTGAAATGATGAAAGTTTGCGGTTATATCTAGGTCTATTAGTTTGGTCTGTGTTCTGCTTTCTAACCCTAATGTATCTAAGTCGATGTGGGGAGAAGTGGGATTTCTTTGTGCCTTATTGCTTTTCCGGTTTATTCCACAGTCTAATTCCCTGAAGTTTGTCGGAGTTAACAGTCAAGTGGAACTGTCTGTTTGTCCTCGCTGTCCACGCTGTCCACGCTCCGGCTCGCGGGCCTCTCATCACGTCTCACCGGTCGCACGATCACGCGCGGCCTTGCGGGCTCCCCGGCGGGGCTACGACTGTCGCGCTCATATTCTTCCTGCGCGCGCTGGATCTTCCTGTTCCGGAGCTTCCTCTTGTGGAAGAGAAACGTTGCCAGGGAAACAAGGATGATCCCCACGAGAACGGCCACCAGCACGAGGAGCGCGAGGGTGGAAGAAAGCGGCGGGAAGAGGCTGAGGCCGAGCTGCTCCGCGCAGGTGCCGTTGCTGGGCTGCAGACCGCCGAGGCAGCGAGGCGCCGGCAGCCCGGAGGCCTCGGCGGCTCTGGACGTCATTCGGAGCGCCTGGTTTCCCCCCGTTGCAGAGCCTCTTGTCTCACTGACCCCTTATAACCTTCGTGCTCTCTGGGCTCAGCGCGGTGACACCGGCCCGCACATGTGGTTACCTGCACCGATAAGAAGACATATGTGACCTGCTGAGCCAGAACCGGAAGAAAAAGACTTTCCTCCAAATCCAAATTTGATCTGCTTCTCGGCACAATAATTAGATCTGTGTGAGCAACAACTACTGTGCGCTACTGGCTCTGTTAAAAAAACTGGCGCTGAATTAAATGCCAACAATGAAAAGTCGGGACTGTAATAATAGGCCTGTAACATTATTCATTCCTGCAGCGTTTTAGGACGAGAAACTGCTTTATTCAGAGAATAACGTCTGACATAATTACGCTAAATATAAAATAAATACAATAAAAGGCGGAATTCTTACCTGGCGAAGCAGTCATCACATAAAACAGTCTGTGAGTTCAGGGCTGAAATGTGTAAACCGGATCGTGGTGACGCATTTCATACAATGAGATGCTGGTGTTGCTAAGATCCGATCGTTCAGGGAGCCTTGGATTGCCGCAATCCTCTGTCTGCATCCAGGGCAGCGTTTCCCCACACTAACGATTACAGGCAGCTGGAAAATCCCTCAGCATGCAACAAAGTGAGGAAGGGAGCGAAATGCGATTAAAAATGGGCTGTCTTGGTTTTTCCCCTCCCCCTTTGCAAGACAAAGAGTCCCGTCCTCCGTTGGCGATGTGCTGCTCCGCTCAGCATCTGAATGAAAAGCTGCAGCTGCATTAAAGCTCCCGGACAACCAACCAGTCAGCTGATAGGATGGTGGGTTCCTCTCTCCCGGCCCCCAAGAGGTAAAACACCGACGCCTCCTCTGCTCAACACTTTGCATATTGATAAATCATACCCCCCAAAAAATGTATTCATTTGGTTTTAGATTACAATCCCATATGAGGGTGTGGGCAGCAAATCTACAGATTTGAGTCTAATTTTGAGTGAAATTAAGTACAGTTACTGCTCTGAATGCCTTAACTTTAGCCTTTTAAGGATTTATTCCAGGGTGTCAAACTTTCATTTTGGGCAATTTCAAGATCATAAATGTTTTCAAATGGCCACAAAATGTATTGAGAAAATACATTAACAAACTGTTATGTATTTTCCACACATAGTGCCATTTCATAGCACAAACCAACAACTAAGTTACCTTCAGTTGTTATAAAATTCTACATTACAAATATAACATAAAATTAAAGCTCCGCGGAGCCTCGAGCGGCCCTCGCAGCTAGCGCTGCTTCGGCCTATAGCCACCGCGGGGTATGCAGCACCGCCCCCTGCCTGCCACCGCGTACAGTCTTGCAGAGTTGAAGCGCGTGTCCGCCATGTCATACGCAGCGTTGAGTTTGGCATCATTCCCTGGTCACACACACCAAATTTCATTCAGATCCGTCAATGTAGGGAGGAGATATAGCTGATGTAATGACCTAGTGGGCGCAGTGGAGTCAAATTACATTTCAATGCTGTTGGGCTCTTCAGCGGGGATCAAAGGTCATACGTATCTGGTTTGGTGCCAATCGGAAGGTGCGTGTGTGATTTAGAGACAATCGTGTGCATATGGCGAGGAACTGACATTTGGCCACGCCCCCACGGGTCAGCCAGCATTGACTGAATTCATCATCAGTTTGCACACAACTAATTCCATATGAAACACAGATTAAAAGTAAGAAATTCGGTAAAAAAACATGCTACTTCCTGTTAAAAGTGGGCGTGGCTAAAGTGACGTCACACTATGATGACATATTATCATTGGGCGTCCCACCAGGATCACTCATGTCAAGTTTGGAACAGCTCAGGTCCCAAATATGGAATTTACAGCCAAACGTATGGTGGTGGCGTGAGTTCTGTTTCGCCGAGGTCCTATGGCCACGTCCTCTAATGAAAACTGTTGGCGCTTTAAAGCACGTGAGACCAACTTGTTCTCTGTCATCCAACACAGAATCATCTTGATTAGGTTGAGAGAGCCAGAGATGGAGCTTTCCAAGGAAAATAAAGGCACTTCCTGTTCTGAGGGGGCGGGGCTTAGATGACGTCAGACTATGACGACATAGGATCGTTAGGCATCCCACCAGGATCACTCATGGCAAGTTTGGTGAAGCTCGGCTGAAAATTGTGGAATTTATAGCCAAACGTATGGACACGGCGTTAAAGGTCACTTCACCACGCTGCCTCGCCCACCTACTCTATCGAAAAAAAAAAGGGTTTGAATCTGTAACACATCAATATGTTTTCTGTCTGTGGACAGAGTTTCATGTCAATTAAGTAAAAGTGGTCAGAATGGGACCGTTTAGAGTAAAACATGACACTTCCTGTTCTCAGGGGGCGTGGTCTAAGTGATGTCATCATTTGACCTTTGGGTCTTGTAGGGCATCCGATGATGATCAATCACTGAAAGTTTGGTGTCTCTGTGAGCTTTTGTGTAAGAGTTATAACAGTTTGTGTAAGAGATATAACAGTTTCGTGTTTCATGGCGAATAGGTGAACTTTGACCCCTGGTATGACCCCTTCAGCATGGACGAAAACTCACCGTTTTGATAACTTTCATAACCCAATGCCTTATGAACGATCTGACCGAGTTTGAAGCTGATTGATCGAAATCCCTAGGAGGAGTTCGATCTAATTCGACGTGTAAAATCGGCAAAATCGGAATTTCAATCCAAAATGGCCGACTTCCTGTCATAGTTGGAAAATAACATTAAATTTGAATTCTGACTGTCTTGGGGAGCTCTACAAGTGTACCAAATTTCAAGTCTGTACGATAAAGTTGATGAATTGGAAACGAGTAGGTGAACTTTGACCCCAGGTATGACCCCTTCAGCATGCACGAAAACTCACCGTTTTGATAACTTTTGATCGGCCATCCCTTATGAAGAATCTGACCAAGTTTGAAGCTGATCGATCAAAATCCCTAGGAGGAGTTCGATCAAATGCAACGTCTAAAAACGGCCAAAATGGGTCAAAATCGGATTTTCAATCCAAGATGGCCGACTTCCTGTCATACTTGCACTATGACATTAATTGTAAATTCTGAGCGTCTTGGGGAGTTGTACAACCGTACCGAATTTCAAGTCTCTACGACAAAGTAAGTGAATAGGAATGGGTCTTTTGAAAATTTCTAGGGGGCGCCCTTGAGCCGTTTCTTTTGCGATTTTTGGGAGAACCTTAAAATACGTAAATTTTCACCAGACTCTATGCGACCGCCAAGTTTGGTGAGTTTTTGAGTATGATAAAGCCCCCAAAAAGCCAATTCATTTGACGGAAGCATAATAAGAAGAAGAAGAAACAGTACAATTACAATAGGCCTTCGCAGCGCTTAGCTGCTCGGGCCTAATAAATTTGCCTTTGTAAATTAACGTCTTGAAATTGGCCTTTGTCTCTATAAGAACTCTTGCTGTTTCTGAAGCTCTGTTTTTATGAAGTTGCCACAACATTGCTCCTCTATTAACCCTTATACAATGTTTTTACCAGCATTGCACTGAGAAGCAGCTCGTAATGAGCTCAGCAAATGGCCAGTTCCACAAAATGCTTGCTAATTTCTGCTGGCTAATCTGAATGAGCTGAGTTGAGGAGCTGCAGAGGAGGGCTGCTTTGATGAAGAGTTGCACCTCATATGGGATCCTGATCCACCCAAGCTCTTTGGTTGCCATGGAAATTAAATGATTTCTGAAACATGCATAAAATAATTAAAGCAACCCTCCGGGTTTGTTTATGAGGCAATAAACAAACCCTCAGGCTAAAAAAAGTATTATTTTAGTGTGCTGGTGCAGAGTTATCAAATATGTAGATGTAATTCTGTACAGTTATGTCTATGATTAGAAAAAGAAACATTTTAAGTCAATTGAGCACTTTCTGTATTGGATTGATATCAGCTGATACTAAACCTTAGATCTCTGTATTGGTATTGAAAGCAGGAGCGCGTTGTAGGGCGGGAAAAGTGATGACAATTCTAGGGGCCCTCACCAGCAGGGGGCCTTCCACAATTTAATTATTTAATTTTTGTTCATAAAAATAAAAAAAAGTCAATGACAAAATTAATCATATTGCATTTTCAAAGATTGTTTTTAGCAGCAAAAATTTAATGTTCCCAATACCAGACCAAAAAACACACATCCATATTTGCCCTGAACCCCCCTATCTGCGTTAAATGGTTTGTTTGTGCTTGGAGCGCTTCACCGTGACAGTGGAAGACACAAACAATTGTGGCAGTTACTATAGTTATAAAATCAGGTTTTCAAAAAAAAAAAAAAAAAAAACGAGAGAGAGAAAAAGTCGAGTGTTAATTTGTTACCCAGTTTTTCTCCAAAAGAGGTGGGTAGACTGTGTGAGATTATCAACCACTTAGGATAATTAGCTTAGCTACAGACTACTGTTTGCCACCTTTTCACTAGCATTTAATGAATTAAGAAAAAAAAGATACCACCATATTAATATATTTAACTTGTCCCTGTACCTTTTACCACTTAACAGCAGGTGAGTCAGTCAGCAGCAGTTATAACCCACGTCCCTCCTGACCCGTCCTCTCCTGAGTGAAATTAAAGCTGCAGTATGTAACTTTTATATAAATATTTTCTTCACATATTTTTTAAAACTGCCATTATGTTGTGACAGTATGATATGAGAGGTAATCTGTAAAAAATCTATTTCCTCTGCTTTCTCCCATGGTTCTCTAGAAACAACCAGTCAGAGGCAGGAGAGTTTTAGTGCTTTCAATCACAATGGTAAATCACACACAAGACGACTACTCTACCCACAGAGCCACAGTCGCCCACACAGCACAACCACAATCAAACATGAGAAAGACAGATGAGCAGCCATGCACACCGGCGCCATCTTGGATCTCTCCCATGTATCCCAGGTCACACATTTATACATCGATACGCAGCTCAGTGTATATACCTCCCAAAAAATTTATAAAATCTGTAAAAAAGCTCTTTTGGGGTTAGGTGCCCATCAACATGTGGCAGGAGGAAGCTGGACTCAAACCTGCAACCTTCCGATCACAAGACGACGACTCTATCCGCAGAGCCACAGTATCAAGTGATGCTGCTCATCCTTCCTCCTCCTCGCTTTGTGCCGTGCTGCAGCTAGCATAGCACAGAGCTGTGCAGATTCAAACTGTGAATGCTCAGTTTAGTTAGCATAGCTACCAATCAATCATGGCAAATAAACGGTTTCTTGTAAATTATGAGTTGTTTCTCCACCATTAGCACATTTAGCAGTGAGTGAATAAGGCTAATTAACAGCGCTAAGAGCGTCCTACTGATTCTGATTGGTTGTTTTGGTGAGATCTGTGCATTACTTTAACCAGTAATAGTAATTCAGGAAGGAGGTGGAGGAGATCGATTGTTTTCACAGATTATCTGTCTCATAACAAACTGCTGGTGACAGCTTTAACTTATATGGAGGAAACATATTTTATTAAAGTTATGTACAGCAGCTTGAATAAAATGCAACTACATGGGATTTTTGAGAAGTTTGGATTGCTTTATATGTAGTTGTATGTTGCTTTTGACTGTTGCTCATGGGGAGACAGACTGACATGACACGCTCATAAAAACGACATCTGTCATGAACATGAAGTCTTATGAATGTTTATGACAGTTGTCATAAAGTGTCATTCAGTAAGTAATTACTCTTTTAATGCAAAGTTGCTGTAAAAGTTGCCTTGCTTTGCTATTTTTCTTTTGTCTACTCTTTGCACCTGATAGTGACACTACAAAAGAAACCATGACAGACCTAAAACTATCTACAGATGTACCACATAAATACGTCAAAGACCCAACACAACTTGAGAGATGCATCATCCTTCAGTTTATCATCCTCTGTCTGTCAAGGTTTCAGCTAATGGTGCTTTGGAAATAATCTTGGTGCTAAAACACAATTTTGTCTAACACACTATGGTATCTTTAGGTTTTTTATGGATTCATGGATTCTTCAAGGATTTGTGATATACTATTAGTAACAAATGCTCTACAAACCCAGCTAAAATTATTTAGTGTAGATATTAAATTGTACACATCCCTATGGAAATACCAAATTTTAAGGAAGCACTGACTTTTACATCAAATCTTGGAAGGGATCCAAGAAGGGCTGTAGACTACACTTCTCCTCATAATGTGATAGATTTGGAGAACCTTTGCAAAGAGGAGTAGACAGATAGAAATGTTTCTATTGACCATAATATTGTGCAATTTGACATTTCTAAAATAAATTTGCTTAATGGAAACACACCAATTTCGAAAAATTGTTATTGGATTAAAAGTTTTGCCTCTAAAATTAGATGTTTTTTGGCTGTATAAATATTAGTTCATATATTTCAAAACTACAATGAAAATACTTTTATTGCCACATGGTCAACAACTGGATGTTTCAACTGACTCAAATCACAAAGAAGAAAACAGGAAGTGGTAGGAGAATTATGTTTTTAATAACTTACCACTTAAACTTATCCATGTATAATTTTAATTATGTTTCACAATGTAAAGACTGTAATTGCAAAATTGTCAATATTATGCTAATGTAGAAAAAAAGACAGTTTTTACACACATTTTAATCTGTAGAGACTCACACAGAGAGAGAAACAGCCGGCCTGCAAGCTCATATTGAACTTTGTTAGGCGGGCGGAGATTGCTATGACCCGCAGGCTGCTCAAGACATGTTAGGCGCATGACAGCCGGGTATGCAAGCTCATATTGAACTTTGTTAGGCGAAGCAAAAAGGCCGAGACCTGCAGGCGATCGAACTTTGTTAGGCGCACGGCGGCCGGCCTGCAAGCTCATATTGAACTTTGTTAGGCGGCGGTGATGGCTGTGGCCTGTCTGATGACCGACGTCGTTGGGTACAACGGTAGCCGGACCTGCAAGCTCATATCGAACTTTGTTAGGTGAGGCAGGGAAGCTGAGGCCTGCAGGCGATTGAACTTGTCAGAGGGCAGCAGGTGGATTAGGCCTTTTTAGATGCTACGCCAGCTGGCCTGCAAGCTGTACAAAGCTTTGATAGACGGGGCGATGAGGCAGGGGCTTGCAGGCCGTACGAATCTCGTTTGGTGCAACGGCGAGGTGCTCACACATGGATCGGGGTGGTGCAGGGTAGCTGTGTCGACCGTGGTCATGGGCAGTTCTGAGCCTGAATGGGCGTTGTGATGCCGTTCACAGGATGGTCTGGGCGAGGACATGCGGCAAACACAGGCGTGGCATGTGGGTTGATTCGACCCGTTTGGCTCGGATGATCCCTAAATGTAGAATAGGTGTTATATATGATGGAGTACTCCACCACCAGAGATTTGTTAAAATGCTTACATGAAGACAGGGAACGTTGGGCGTCCAATACTGCAGAGAGATCTGGTCTGATGTAGGAGAAGGCAGAGGATGACCAGCGACCGAGTCGAGAAAGGGACATTTAGGGGGTACCTTGAGAGGCTGCTGATGTTGCTGCCCCTATTCTAAATGAATGGCCAGAGAAGTGACAAGGTGGGAGTCCGCATAAGGCTACAATTCATCTTAAATGGCGGACGAACCAGGTAGCTGACATGGGGAAGCCTATGGGTGTTAGAAACAGCGGTTTAGAGGAAGGACAGAACTTATGGCGACTGCATGCGATTTTAAACATGGATAGGAATGTAGTGGTCGGGGACGTGAACTCGCTTAATCTTAGTAGACCGTAAAAGGCCAGGAGAAAAGTGCTTGAAAGGAGCGATTTAATATAAGAAGAGAGCGGGCCTGAACGGAGAACCATTAAAAGGTTTCTGAGAATAGGAAGAGTGATGCGTTTCCGATTATCAGGAAGAGGAGCACTGTGTGTAACTCTCCCTCTGAGAAGAAGCCTGATTGCAGGGTTAGAGAAGAGGCTGGATGACATGCTGGGTTGATGGAGTTTATAATGAAAATTAATTCCCGCCAAAAGACTGCGAATATAGGGAGGTTTAACATGGCAATAATCAAAACAGAACGAGATGAAAGCGAGAACAGAGGCTATGCGAACAGGGCGCAAAGGTATATTATGAGTAGAGCAGAATTTGGCAAAAGTGCGCCAGGCAACGTTATAAGAAGCGAGAGTGGAGGGAGCGAGGCCTGCTTTGATGTAGAAATGGGCCGACTGGAGCAGAGAGAGACAAGAGCTGTTTAATTCAGGATCAGGTCCTGAAATGAGGGAATTGGCTAGGGGAGTGGGTCGGCATCTGGACACAGCTGGCGGAAGACCGGAAATTTAGAGCGTGACAGAGCATCGGCAATAGCATTAGAATGGCCGGGAACGTGTCAAGCTGTGATGATGAAATTATCGGTCATGGCTTGCCATGTGATCCGACCGATATATGGCATAATCGGGTTAGAGGATGAGCGAACTTTATTGATTGCGAGAACTACGGCGGTATTGTCGCAGAGAGCTGAGATGCGCTCTCTTTTCCAGTAGCGACCCCAGAGGCAGCAGGCGACAGTGATTGGGATTATTTCGTAAAAAGCTATGAATTCTGACTGAGAAAACGAAGGTGGCCAAATGCCCGCAAACCATTTGCCTTGAAAGAACGCACCAAAACCGGATGACTGAGCTGCGTCCGTAGAGAACTGGAGCAAATCGGCTGATAGTATTACGTCGTCATAGAAAAAAGAGAGGCCGTTCCAGTCAGAAGCCAGTTTTGACCAGAACGCCAGGTCTGAGCAGCAGCCGTCGTCCAAGGTGACTTAGTCTGTTAGAGAGGGAACAGAGTTAGCTAGATCTAGCAAATGCGAGATGAAGGAGCGACCCTGGGGAATGATGCGCATGGCAAAGTTAAGGTGGCCTAAAAATGACAGGAGTTGACGTTTAGTGATGACTGGCTTGGACACGAACGAGTGAGAAACTTCACGGATCCGGGACAGTTTTTCCGCCGGTAAAGAAGCGACCATGGAAACCGATTCAAGGGTATTGCCGAGGAAGTCTAGTGACGTAGCGGGGCCGAGCGTTTTCTCTTCAGACAGATGGAAAAGTTGCCAGAGCTTCGCTAAAGATGAGCTGGGGAGAAGAAAAGGGGGGTCGATGAGTAGAAAATCGTAAAATAAAGGAAAGGGGGGTTTAGGAATGAGACTGTTAATGCTAGGGAGGGGACCAGAGTGAGGGGCAGAGAGGTAGAGGATGAGACATTTTTTACCGGAGTATTTCCGTGTGGCAACTCCGAGGGGGATGACGCGGAATTGAGAGAGAGGGGGAGAGCGAAAAGGGCCAATCATATATCCCTTTGAAACCTCCCGTTGAAGCAGGCTAGATTCAATGTAGATTCAGGAGTGCGGATTGAAGATTGGGGCAAATGAGCGAGGGCATAGGAGGAGCACAGACATGCGGAACCTTGGGAAAGGCTGGTTAGGAGGAAGTCAACGAAGGTGAAGTCGGGGTGGGATCGAAGAAGGGAGGCTAGTTCGGAAATTACAATGGGGTGGAAAGATGGCTGGAGATCAGGGTTTGGATCCGCAGCGGCCTCTGCTGGGAGGACACAGACGGGGACAGGTGTACTTTGGATGTGCTCCTTTGCAGAAGCTGCACACATGGAGAAAATGTTATTGAGGGAAGGTGCAAACTCCCTCGTTAAAATTATTATAAATAGGAGCGTTTTTAAATACCTCCATTTTCCTTCCCAGGCTGTGAGACGTCGGGTGTCGGGGCAGAGTGGTGTCAGCTGGAGGAGGGGAGCGGGGGAGAGCGAACAGGAGTGTGGGACAGAGAGCGCTTTGGTGGCTGACTGCGGAACAGGTGTGGCACGCTGGGGCTTGAGCGAGCATGAGAAGCAGCTCGGTGTCTAGGACAGACCCAATCGAGTCAAATACCGGATTGGGAAAGGACGGCTGCAGCTTTGGTGGCGAACGCCTTATGATATTGATAGAATAAAGAGCGGCCGTACTTGAGATTGAGATCTGCTATGAGAGATAGGTAAGTGTCGAGTTCGATTCTGCGATCCGGATAGACTGAACACAGTACATCGCGGTAAATGCTGAAAGCCGCCAGAAACTCGCCAATGGACAGATCTTTAGAAAGGCGAAGATCGTTGGATTTAAAGATGGCTGTGAAGCCGGCTGATGATGTAATGCGCTGGTCGACGTCGGGGGACGGGAGAATTGAGGTATTGCCGCTGCAGAATCTTAGAGCGAAGCCGGGGAGAGACGTGAGCGTGCATGGGCACATAGGACCCGCCTGAACAGAGAGGGGAAAACAGCAAGATGTCCATCAACCTGCCCCGAAAACAAAATGAAGCATAGCGGAGAGAAAACGTCTTACCCGAAACGCACCCAGGGAGGGCGTTGGAGATCGAGAATGCGGCTGGAGAAGGCTGGGCGTCCAGATGCGCAGTGGGTGGAGCCGGGTGCGACGTGACGTACACCTGCAGGCGAGCTGATAGCGATGACATGGAGCGCTGGATGTAATCCTTGGAAGAGGTGAGGCTTGAAGCCAAGTGTAGGACATCAGCAGAGGACAGAGTCGGAGCTATGAGATGGGACGTGGAGGCATCGTTGACGGCTGTGGTGGTTGGGGGAGGAGCGCAGATCATGGAGAGGGAAGGGTCTGAATTGGTCATCTCGGGAGCGCGGGTGGAAGGTGGTCGGCCCCTGCGGCGTTTGGGTGGAGGAGGGGAGGATTTCCGGGATCTTTTGCCTTAGACATTCAGCGAGGGGAAAAGGCGGAGGGGGTGGAGGGGGACGAGTCGCCGTGTGGCAGGAGGGCAGCAAGGGAAGCCAGTTGAGGGGGTTCGAGGCCAAGCCCCGGAGAAATGCCTCGAGACCTCAGGATGGAGGAAGGGGCGGCAGGCTACAACGAGAAGCCAAACGAACGCTCCTGTGCGTCGGGCCGAGGGGAGGAGGATCGGGATCAGCTGGGCAGCAGGTAGGAGAGGTAAGGAGATCAACTGAATCAAAATCAGACATGATCACAAGCGACAGAGGTCTTGCTTGAAGCACAACTGAAAAGGGTGGATATGTGGTTGCTTCGTCTTTTGAAGGAGCTCTTGCCAGGTGATTGGATCGAGGTAGAGAGGTGGTGCGTCCTGATTGGCTGGGGTGAAGGCATGGTGATAGGTGATGCCGGAAGAGTCTTACAGGTTGAATTTCCGCCTAGGGCTTCATTTGTAATGGGAACGTGTCAAGTCAAGAAACGACGACTGCATGTTACAATTATAACAAAGATGCTTCAACAAGTGATTTCTTTTTTTTCTTATTTTATTTCATTATCTCCATAATAAATATTAATGGTTTATGTAACAGCTAAAGTAAATCATAAGTGAAAGAAAGAAGTATAAATTTGTATATGTCCCATATTCACAAAAAAATTGTTTTTTTCAACTCGGACATATTTGAAATATGAAAAAACTCGAAAAAAAAAACAACCATGAGCTTATTCAATGCTTCATCACAATGACTTTTTAAAATTATTTTAAATACAGAAGGAGATTTTTGTTGGGGGGCCTGGGTGTTTCCTTTTGTTGTTGGGGTTACTGTTTCTCCGTCCATCCTTCAGGGGGCGCCTGGCGGTTATTCCTGGAGGGTGTGGACCAGCTGATATGAATCCACCTGATGATCTCACCTGGAGGAGTATAAGAGGAGGAGGCAGCCTACACACCAGTGCCAGAGTGTTTTTGCCAGTTTCGGTACTACAGGCCACCCAAATTTTTCCAGTGATCGCTCTTTGTGAATTCCTAGTGACACTGTTTTTTGTGCCTCCACAGAAACTCTCTCTGTAGAAGCTGTGAAACCCTTTTGTGGAGTACCAGCGCAGAACCTCTCCTATGACCTTTCCTCTCTTTGTGACGCCAGTGGGTTATACCTACCAGATGCCCAAGTCCCTGTATCCCACCACTGTGACCAGATCTCCACGCAGGCTCCCCTCCTCTCTCCTGCCAGTAAGAAACTCGACCTGACCTTGTCCGTCCTCCAGTGCTGCCCCTCGCCGCCTTTAAGCTTAGCAGCAACACCCGACTTCAGAATATCCGCCCAGGAACCATCAGATTTCCCTCGGTCCAGATCATTTCAGCTAAAAGTAAGAACGTTCAGTTTTTTCCCTGCAGTTGCCATTTTCTCCAGACATTGAACTGACCATACTCTCTTACCCTCCGGTTCCAACCCAGAAGCACAGATTCCACTCCGGACCAGTTTTCCCCCACTTTTCTGACTGTGTTTTTTCTCTGAAATAAACATAATTTTTACTGATTCCCCTTGTACCATGGGTGTTCTTGCATGTGGGTCAGACGATTTAAACCCAACATGACAATTTTAGATTGTTTTTGTGAGAGAATGGACATCAGAAGTAATTACACCCCCTCCCTTTTCTTTTTTTTTGTTTATTTGCTTCCATTGTTCTTGTCCTGTCTGTGCTCTTCAGCTGCTCTTCTCTTGCCGAGATGCGCGGTGCTGCAGTGACAGCGCTTCGCCACTAGTGGGCACATAGAGCACAGTGACGCTCCTGACTCAGCGAGCCAACGGCAATTAAGCGCAGTAACGGCTGGTCAGCGGAGGCGCTTCACTGTTGCTCTCATGTTTCCACAGCATTCATAGAAATAAAAGAATCTGCGCAACACCACACTGATTAATTTTTAAGTGTGCAACATTTTATTTTAGCTCATTGTTCCATAAACTGACAGCTTTAATTGAAATAAATTTTTATTGTTGCCATTCTGAATGTAATTTTCCATTTACAATACCTGTTTCTTCCATGTTTGCACACTTTCTGTTTTTTCAGTTTTTTTGGTTGCATTCTCTCCTTTTGCAGATTTTGTCAGTTGAATTGGACAACATACATGCAAAGTCAAATTAGAATATGATTGAAAATTTCACTTACTTCAGCAACTCAGTTTAATCACATATATTAGTTACACACAAACAGTTTTTCAAGCCTTTGTTCCAGTTAATTATGATGATTTTCTACTTGCTGCTAATAAAAACAAATTTGAGGTTAAAGTATTACATCAGACAAATAAACATGTTTAATTAAAGATGAGACCTCATTAAAAGTATGTAATTATATTTAGAAAGGGATTAGCATAATCAGAACGCATATTCATAATATATAAATGTTACTGAGCATGACTGTAAAATTGCAAGTGTAAAAATTTTAGAACTTAAGACTTAATTTTCTACATCACAAAAACCTGCCATTTTAACAGGAACATATATACTTTTAAAAACCACTGAATGCTTGCAACAACTGCCAAGTACCAGACTTGAAATTAGTGTAAAAAAATAATAAGCTTGAATAAAAAACTTTAAAAATGTTAATGTCTGACTCTCAAAAAGGTACAAAAATTCTTACTCAGCCCTTTTTCATACTTGAAGATTTCTTATGTTGAATTCATTTATTGCCAAAAACTAGTTCACAAAAGCCTCCTACTAAAGACAAACGGGTCTCATCCTTGACTGGAAGATTGCTGGAGGCAATCTGCTCTAAATGTAGTCCAAATATAGACGCGAGTAAAGAAGAGCACAGCAAGGAGACATTTCCACAATGAGGCCATACCTTGACCTACTGAGGATTTAAAGAACCCCATTCAAATCATGTTGTTAAGTCATTTAAAGTCTCACACCAAGGTTTTAATGTTTGTGTATAATTCATAATGTTAAAAGTGGTTATGCATGTTTGAATTTTGAATGTGTTGCTAATGGGTACTCCCATGAAGCAATGCAGAAAATAAGTGGAGTTCAAGCCAAACCTACAATAATGAACTGAATTAATTTCAGGTTTTGTACTCTTTTTGTTGTCTTGGCAATTTTCAGGTTATTAGTTGATTTTATGCACATCGGTTTATGTTAACTGTGGTAATTAAATAAGTTTTGTTACTTAATTATTACATTTGTGTTAGGGATGGAAACCAGTAATAAACCTACAATTAATACCAATTAATGATTTATGAGATTAAAATGAGTTCCAGTAGGTCAACTAGTAGTGTTGTAGTTTGGCTACATTATTAGCCAAACTATAGTGTTAGCTAACACTATGCACCTCTTCTGGATGGCCTCTTTCTGTCATCCAGCAGAGGTTCCCAGCTGGCCATCCTCAATCAGAGCCAGTTGATACAGAAATAAAGATGGCAAAACAGGAAATACAAATGTATTGTGTGGGATTCAAGATGCACTTTATTCTGTTTTGAAATATAGACACTGTACAAGCTCCTTCAGCTTCACAATTTTTAAAAAAATTCAGCATATTGTAAAATATTTAGCCCATTATGATGCAAAAAGATAATCGCCCCTTTTTATGCAAGAGAAAACTCATGTTTATAAAAAATTCCTGCATATCAATCATCAGTCAACTTATAAAAATCAACTTTAGATTAATTGATAACTTGCTAATTTGGCTGTACATTTGAAGTATCTTTGCATTTCAAGTCCAGTTTTTGCCTTAGCCAATCATCTGCTTTATAGTGCACACAGTACTTACTTATTTTGGTACCCCAAAATAAATCGATCTTCTATTACAGCAGTCATGCTGTTTTTTCTTGTTGTTGTTAGCCAAACTATAGGTTGTTTCTAATTCAACCTTTAATTTTGAGAACATGTGTGGGAAAATTCCCAGCAAGATAAAATTATTCTTCATCTTTAACAAAGCAACCATTGTCTGGCCACTAACTCCTCCCAACTAGTTGGTCACATGATCAATGGTTTGTGCTGTTTCTTAGCAACAATGAGTGGCTCAACTTACCTGTCTCCCCTAAAGTGCAAATTGCAATGCTAATAATACTAATGAAGTGTATGTCAATTTCTGAAACTGAAGAAAGTTTAGAAACATTTAAAAAACTTTATTCTGCTATTTAGTAAATATAATTACATTTTCAGACGTTTTGTCTTTTTATACACCTGGTTTTGAGAAATGAAGGATGATTTATAACTTTTGCACAATTTTGTACCTGCCTTCCTCATTTTGATCTTTATTATGCCTGTTGGAGTCAGCTGCTCTCAGTCTGCACGCCACAGAGCAGAACCAAGTGATCAATTACACCACCAGAGAAAAATGTCAATATGAAAGGACTGTGCAAAACTCTAAAATTGCATCAAGTATTACAGTTTTTTAAATGCTCCATTTGCTCAATGCATGCATTGCAGCAAGGCTAATTTGGGTGGATTGTGAGCACAAAATCTTCATATGATCGTCTCCCATGTTGCTACAGTGCAAGTGGTTCAAATTTGTACCTGAAGCATGACAAAATTATTTATTCAGAAGTAAGTGATTTCAGCAATTTGCTCTCTGTAAAAAAGGTCAGAATTTCTTGGAGGCGACTAGCAATAATACATAAAAGCAAAGAAGAACTTGCAATTACATTAAGGTCTCTGTGCTTCTTAGTATTCGGACCATAAAGTGCCTGAGAGTCTCTCAGTAATTTCCTGACCCTACTTGCTCCATCACCAGTGGGACTCCATAAAAAATGAATGGTTGTGGAGGGAGTGAGGGTCCCTGGATGATGAACTTGCTGTAGATGAGTGGATCCTGAAAGATTTATGTAAATATTCATACACAGTTTAAATTGTGGCTTGTGTTTGAAGACTCCTGAATGGAGGCTGATTGTGGCACCTGTTCTAAAATTAATGTAGGTCCACGCGGCTCCCAAAATTACCCAAACTAATAAAAGAATCCTACAGGAGAAGATAAGGAAATAAGTTGTCCAATCACATGCAAAGCAAAGTATTTTTAGCTACACTGTAAAAAAAACGGCCTCATTTTACGGTAAAAAACTGGCAGCTGTGGTTGCCAGAATTTTACTGTCTTTATACGGTAAAATTCTGGCAACCAAAACTGCCAGTTTTTTACCGTGTTTTGGAAATGCAGTATTTTACCGTATTTTTAAAATACGGTAAAATTCTGGCAACCAAAACTGCCAGTTTTTTACCGTATTCTACTGTAGAATACGGTAAAATTCTGGCAACCAAAACTGCCAGTTTTTTACCGTGTTTTGGAAATGCAGTATTTTACCGTATTTTTAAAATACGGTAAAATTCTGGCAACCAAAACTGCCAGTATATTACCGTATTTTGGAAATGCAGTATTTCACCGTTTTTTAAGATTACGGTAAAATTCTGGCAACCAAAACTGCCAGTATATTACCGTATTTTTAAAATGCAGTATTTTACCATATTTTAAAAATACGGTAAAATTCTGGCAACCAAAACTGCCAGTATATTACCGTATTTCCCAAATACAGTAAAATACCGTATTTCCTAAAATATGTTAAATAAAAAATTAAAATGTGGTTTTGCCGTAGTAAATACGGTCATACTGAATGAGGCACAATATCTACATAAGTGAAAAACACGGCCAGACTGTATGATATATTGGCATTTTATTGTAAAAAAAAATCCCCAAAAACCTGGGGATTTTCTTACTGGTCACTGTTCTTACCAAAATTTCACCATAAAAATTATAGTACAACACAAGGAAGTGTAACTTGTCAGCATTTCTATACAGAAACTAAGAAAATAAATTCAAATTAAACAAAATACAGATTACGAGTAATGCACTTAAAGAATTATTTAAAAATTCAGTTAAAAAAATGAACCGATTCTATTTTCTGTCCAGTTTCCTCCCGGTATTACTGACATCTGGAAAACAAAACACACAAAAACAGCCTGTGTCCACATAAGAACACTTCTACCTATTGTAGAAGAAAAACAGGCGATAAAAGGATTCTGGTTCTGGGTTGAGAGTAACAAGTCACCGAGTTCAGACTTTGCTCAGGATGGTGGTTGTCTTCCAAGTCACAGGTTGAAGTTGAGACTCACATGTTGTCAATCAGGTGTTTCCTCTCTGCTGGAAAACAAACAAAGCAAAAGTTAGAAAGATTCACTACATGAACATCATATAAATGCACCATTCACTTAAATGTTTGTTTCACCTTTGTTTACTTGCATATGGAGTCTGGTACTTCAACTAGGTGGTGTGATCATTTCTGACTGAAAATTCTGTAGTTCTTAAACCTTTTTTTGTTGTCGACAGGTTTGATCCTCTCTGCAACCAGACAAAATACACAAACAAAAAACATAAATAAAAACAAATATAACTGTTTTAGGCAATTTATGAAATAGATACTCACCATTTATCCCAGTCTCATGAAGGCCAATAAGTTGTCTTCAATCATTTATGCAAGTTTCAATTCCTGCAAACTAGCAGAAATAAAGCTGTAAATGTGAACACTTTTCATACAGGCAAAGAAATAGATACACCTGAGACGATTTATGCTATGTTAGTTTTTCTCTGTCACTTTTGGTGCATTTCTCAAGTCATTGTTGGCATTTACAAAACAGTTAGCACACTTCTCAAAACAATTTGTAAAAACAGCAAAAATAGCATTTGTTTGCTTGAAAAGGACCAGAGTTGAGAAACACTGATTTATGCTTTTTGCTGTAATTTATTGACGGACCATGGTTATTCAGATAGAAAAATACAGAAATGCAGAGAACAAAAAAAAGTAGAAAAGGAACCACAGGACAATCTCCTCATGGTAAACTGTACAGTGCTGTAGAAATTACATTACATTTTAATTTCCATCATCATGCTGACAAAGGTTCCTGAGTGGGTTAAGGAATGAACATTAGGGTGGGAGGACATCCTTCAGCATCATGTTGTGGGTCGCAGCCACATCCTGATGTTGGACTGATGGAAACTGGCAGATTTCCTCAGCCTCTTCTGACTCTTCCCTCCCAACTATTTCCTCCTCAGCCTTGCTCCTCTTCTTCTCTCTGGCTGTTCACTCTGTCCAGATCAACAGTTCTCAGAAACTGAGAAACTGAGAAAAACTGTAAAATATTAATATTTAAATTTCCTTATCTTAAAACCCTTCAACTGTCATGGACCCAGTGACTTTAGTGCAAGTATTTTAGGGGTGAGTGTCAAGAGGTCAAAGGAAAATATTAAATATTAGCTCTGATAACCAAGCTTTAATAAAGCTTGGTATCTTTTCAATACTTTATAAAGTATTGAAACCAAACCTAACGTGTTCTTCACAGATTTAACTTGCATGCATGAAGATTTCACACTCAAAGTCATTCAAATTAATTACTGAACCAAACTTGAAAAAGTTGCTTCTACCATTAACAATAACTTTAAGCACATGCAGTCTAAAGTGGACCAGAAATATAATATATGCAGTCGTTTCTACAGAAACATTAATGGAAGTTTTGCATCTGGGAAAATTAAATGTTTTATATAGTAAAAATATCTAGCTGCAGTGCATGTACATAAACAGCTTGGCTCAGAAAGTACACATTTCTTTATCAGTTGGTTAAAGTTAGCTAACTTCAGTTAAAACCCATGAAAGGGGCTGACCTGTGATGCAGAGATGTGTTTCCTTCTCCTTCTCCTCCTGAATGCGCAAAAATAGCAGAAACTTGATTTCAAAGACAGCAGCTGCATTCTGACAAAGACCAGCAGTCCTGCTGAGAGTCCAGGCCTACTGGGCTCTTAGCACCCTGAGCTAGAACCTGCTAGTTAGCAGCCTTAGCTAGCACCTGCTAGTTAGCAGCCTTAGCTAGCGCACTGCGACTTTACTGTGTTGAGTTCAGGACACCACAGTAACCTGAGTCACGCTCAACTACAGCAACAGAGTTAAAAGAATCTTCCTGTTGATACTGAAAAATCAAGCAGCAATACAAACTAGATAATGATTTGTTCACGTGACAAATAACAGTCTCCATTTACTGTAACCCACACTTGGTTTTAAATATTCTGATATGGGTTGAGAATAATCTAGTCCAGATTTGAAGAGTCTAGGTGTTGTAGTTTTTAGCTAGAGTAAATTAAAGATGCTGATGGTAGTGAAAAATTAGGTGAATTGCCCTTTAGCTATTTTCCAAATTGGAAGCAGCAATTGGAAACCAACTTCAGCTTCATCCAAGCAAGAGGGGCTAACATACAGTTCTGTTAATGTATAAGAAATCTATGGTCGGCTTAAAATTAATCTCAAATGCATCATTTAATCCAATATTCTTCTAAATAATGGTGGCGTTGGCTGTAGGAGTTTGCTTTGCAATCGGTGGGTCGCTTGATCGATGCCTGGTCTACTATTGAGATTTCAGTTTGGTGTATTAAAGGCATTATTAAAAAAGAAACCAAAATATCACACCAGCATTCTGTTCTTTGTAAAAAATACTTTTGCAATCTTGTTTACAGTTTTACATTGTAGATATAAATGTCAGCAAAATTTGTAATTTTGGCTGATTAGTACTGTTAAGTTTAGGGTAATTAACTGCTGGCTATATTACAATATTTTTATATGAACTTTACAATTACTTATATTTTTACAAAATATTTTCTGTATTTTCTACATTCATGACTGTCAAAATTACTTAGGATATATGTTTATTGAGTTATGATAATTCCATGTATTTTCTATGACAGTATAATGCTTTGGATATTACAGTCAGTAACTGTTGGTATTTTACCATGTTTTACGATAGATTTACGGATTTTTTCTGCAGTGTCGACTTACTGTAATTCCATGTATTTTTACGGTAACAAAATGTTTTGGATATTACGGTCAGTAACCGTTAGTATTTCACAATTTTCTTACCATAAATTTACAGAGTCCTTTTGCAGTGTTGACTTACGGTAATTCCATGTATTTTTTAAGGTAACAAAATGTTTTGGATATTACGGTCAGGAACCGTCAGTATTTCACAATTTTCTTACCGTAAATTTACTGAGTTTTTTTTGCAGTGTTGACTTACGGTAATTCCATGTATTTTTTACAGTAACAAAATGTTTTGGATATTACGGTCAGTAACTGTGGGTATTTCACAATTTTCTACCGTAAATTTACTGACTTTTTTTGCAGTTTCGACTTATGGTAGTTCCATGTAATTTCTACAGTAATGAAATGTTTTTGGATATGACGGTCAAAAACTATTGGTCTTTTACAGTTTTTTTACCGTGAATTTACTGACTTTTTTTGCAGTTTCGACTTACGGTAGTTCTATGTAGCTTCTACGGTAATAAAATGTTTTTGGATATGACGGTCAAAAACTGTTGGTCTTTTACTGTTTTTTACCGTAAATTTACTGACTTTCTTTGCAGTTTCGATTTACGGTAGTTCCATGTAATTTCTTCGGTAATTAAATGTTTTTGGATATGACGGTCAAAAACTGTTGGTCTTTTACCATTTTTTACCGTAAATTTACTGACTTTCTTTGCAGTTTCAACTTACGGTAGTTCCATGTAATTTCTACGGTAATTAAATGTTTTTGAATATGACGGTCAAAAACTTTTGGCGTTTTACCGTTTTTTACCGTGAATTTACTGACTTTTTTTGCAGTTTCGACTTACGGCAGTTCCATGTAATTTCTACGGTAATTAAATGTTTTTGAATATGACGGTCAAAAACTGTTGGCCTTTTACCGTTTTTTACCGTAAATTTACTGACTTTTTTTACAGTGTACTTACTTAGAGGTGGTGAAAATGCTTAGAGCTGAGGGTAACACTTGATTTAACAGGGTGTGCATAAGACTGACATGACACTGTCATAAAAATGACATAACATTTGTCATGAACATGAAGGAGTCTGTGCTGTTCTTACAGCATTTTCTTTAATGTTTTTATGGATATTGTAAGGCTTGATGGCATTTTAAGTTATTTGTAGCTACAGCACATTTGAAGGCTTTTATTTTTAAGAATCATTTGTAGCAGCGATAAGCTTCCTGTTGGTAATTTCTCGTTTTTTCCCAGAGCTGCAGCAAGCTTGTCGGAACGTTATTCTATCTTCAGCATTTACTGGACCTTACCATAGCGGTTGCGTTTCATTGGTTAATGCCCATTTTACGTTACAGCGCAGCTACTACGTGCTTGACCGTCTCACAAACACAAGCTACTGTAGTAAACACATGCTAATGTACATTGTGGACTAGCAGACTGACGGAAAGTTTTTGCGTCAGGACTCGAAAAAGAATGGTTCTCCACTGTCAGTGGGGAATCTGTACAGGCAATGTAAGGTATCCTGATCGTATTTGTGAAACTAAAATTCACAGATTTCCATTTTTCTCTGGTGGTGCAAAATCTGAAACGGAATGTCTTGCTTGGATCAAAGCTTGTGCACGACCGCATTTGCAGCTCAACCGTTGTAGGATCAATAAGAACAAAGGATTGTCTGCTATTGTAAGTATTATTGCTTTGCTTTCTTTGTGTTTAGTGAATGAAAAAAAGTCAATAAACACATCCATTATGAAAACCTTTTAGCCAAGTACAGCATAATGGCAGTAACGATACAACTTCTATACATCCTGAAGCCTGTCTGTTACACAATCTTACATTAGCTGAACAGATATGCAATGTGTACCGTATCTGACATTCATTAAAGAATTAATTTTACCTGAAAAGGCTTTTTACTAAACTGTAATCGTGTTAGCCACGCTAGCACCGAGTACCGTGTTAAGGCCTAGGCACATTCGAACCCTCTAAACCAGGGGTGTCAAACTCAATTTCACTGAGGGCCACTTGAGCGTATTGGCCACCGTCAATGGGCCACATTGACGGAACAAATCAGGAGAGCCCAGGTTCAGTCCTCCAGATTGCGCATTCATTCAATGGCGCATTAAATTCAAGTCTCCATTACAGACCAGAGAAAACTAAAGAGAATTCAACGTTGTGTTAATCCATTTGAGGAGCCAGCAGTTTATCTTGAGGAAATAAATGACGACACAAAAGTTAATTAAACTGTAACATGCGCAGTGCGCTGCTCAGCCACTGCGGACGCGGCTGCGCCGCTGCAAAGAATTAAAAACCACTGGAAGTAACTCATCCAGCGGGTTTAACAAATGGAGCCTCTGGGTCCACGTTACCCAGGAGAGCTGCCTCTGGAGGAGCTGCAGATTAACATCTGTCCGTTTTGGAAAAGCGAAAAAACAAAATAAAATAACAAACAAAATAAAATAAATAAAATAAACCTGGTAAAAGCCACACCAGACCACGAAGGGTAAAACACTCACAGATTGATCTGTTTGATCAGCGCAGATTTTTTTGCAGATGGGAACCAGGAAGTGGTTCAGACCCCAGCGGGGGAAGTGATGATAATTTAAGTGAAGTCGCTTAATTTAATTTAAGTTATTGAGGCCACAGTCAGTGGTTTTTGTCACTACGGAGAAAAATGTAGATACATTTATCTGCTTAATTTGTGATGTGATCTGGATTCACGGCAAATATTAACTAAACTGCATAAAATGCAGCTAAATAGCCGATGATTGTAATTTCACAGATAAAAATAGTACATGACCGATTTTTTTTAATGTTGTCGGTCAAGATGACGGATAGTAAAAAAGGTCTAGCGCCACCTGCCACCCTGACACCAACTCACACATCTTCATTCACAGTCTTACTTGTAAATCGATTTTTCTTTTCTTGGACATTTTGATGTTAGCTTGTGGATGTCTTGGTTTTATTCGCTGGTAAAATCAATAAGCAGCTTGAGGTGACTCTGCTGCTCTCTAGTGGTGAGAAGCCATAATGTTGCCCGGTAACAATCGCAATGCATTTTGGGAGATGTAGTTTGTAGTCAATTCGTGCTCAAAACATATTTTAAGTCAATCATGGGCCTATAAAACACTGGGGGGCCACATAAAATGACATGGCGGGCCACATGTGGCCCACAGGCCTTGTGTTTGACACATGTGCTCTAAACGAAGAATGACTGACTTACCCAGCCTTGCTAGAACAATAGGCGTCAGTGATCTTGTCCACAGCTATATTTATGCTGAGGGTGTGAGGATCTGTTGTTTTCCTCATCGACCGGTAGCTTTTCGTTGTGACGCTCACAATGTTGAAGGCATCGGGCTCAAACACCTTGATGTCGTTCAAAAAAGATGACATGAACTTGTTGGTTCCCCTGTCCATTGTCGTGGCTGATATTTTGTGAAAATCCGGCAGAATTGTTAACATAATCTACTCAGAAATACTCTGCAGAGAGTCAGTCGAAATGAAAAATACCATGTTTACGCATAGAGGCCAAGTACCGCGAGGCTTTGCTTGTGAGACATATAGTCACGTGGGACTTTCGAGGGGCGTTTCTGAGCGGAGCTTGGTAAGGTCCATCTTTTGCCATCCACAGAGAAACTCAGTTGAAGCAATGCTGTAAGTTACGTTTTATGATAAGATATGTGTTGCTTAAGATGTGCATGACATTATTTTGTTAAAATACTAACATTTAATTATTGTGACTGGTGTTTTCATCTGGGTGCTTATGGTACATTTCAATTAACTGCAGAGTTCATAATTATGTTAAATTTATATACTGTAAGGTTTGTTTAGACACGGAACTAAGTTTGTATTGTTTTATGTTAATTCTGTCTGCAGTTTTTATGTATGTAAACGAGGAAGTCAATAGTAAATGGTCAACCTTACTCATGTCTCCTTTGCATCATTTGAGTTGTTCCACCCTTGACGAGAACAATGTGTAGCCCTGGGGTTTGAGAACTGCAAGAAGTGGGGTTTAAGTCTTTTTGATAAGTAACTGGGGTTAAGAATAGGTAATGGAGTTGCATAAATGTATATTTCGGTATTTACCTATTGTAAAGTACGGAGAGGGGGAACTTCCTAGGTCTGAGAGTAACTGAGATTTACGAGGGGAAGTGAAGTGTACGGAGGGAAAGAGAGGATTCTGGGAAGAAGGAAAAAAACAACGAGAGCGGAAGGAGAGAGGAGAGGTAGAAAGAAAGAGATTGCAACGATACGAAAAAAAAAGTTATGTTAAACCTATTTGGCGTGTTAGAAATAAGATTATACGCGAAGTATAGGTCACAATTAAGTAATGGGAAGTGCTGACTCATTAATGAGGATTGCTACTGCTACTAATTAGAGGACGGCAGCGGAGAACGTGTTTGGGGTAACGCGGCAAGATGACGGGGATGTTTCTTTAAAGATAAAGAAAGCTAAACTACAAGAATCCGGTGTGGAGACGCGAAGGGAAAAGAAGAAAAAAGAAAGTGGACTCGCGACGCAGCGGCGACGCGAACTCAAACATCCACAGGCCTGCAACTGAAGCGTCGACGGGTATTGGACTGTATGTGTGAGTGTGTGAAGGTATATGCTAAAATGGGAAGTTGGTGTAAATTTAATAACTGTTGATGTTTGTAAATGTATATAAGGGTTATAGAGGCTGATATGTGTTAAATTCCTACCAAGGTTCGGGGCAGAAGAAGCCCAGTTCATTTTGTGTGTTGAAGATAAAAAAAAAAAAGTATACTTTTATCGATGTACTTCAACTGTACTATTTTGGAACTACTTATTTTGTACTTAGTATACTTTAGTAGTATTTAAATAGTATAAAATTACAATTAATAGTATACTTTAGTATACTATATACATACTTTTTGGAACAACTTCAAGTATACTTACAGTGTACTTAAAATATACTTTTTAAATTTCATATTTCAGAGCGATATTATTATATTTTGATATAATTATATTTTGAGTGTTATTAATCAGGGTTTCCCCCAGAAAACTTGCTAAGCCTCGGGCATCGAGGCAGTCCACCGGCGGTCTACCGTGTTTTTGTATTAAAAGATGTTAAGTTGACAGGAAATGCGTGTAATTGTATGTTATGGGAAAACATCTCCAGTGAAATGCTATTTAAACCCACAACTAGTCTAAAAACAACAAATTTGAACTTCTGTTTAATCCAAATTAAATCATCGGCTCCATCAGAGCTTCAGGTGCCCTATAAATACAAATATATTTAAAACAGACCATAGATGCATAAATGTAACACTTGTTTATTGAGATTATCAATGCTGTTAATTTTTATTCAATTGTTTAGGCATACATAAATTAAAATATTTTAAATTGTTTAACATTTAGATCCAAGATTTTAAGGAGTTGGCAAGTTTACTTTGTAAAACGTAAAAGAACAACATTCATAGTTAGATTGTTTTGTTACCATAGCAACAATCTGATGCTGGGAGTTTAATCTTTGAGTTTACAAATACCTTTTTAGGCTGGCCAATTAAACTACTCCCTTCTCCCATATTTCACTAAATCAAACACAGAAGCTGTTAGAGGTGCTGATATTTTTAGCAGCAAAAGGGGCCCGTAAATCAAATTCTGCTCCAGGCCTCTTACAGCCTTGGACCGGCCCTGCACCACGCAGAGATGCGCAACAAAAGGGAGATTTAATTCAATGCTGCTAATGTGGCTTTAGTAGCTTTTCCATTTCGTGTCTGTTGAGTTTTTAATAATCGTCACAGAAACTATTTTGGTTTGTCGAGTTTATGGGACGAGTTTCTCAGATCTCCGCACGACCGCACGCATTAACTCCAAGTAGACAACGCATTTCAAATGGTTTGATGTATCGTGTAACCGGGAAAAAAAATGCTAAAAATAATAATAAAATAATATAAAATCAGCGTGATGCGTTACAGACCGGAGGGCACAGATGGTCGTTATCCACAGACGGTCCGGTCAACCGGGACCACAGACATACACGTTACAGTATGACAGCGTGTGACACAGAGCCACATGCTGGGCAAACACCGCATATAATTGTTCGTTCACAAAGATGAATCATTCTCACTGCTCCACAAAGCGACCTCTGAATTTGATACAACTTATTCCTGCGGTTCACATGGGGCTGCACAACCAGAGCTAACTCGGTGGGTTTTAAACTCTTACCTAGAGTCTCCAAAGAATCATAATTCTTCACAGTAGGTTATATAAACATCCATACAGGTCAGCCTGTGTCCAGTTTGAGTGAAAGGAGGCGGCAGCGCGAGGCAAAGCGCAGAGGCGCCAGCTGTGTGATTGGTCCTGCTGTCGGGTTTAAATGCATAAACTATAAACCTATCTATAATCAACCTATCCTGTAGGAATAAATCTGCTCTGCTAGTGAAATGTTAAGACAAAAGAGACTCTTGCGGCCCGGCTTAAAAAAAAAAAAGTAATTTTTTTTCCCTAGAAATGTAAACATGCAACGCTTAGCCTGGCTGCGGGGCTAGTGTTGAAAAAAAGGAGTAAATTAAGTAAAATTTAAAAAATACAATTCGGTTCCTTCTCCTTTTCCTGGTCCCGGATCTCAGCAGCGGTCTGGGAGCCCACGTGAGAACACAAGAGGCGTACGCAGCGTGTTGGCGTCACAGAAGCTCAGAATTTAATCCAATCAGAAACAAGATAGCAGACAGAACAGAAAAAAACATGCAGAGTTACATTTAGTTACCTGAGATACTTAGAAGACAAACAAAGAAACAAGACGTCTTGGAGAAATATAACCAGAGCAATAAGCATTAGAGATCGGCTATAATTTCTGAATTATTTCTTTGCTGTAGGCAGATTATATTCTCCGTGGGAGGTTCTTGCTTCAAGCAAGGCGTCCCTTTCCTCGACCAATTAGAAGCCGTCTCCGAGCACCACTGAAAACGGCACCTCCCCTCAACTCTGCTCGAATGATCAAAGAAACGTATTTGGAATTCCCTGCCTCAACTCAAACAAATAAAGGCACATTTTATAAGCTTTTAAACAAATACTTTTTCGGGTAAACTGCAGGTCAATAGTTCACCATGCCAGATGTCCACTGGAGATTCCTTATTTCCTGAGACCAAATGTGGCCCTGCTTTGAAATGCTTTTCACACAGATAAGATTGTCTCCCTCCTGTGGTTTTACAACCTCAGTGACACAAAAACTCCTAACTTTAAGTAAAAGATAGAGCTAACTCAAACACTAAAAAATGATTATATTTTCTAAATGCTAGAAACGATTATATTTCCTCAACACTAGTAAAGCATGGCGGGCCGCCAGGCTTATAATACACTGGGGGAAACCCTGTTAATTATATAATAATGTCTCAAAATTATATTAAATATTAAATATACTTCAGATATATTTTAAATATACTATTAATATAATGTGTCTAAATTACACAATTTTTATTTTTTATTTCCTGCTATTGACAACTACAATTTTAATTACTCTTAATTCGTCTTTATTCCTATGTACCTATTTTGTAAAAGACATGCATAACTACACTACAGTACTTACATTGTTCTAGGCTAAAATTACATGGAAAGATTAATTACACAAGATGCCCATGGTAATTTAAATATTTTTTATTACAGACATTTTAAAATTGTCCAATTTTACTCACAACTTTATGAACATAAATTATCAGTTTACACATCAAAAGTGAACACATGAACATGAAAATTTAAGTGTGACAATAAAACATGAAAATGAGGATCAATATTTTTATTACAGGCATTTTAAAATTGTCCAATTTTACTCACAACTTTATGATCATTGCATAACTTATCAGTTTACACATTGTTGAAAAGGAATATTTATCTAAATTAGAAAATACAATTCTGTTCTTTTCCTTTCCCGGTCCTGGATCCTAGCTACCGTCTAGGAGCCGACGTGAGGAGACAGAGGCGTACGCAGCGTGTTGGCGTCACAGAAGTGCAGAATTTAATCCAATCAGAAACAAAGTATCAGACATAACAGAGCATGACAGAAAAACAAACAGACTTACATTTCGTTACCTGAGATACTAGGAGACGAACATACAAAGACAAACGAACATACGAAGACGTCTTCGGGAAAAGAGCCAGAGCAAAAGCAACAAAGATCGGCTATTTTTTCTCAATTATTTCTTCCTATCCTCAGATTATATTCTTTGTGGGAGGGTTCTCGCTTCAAACAAGGCGTCCCTTGCCTCGACCAATTAGAAGTTGTCTCCGACCGCCTTCGAAAACGGCACCTCCCTTCAATTCTGTTCGAGTGATCAAAGAAAAGCTTCTTTAGTGAAGTTAAACAGATCCCTCAAGTCCTGCTAGGTTTTATGACTTTTGGATGTCTCAAGAAACGTATTTGGAATTCCCTGTTAATCCACCCAAACAGATAAAGGCACATTTTGTAAGCTTTTAAACAAATACTTTTCGGGTAAACTGCAGGTCAATGTGCCGTAATAGGTTATAACTTTAAAGATATATTCAGGTTTATTTCACTAAATGATGTTATCTCCTGAATCCTGCAGAGTTTTGCAGGATTCCATATATCTGTGGAGCCTATAGCTCCACAGATATATTGTTTAACAACGTCTTAAAAGGTTTTCTCCATCCATCACTTGTTCTTTGATATTTTGAACCCAGCCATGGCTCTTCCTGCCAATTGAACTCACCCACACAAACTTCTTCAAAATTTAAAAGATTCAGCTAACTAAACACAAAAAGATGGTTATATTTTCTAAATGCTAGAAACAATTATATTTCCTCAACAACATCAAAAGTGAACACATGAACATGAAAATTTAAGCGTGACAATAAAACATGAAAGCGAGGTGCAGTGAACATCCCTGTTCACTGCACCTTACAGAAACCTACAAAAAAGAATAATAGAGCAATTAAACAGAGAAAACAAACTGAAAAATGGCAAATAAATAATACTTACAATTTCAAGACGCTGTCAAGACTCGCCATGTACTGTATGTGACATAATTTGAACTGATGATCATTGGGACCGGATGCCTGGGGTGGAAAAACATTTCTGGGCGTCTTCTTTGCCTGTTTATGTTGGAAGTAAAAAAAATAGTCAGCAATGTCATAGAGTCAGTTGATGTTGGCATTAACTATGAAGCTGTTTTAAGTGTGGACTTGAGGAGAGGGTTAGGGCTAACCCTAACTACCTTAAAATCTTTCCATTGTTGAGGAAATATAATCATTGTTTAGTGTTTTGTTGAATTCAATCATATAACCCTTTTTAGTGCTTTAGTTTAGTGAATCTTTTACTTATATAACCATTTTTGTAGTGTTTGAGTTGGTGTTATCTTTTAATTAGAACTAGGAATTTTGAGTCACCAACCTCAGATGCAGCTTCTGGGGGTTGGAAGCTCGCAGAATCAGCATTTGGAAGTGCTTGGGGACAGAACCACAGGAGGTTAAAAGCATATCTGTGTGAGAACCAGGAACACATTCCTGTCTCAGGAAATAAGAGTCATTAGGCAACATTTGGCACAACGAACGGTTGACCTATGCACTTCTGAACTCTGAAGCTGTGAACTTTAAACTTTCAGACTGATATCATAAAGAATACTTTAATTTTGCATGCTTTAATTGAATATTTCAATTTTTTAGAATTAAAATTAGTCAATGATAAAAGTAAATTGAAAATGTTTTGTATTGAAAATGGTTTATGGATCTGATTATTTTTGTAGTTTAGATAAGTTTAAATATCAAAGAGATGTTGGGAGGAATAACAGACCAAACAGCAAATTAAAAATATAGGATTTAAGGTAGAAAACTCAGGACTTCACAGAGACTTGTGAAGTCTTGGGATGTTTGTGCTTAAGGAAGGTGATAGGAAATCTTCTGACCCTGCCTGAGTCAGGAGATTGCATAAATTGGTGAAATAAAACCTGAATTTATGGTCGACTTTGAAGTGTTGACCGGCAGTTCAACCTGTAGATAATTTGGTCTAAAATAATACATGCGGTTTGTTATTTATCTGTTTGGATACAGCTAAGTCTCCTGAGACATTTGCAAAGTTGTAAAAGTCAGCGGGACTTCAGAGTTCTGGTTAACTTCAAAGTAACATCAAAGAAGTAAATTCCCTTTGATGGCTAACCAAATTGTAGGGAGGTACCGTTTTTTAGTGGGGCTAGGAGACGGCTCCTCATTAGTCGAAGCAAGGAACGCCTTGCTTGAAGCAAGAACCTCCCACGGTGAATATAATCTGCTTACACCAAAAATAATTCAGAAAATAGACCGATTTTCAATGCTGGTTGGTCTGGTTGTATTTCTCCAAGACGTCTTGTATGTGTATGTCTGTAAGAATACAGACATACACATACAAGACGTCTTGGAGAAATACAACCAGACCAACCAGCATTGAAAAGCAGAGTTACATTTAGTTACGTATCTCAGGTAACTAAATGTAACTCTGCATGTTTTTCTTCTGTTCTGCTATTCTTTTGTTTCTGATTGGATTAAATTCTGAACTTCTGTGACGCCAACACGCTGCATACGCCTCCTTGTGTTCTCGCGAGAGTTCTCAGACCGCAGCTAGGATCCGGGACAGAGAAAGAAGGAAAAGAACTCAAATTGTAGTTTTTTTACAGTTTACTTCATATTCCTGATTTCGACACCATCCATGATCTGAACACACTGATCCTTGCAGGGTGGTGAGGGGGGCTGGTGGTGTCCATCTCCAGCAGCCATCAGATGAGAGGCAGGTTCACCCTGGACAGGTCACTGTGACTTACAGGGTCCTGAAAGTCAACAACAAATAAAAAAAGAAAGATAAATGTTAGATTAACAAGACGAGAAAAATTCTTTCGTTACCTTTAAATCAAATCATGTTTATTAAGCACTTAGTGTTGGTAATAGCAGTTTTTGTTGTTGAAAATGTAGCTTACACAATTAAGATGATGTGGAGGTTCATCCTCAGAGCTGGTTGTTGATCTGGTGGAGTCAGAGCTTCTTCTGAGACAGAAAGTCTTTAGGTTTCCTAACACCTGATTTCTCTGACTTCCTCTTTCATTTTCATTTGCTTAGACTGCAAAAATATATTGAAGACAAAAACATTGATGGACGAGTTGGAACAACCTCACAATATCAAAGTCTCTCCGTTTTATGGAGCTTAATTAAAACCAGGTTAGTTTATAAATGAAAGTATAAGTCGCAACAAACAGCCTCCATGCAGTTACAACATGAAGCTGAATTACTATAATAATAATCATACAAGTCACAATAAAATTGATAAAATAATTATTTAAGAAACCAACGTAAGTTGTATATCTTTACTGCACTGTTTATAATTAAATGAAGATAATTAATAAGCAAACTTACCACCAGCTAGCAACACTTAGCAGCCTTTGTCCCCCTGGGCTCCTTTTGTGACACACATTTAATTTCCATCGGTTGTTGTCCCGTTGTGTTGTCGTCTAACTCGGACGTCACCAGCTTGAATTTAACAAAATTACCAACTATTGTCAAGGCCCTCTCTACTTTTAAGGCAATATTATGCGAGTAAAAATGGCAAATTTGACAGCGTCTGTTATCTTCCCTGCTTCAAGTTTTTTCTTCTCTTTGTGGCGTTTTTTAAATAAATGAAAGTGTGCAATAGCGCCACCATCTGGTCTGGAGTGTGAACTGGAGCCTGCTGGTCCTCCAGAGTCTTCACGACTCCGCTTCCTGCCGGAGATGCCCGCCGGACTGTCCACGGCAGGTCTCGCCCTGACCATGCGTTATTTTTTTCTTTGGAGTAAGTAATTCTGTTTTTCTTCCTCGTGGACTCAAGCCCCCCATCCAACGCCCCTCCACCCGCCTTTTTTTTCTCGTGTTTTTGTTTTAGGGCGTCTGGTAGCCACCCTTGACGGGGTGGTACTGTTGTGATCTGTGTTTTTCTGTGTAGTTATTTTGAGATTTTCTGTGTTTTGTCCTGTTTCAGACAAAACACCAGACACTCCTGAAGAAAAACACCGGACGTGGGTGTGTGTGAGAGATCCAAGATGGCGCCGGTGTGTGTGGCTGCTCGTCTCTCTTTCTCATGTTTGCACTGTTTATGACCTGTGTGATCTGCGGAACTCAGTCTCTGCTGGTGTACAATCACAGCACACTAGACCTCCAACCGTTGGCCCAAGATATGCAGTTATTCGATGTTGCTGGCCAACAATTCTTGCCTCCGCTTCTGTCGGAGATCCTGAGTCACCTGTTCCGGGTTCCTGCACTGCTTTCACGGCGGAGACGTCATCATTGTCGCGGTGGACGAGGCGACCAGCTGGTGAAGCTGAAGTTTTACCTGACGCAATGTTCTGCTTTTACCCGATTATCGCATGGATCGTTTCTGGGCTCTCGGTGTTTCCTGGATCCCGTTGATGTCTCTGCTTGGTGCCAGTGGTCGGGTTCAAGCTCCTCTACACCGCCGTCCCTGTCCTTCCCAGATCAACATATGCCGACGGTGTCTCCAAAACCTGAGACCACTGTCCCGGGTTTCTGGACCTGTCGAAGACCAGGATCCAGCTCCTGTCAGGATTGGCCTGATAAACGCTAAGTCGCTTGTGAATAAAACTTTTATTCTTCGGGAATTTTTTAGTTACCAAAACCTGGATTTTCTATGTGTGACTGAGACGTGGCTGAGTGTTGGTGAGTCCAGTTCTCTGAGCTTTTGTAACAGGTGGTATTGATGAGTCTCAGAAGCCAGTCATGTTTCATTGGAGGCCTTGAAGAGTAAAACCAATAAATTAACCTCCTCTTCTCTCCCTGAACTTCAGCCTAAATATAAGAATAAAAACAACATTCAACCAAACTCTGCTAGATTAACGCTGATTTTTTGCACCAAAATAAAAAGAAAATCATAATAAAACTGTTTTTAAAAATCCACAATGATGGTAAAAAAAACTGCAAAATAATACATTAACAAACAACGATATACATCAAATGATAAAATTTCAAAATAAACAACATCCATACAGAAAACAAACGTCTATCACAGTGGTGAGTTTCCCTCTGTTACCCCCAGCAGCGCAGAACAAGCGGTGAGGGAAAAGGGGGAAGCGGAGACGCTATGAGGGCTGAACCAGCTACGGAAGCCCAGAAGACCCAAACGAGACAAAGTGCAGAGAGGCGACCCCCGCAGGCAAAAACAACAAATAACTAAATAAGATAAAATTCACAAATTCTCAGTATAAAATTAATTAGAAATTATAATTTTTTTTTTAAAAAAGTACATTTGTAACTCAGTTACACTTTTACCAGCAGACTGTTCTTATTTTAATTCACCAGGGGCTTCGGGGAGAGGAAGAGGCACAGCAACTGTTTACAAACAGGACTACAGAGGTAAGCAGTGTTTTCTACAGGCGTCTTTCCTCAGCTTTGAGTTTACGTCATTTGAAATGAGACACGTAAACTCAGTTTTCTGTGCTGTCGTTTACCGGCCCCCCAAATATAAGGATTTTATAAGCGACTTCTCTGACTTTTTATCTGGGATTATAACTATGAGCATGTTCTTATTGTTGGAGACTTCAATATACACCTGTGTTGTCCTGATAAGCCTCTGGTAAAGGACCTTTTAAGCCTTCTGGACTCTTAACTTGGTACAGACCGTATCCAGTCCTACACATGAGCACAGACACACTGGACCTGTATTTCCTGTGGTCAGCCTGTGACTAACCTGGAAATCTGTGACCCTGTGTTCTCGGATCACCTGCCTGTTTTATTCACTGTTAGTTTGACACTGATGGTTGCCACAGCTGCCCTGGGGTTGTCTGACAGAAGCAAGGCTGGACCAGCACCACTGAGCTGTCTGGGTCCCCAACCAGCAGGCAAGGCGAGTGAAGTGCCTTGCCCAAGGACATAAGTACAGAGGAGGGGGGGAGGGATCAAATCAGCAACCATCACTCATTAAGGGGGGATTATTATTTAAATTCAACTTTTTTGAGCTATATATTGTGATAATTTTATTCCCTCATTAAAAATATACCTGGAGTTGCTGCTTTGATCCTTTCATCTGTACAAGACCAAGTGTCAGAAAGAGTAGGAGCTTCTGAACGAGACAGAGGCCAATTTCATGTCATCAAATTGCAAAGTCAAATTTCTTTAAAGCTAAGTTTGATAATACAGCATTTTTATACCAAAAGTTACTTGAATGTGCTATAAAATGGCAATACATACAACGGTTTAAAGACATTCTGGAAAGAAGGGCTGTCCAATCACCTTCTCAGCTCCCCCACTATCTTCTGCAGAGCCACCAGAGCTGAGATATCATGAAGAGATGGAGTACATCAACACATTCTCAACCACAGCTCTGCTAATATGTAGATCTTATGATTGTTTGGTTTTAAAAATGATATTTAAGGCATCTTAAAACAGCAAGAGAAAGAACAGACATTAGTAAATGGTACCTAACATGAAAGAGGAGAGAAACTAGATATAAAACACAGGCAACCAAATACAGTAAGTCAGCAAAAGGTGAACTTGATTAACTAACTAAAAGGCCAAAATAAAAGGTGTTGCAAGGCAGAAATCCAAGAGAAGTTAAATTACAGGTACAGAACAGATAAGCAACAAACAGAAGATGGGACATAACCAACCAAAAACAAAGAATATACAGAGAGAAAATGGCCAAAGAATATCCATCTATCCCTACAATCCTTATCTCCCTCCATCCCTCCTTCCTTACCCACCTCCCTCACTATGCCCTGACAAGTGCAGCCTACAATATTTATGTACTCTGTGCATGTGTAGTAAAACCATTTTAAATCTTTAAGTACCCTACAACCGTCTAAATGTACTATTTTTTTTACCCCATTTTCTCAAAGACACACTGTACTTCATTTGCCTGCCTATTGACAGCGGAGCAGCTTCTCACACAGAGGCTTCAGCTCCGTTGTCGTAAGGACAGATACAGGAAATCTTTCCTGCCACAGGCCATCACTTTATATAACAATAGTTAGTCACCATTACACAGATTGTTCTCATAGCACTATTGTACATATTGTATATATTAACATATAGATTATTATTTATTATTATTTTCTGAACCTTACATCTTACATTCTACATTTTTATAGTATTTTTATTTTTATTGGTAACTTCATCTCTGTGTTTGTTTATGCTGCTACTGCACAGTAATTTCCCGGTTGGGATGAATAAAGTACTTCTATTCTATTCTATTATTACGAACCATATTATTCCCTTTCTTCTGCAGCTTAGTAATCAGGGCTGTCAGGAATATTAAGAAGCGTTTTTGGCTCTGAATACTAATCTGATATCAATGAACACTGCTGTCCAGCCAGTGTTTGTGTGTGTGTGCTATTTCACAACCTTGCATGAATGAGCCGATATCTTTAAAGCTGCAGACCATTTCCAAGCAAAGAAGGTCTTCTTGATATTCCCTCCATGCACACACAACTGCTATCCCTGCAAGTCTCTTGTCAGCATAATTTGTAATGAATTGCACAAAAGCTAGTTTACCATGCATGCAATCATGCATGCACACATATATACACACTCACAAACAAGACACAAAACAACTTTCCTTCTTTGCACAGCTGAAATTGCTTCAGGAAAAATGAATCAAGCCGTATGTTAGGAAGAGGAAATGCCTCTCAACGGATTTTCTTTCTTCTGTCTTAATCAAATTTTGTTTGTATAGCACATTTTAGGAGCAAGGCATTTCAAAGTGCTTTACATAATTAAAAAAAGCATGTGACATTGAATAAACAGTAAGAAAGAGCGAGATTTTGAAAAAAAAAAGATTAAAAAAGATAAAACCATTAAAACCCACACCCCTTTTCAACCAGGGGGATGACACCTGCACCCTGTCCTCATCTGCGACTCAAACCCGATCTGGGACTTTAGTCAAAACGCCGTTTGACAAGGACTCCAACCTCTAGGACTTCAGTTAAACACCATTTAACTGGGACTCTAATGCTCTGGGACTTTAGTAAAACATGCTGTTTGATCGGTGTGAGCTGTGGTGGCGCAGGGGTTAAGCACAACCCACATATGGAGGCCTTAGTCCTCAATGCAGCTGTCACAAGTTTGATTCCCGGTCTGGGTGACTTTTGCTGCATTTGTTCCCCATTCACTCATTACCCACTTTCCTGTCAATTAACTATCAAATAAAGTCCACTAGGACGCCAAAAGGACGCCATTTGACAAGGACTCCAACCTCTAGGTTTTTAGTTGAAACGCTGTCAACTGGGACTCTAAACCCCGTAGGACCTTAGTTAAACATCATTTAACTGGGACTCTAAACCACGTTTTACTCAGGGGACCAACTCTAAACAGGTGGGTTTTAAGTTGAAATTTAAAGACACCCAGTGTTTCTGGTTTTTTTTTTGCAGTTTTCTGGAAGTTTGTTCCAAATTTGGGGTGCATAGAAACTGAATGCTGCTTCTCCTCGTTTGGTTCTGGTTCTGGGGATGCAGAGCAGAACCAGAACCAGAAGATCTGAGGGGTCTAGACAGTTGGTACAGCAATAACAATAAGGTGCTAAACACACCTGGGAATCAATCAAGGGGGAAGAGACAGGACACCACAGAGACTCACAGGGAAAAAAACCCCTAGAAAACAAACACACAGAAAACTCAAATCCTCACAGTACCCCCCTCAAGGGCAGCTCCAATACACCCAACAAAAGTAAAAACCAAAAAACAACCCAACAGAGTGGGCAGAGGCGCAGGAGGCGGACCGTTGTGGGAGGTCAGGCGGGCTCTGCCGGCGCAGGAGGCGGACTCCTGGAGACGGGTCCGGCGGGTGTGGGAGGAGGAGCGGGAGCTGCGGGGGGCGGCAACGTCGGGACCTTTTAGAGTCAGCAGAAGGCTTTGGAGCACTGTGTGGCGCCACATCAGAATCTGGAGCGGGCATAGGAAACTGGAACTCAGGAATGGGCAGCGGCTGAGATGAGCATTGCCTCGGCGCAAGGATCAGCAGCGATTGAGGGAAACGGAGGTGACACCCAGGGGCCGGAATCTCTAGTGGCTCAGGGCGACGGTGGGGCCTGGTTCCAGGTAGAGGGATCGCCAGCCGTGATCACCACAACAGCCTCGAGCTGGAAGGCGCTCCTCCAAAAAAATTCCTCCATAAAAACTGCCTTTAACACTCCAGACCTCCGCCGCGGCCTCCGTCGTTTAGGTGGTCCCCTTTTTTCTGCATTCTCACCTTTTTGGTCATGTACTACTGCAATGCTTTGTAGTTGAGGCGGTGAGGAGAAACGCAGGCGAGCCCAGGTTGACATAATTAAAGTTGATTTAATGAAGAATACTTGGAAACAAACTCCAGAAATGCAGGCAGCACCAGGAGACTCTGAGCACTGACTTCTAACATGGGACATGATGACTGACAAACACGACTCACGACATTAGACGAGGACCCGACAAGGAACAAAGGACACAGGTGAACTTAAATACACAGGGAGGGTAATTAACAGGGAGGGTAACCAGACACACATGGGAAGCAATCAAGGGGAAAGAGACAGGACACCACAGAGACTCACAGGGAAACAAAACCTAGAAAATAAACACACAGAAAACTCAAATTCTCACAGTCAGGTCAGGTTTTTAAAGATCGGTAATCGCCGATCGGCCAGAAAACTGCAATCGGTACACTGCTACTTAAGATGCAATATATACACACATATTCATGACATTTTTTGATTAAATTAATTTCTTAGGCATATTTACAATTGCTAAAAATTGTATTTATACTAGGTGAGTCTTTCTCCACTTAAAATGTGGACAGGTACCGGGTTTCAAATGATTTTAACATAAGTTTTACGTACCTAGAAGTTGGTGTAAAAATGTTTGTTTTAGCCACATAAATGATCAGCAGCAAACAACATATCACCAACTACAGCTTAGAGCAGCTCATTGATATATTAATGCAATAGCTATGTAGACTGATGTAAAAACATTTTACTAGACAATATCAAATATTGAGAAGTTTTACTTGTTATCAAACACTGCGTTTTGAAGCCAAAAATACCTCAAAAACTACCCCAGACACTGGAGAAGTCAGATAGATATCTGCTTTTGGTGCCGTTAGCAGAAGCAAAGAAAGCGATAACTCGCAGATGGTTGGACCCGGAACCACCAAAGATCTCAGAATGGAGGGAAATAATCGGAGAAATTCACACAATGGAGAGA
The DNA here is from genome assembly GCA_033032245.1 of Poecilia picta. Classification (NCBI taxonomy): domain Eukaryota; kingdom Metazoa; phylum Chordata; class Actinopteri; order Cyprinodontiformes; family Poeciliidae; genus Poecilia; species Poecilia picta. The sequence goes on from CM065366.1 coordinate 1,417,454, forward strand.
TTGACTTTTTCATTAAGACTCGCTACTCACAAATATAACAAATACTGGAAAAAACTGAAACTTCTATAAGGACTGACAACAATTGTTAATAGATGTAATTGCTGTTCTTTGTTGATTATTACATGACTGCATCTGTCAAATTGAATGTTCTGTGCTTTGTGTTACTGGGGGATCTGAATGTTTCAAATATGTATGTGTATTAAAAATCTCAAAAATGATAAAAATAAAGTTTAAAATATATATATATATATAAAATATTATTGTAAAAACAAATTACAACTTTATAATGAAACTAGAAAATTCCTGCAGAAATTTTAAGGGGCCATGCCAAAGTGTGCCCGTCGTATTTTTAATAAAGCGTTCTGATGGTAAACATTTGCAATAATGCTAAAGACGTTACAGTGTATTCAATATCCTGCGGGGAGTCAGAAGCATGTTCACTAAGCTGCACTAGTACCATTTAGTTAGTGGCAGGAGCTAAAATGAGCGAAATGCTAACAATAGCATGAATGGCATCACTAGCATGATGTCTATCATTACTTACTCCATTCAGTATCTGAAACTGCTCAGCATTACCATCAATGCTAAGCTGAGCTAAATTGTAGTCAAAAACCTGTGGAGAGTCAGAAACATGTTGAAGCTGTACTTGCACCATTAATTTTGCTAAAATTAATGCATGAGGTGAAATTTGCCAAAATGCTAATCTTAGCATTATTGCTATCAGTATCATGTTTGGCATCATGTTGTCTGTCATTACTCTATTCACTATACAAAATGTTGCTAATAAGTAAGAGAAGCGTTCTGATGCTTAATATTAGCATCAATGCTAAACTGAACTAAATAGTAGTCAAAAACCTGTGGAGAGTCAGAAACATGTTGGTGAAGCTCTACTTGCACCTCTTAACATTGCCAAACAATTCAATTATAAAACTTAACATTCAAAGGCAAATACAGGATCCATTATAATAAACAATCCTGAGGGTTCTCCGGGAGTATGGGGTACCGGGCCCTTTGATACGGGCTGTCAGGTCCCTGTATGACCGGTGTCAAGAGTCTGGTCCGCATTGCCGGCAGTAAGTCGGGCTCGTTTCCAGTGAGAGTTGGACTCCGCCAAGGCTGCTGCCCTTTGTCACTGAATCTGTTCATTACTTTCATGGACAGAATTTCTAGGCGCAGCCGAGGTGTTGAGGGGATCCGTTTTGGTGGCCTTAGGATCGCATCTCTGCTTTTTGCGGATGATGTGGTCCTGATGGCTTCATCAGATCGTGATCTGCGGCTCTCGCTGAAACGGTTCGCGGTCGAGTGTGAAGCGGCTCGGATGAGGCTCAGTGCCTCCAAATCCGAGGCCATGGTCTTGAGCCGGAAAAGGATAGAGTGCCTTCTCTGGGTCAAGAGGGTCTTCCTGCCTCAATTGGAGGAGTTTAAGTATCTGGGGATCTTGTTCACGAATGAGGGAAGAAGGGAGCGGGAGATCGACAGGCGGATTAGGGCAGCGTCTGCCGTGAAGCGGGCGCTGTACCGGTCCGTCATGGTGAAGAGAAGCTGAGTCAAAAGGCGAAGCTCTCGATTTACCGGTCGATCTACGTTCCCACCCTCATCTATGGTCATGAGCTTTGGGTCATGACCGAAAGAACGAGATCACGGATACAAGCGGCCGAAATGGGTTTCCTCCGCAGGGTGGCTGGGCTCTCCCTTAGAGATAGGGTGAGAAGCTCAGTCATCCGGGAGGGACTCAAAGTAGAGCCGCTGCTCCTCCACGTCGAGAGGAGCCAGTTGAGGCTCGGGCATCTGGTCAGGATGCCTCCTGGACGCCTCCCTGGTGAGGTGTTCCGGGCACGTCCCACCGGGAGGAGGCCCCGAGGAAGACCCAGGACACGCTGGAGGGACTATGTCTCTCGGCTGGCCTGGGAACGCCTTGGGGTTCCCCCGGAGGAGCTGGAAGAAGTAGCTGGGGAGAGGGAAGTCTGGTCCTCCCTTCTGAAGCTGCTGCCCCCGCGACCCGATCCCGGATAAGCGGAAGAAAATGGATGGATGGATGGATGGAGTTACTGAATGAAAACTTCCTGTTAGCTTGGCGGCTAGCTGATTACTGCTAGTTCTGATTGGCTGTTTCTGGCTGAGCGGAGTAATTATGCAGAACAGGGAGGAGATCGATTAATTTTTTAGAGATTATCTGTCTCATGTTAGGACAGAGAAAGTTTTAATAGGTATGTAAAATGTATTTTTGTTAGGTTAGATGCTGCAGCTGTAAACAGGTTCGGTGTGAGAGTCAGTACCAGGTGGAGCAGAAGCGGCTCCGTCTGTCAAATATTACTAAATATTAAATATTACTACCTGTAGCGGAGCAGCGGTTCAACAGCAAGAGCAGAACCAGCGTCTGTTAAGAGAAGAAAATTACTCGTTCTATCCTCTCTGCCCGGGTTCAGAAAAATGCTGTGCGCAAAGACTGAGACCACGCAGCGACAACAGCGTCACAATAATCAGCATTTATTCAAGACAGATGCAAACCATCACCAGAAAAGCACATCAGAAAACCTCAGAGCACAAACACATAAATTTACCTGAGAAGAGGATAAGACACAAGATGGAAATGACAAACATAAAGCAAGAACGTCCTTGGAGAAGTTGCAAAGAGCAAAATCTGATTTGTTACTCTGTGTGTAAAGTTTTATCCTCTTTTCTTTAATTTATTCAAATAGGGTGGAATTTTGCCCATCCAACCAGGACCTGTCTCTGACCCTTCCTCCAAAGCCATTTTGTCCCTATTGTCCAAGGAGAACTTCTCCTGACCTCCTGCTGATTTATGACTTTCACCAGGATCTGGCTCCTTCCTGAGCCACGAACAAAGCACCTCACAGGTCCCTGTGAAACTCTGGTTTTTTTCTCCATTTCTCCCAAAACCTCCCTGATATTAAACTCATACAAACTACAAAAAGTAATCAGATACAGTTCCTGTTTCTTAATACAGAACAAAACATTTTCAATTACATTCATCATTGACTGGTTTTAATTCTACTACTAATACAATATTAAAATAAAATATTCAGTTAAAGCATGCAATATTAAAATATTCTATATGATAACAGTCTGAAAGTTTAAAAGTTCACAGTTTCAAAGTTCAGAAGTCTATAGGTCAATAGTTTACCATGCCAGATGTTCACTGCAGACTCCTTATCTCCTGAGACCTGAATGTCCCCCTGCTTTGAGATGCTTTTCACACAGATAAGATTTTCTACCTCCTGTGGTTTATTATTTTACAACCTCAGTGACACAAAAACTCCTAACTTTAAGTAAAAGATAGAGCTAACTCAAACACTAAAAAATGATTATATTTTCTAAATGCTAGAAATGATTATATTTCCTCAACACGTCTTACATCGCAGCTCGAAGATTTAAATAATTTTACAGGTTATTTGTTTATCTTTCTGACCGTCATGCTAATCCGGGTGAGTGTTTGTAGCTGTGCTGCTTTACCTGCTGTCGGATCCTCCGTGTCTTTTTTACTGCAGTGAACGTAGATGTAGCCAAACTCCAAAGTATGTCATTGTTTTTATGTCGTCGCAACACGCAAACTTCTCTATTCATTCAGTGGTTATAGTTCCACATGGCTTAGGGTTTGTTACTGTGCGGAGCCCAGCTGCTCAGGCAGGCTGAGAAATGAGATGCAGCTGATCCACAACGATCGCAGCGCACTGCTATTTGACACTGTTAATGATTCAGTCTGAGACTGACGGCTATAAGCTCCGCACATGTAGTTCAAACTCACGGTACAAAATAATAAAAAATAAAGACAGTCCATAATTGTTTATTTCTCTAAATCTTTCAGCCTTCATATTTAGGATGTCATTTCACACTCAAAAATTCAGAGAAATAATAGTTTTATCTAAAAATATGAATAGTCACAGGAAATATGTATTCTTCCCACAATGCATTGTGACCTCTCTCTGCTGTTTCTCAGAGTACTGGCTGCCGCTGGCTGGGACCCGTTGCTATGGTAATTAATCCCCCACAGCTGGGACAGGAGCAAAAGAGCGGGAAAATCCTCTTCTATACTTGGGAGACACCCAGCGTCAGTCTGAAGGACCCTGACAAAAACCATAAGCCCTAGAAAATTTTTGAAAATATTTTACAGGAGCAGGCATGTGTATCTATGTTATGACCAACTTTTAGACCAATAGGGCGATATTTTTGCCTGTGAGAGGGAGTTGCGAAGCAAGTCAGTCACTGCTCTCCTTCTGCATTGCTATGGCATGGCCCCTAATTATATGTTTTTGCTATTATAATGACATTACTACATTACATTACTAAAAAAGAAAAAAAAAAAAGAGTTCCACTGAGGGGGGCCCCCTAGTGGCCCTGAAGGCCTAAGCAACTGCTTAGTTTGTTTATGCCTGGCACCAGTCCTGCCCCAAAGTTTAAACTCTTATTCATAAAAGTGCATATGAGATCTCTCGTCAGAACAAAATGCTGAATATACATCAAAACAATAAGCTGTTTGTCCCCTTACAGATTTTTTCTGGATATACTTTTTGGATTTTATGTATCAAATATTATCTATTATACTTCCTTGAACAGGTTAGGATAAATATGGGCTCTTGTCCTAAAACAGCTGCTGCTGGCCACGTCCACCAACTCAGTGCAGTTACACTGGCTGAAAACTATTGCACAACTTTACAACCATACATCTTTTTGTCATGAGTTGGGATGATGAGGTGGTGAGGATGATGCTGTGGATCCAGGTTGTGGTAAAAAATTATAGTTTTAATGGTGATTACAAAGGAAGTACAGAAATCCAGGCAACACAGGCGAACAATGAGGTAAGGGGTACTCAAGACACTGGTAGCTCTGCCAACACACAAGACTGGACCACGACAAAACCACAACATACGACTAGGACCCAACAGAAAAAACCAGACAGGTGAGATTAAATACACAGAGGGTAATCAGGGGAAACAAGAGACAGTTGGAGACAATCAGGGGGAAGAAGCGACACAGAGACTCAATTAACTAGAAATATACACAAAACAAAAACAAATCCTAACAGTTTGAAGAACAGATGTGGAGCTTCCTAATGTACTTCTGAAGGAGGCTCTTGGTCTCTGGACTTACCATCCGAAAACCAAGTGATTTTTCAGTGGTAAGTCAACAAAACACTTGTCTTTTCCAGCACCCACTGTACAACGCAAACAGTGGTAAAGCCAACTGACCAAACATGGTGGCGCTCCACTTGGGTTGCTAGGTGACATTCTTGGCTTGGCTGGGGTTGAAAGGTAGCAGCACAATGTGGCTTGACACTGAAGGAGTTTTAGAAACTGCTCATTCTAGACACCAAAACACATGGTTCGAGTTGATTAAGACCAATTGTTTTTAAAACTGGTTTAAATTTTAACAGTCGCTCCGAGGTTCTTCTTGTAATTGATGAAATTGTGGATTCTGCACTAGAGCAGAATATCCCAAAGAACAACTTCTAGCCAACATGTCTAATTTTAAAGATAATAAATATGACATATTCTTTCTCTCGTTATTGTGGCGTTCAGCAAATAGAAATAATTTTGTGATTCTACCTGACCTGGAACAAGAGAAATTGGTTCTGATTTAACTTTAGACAGTGAAAAAAAAAGATGTATGTGACTTTTTATTTGGTGTATGTAAACTTCTACTTTCAAGTGTCTCAGAAACACTCAGAAAAGTACTGAGAATATCGATGTGTCTAGGGTGAGATGTGCTTGTGACAGCAGCTGTTGTTAAATGTTATTTATTTGTTTGTAATGTTCTGAGTTCAGCTGCTGTGGGAAAATGTAGCTCACTTTGGTGTTGAATGTGATGGAATAATAAATCAGAAGGTGATGAAAAGGTTCACTCAAATTCTGTCCGCTTTTCTCCATAATCATTCAGTTAAATGGACGTTTCTTTTAGCGTCTATGCTGCAGGAGCCCATTATATCATCTAATAGTCACCACATTAATGCATGAATTCATCTGCAGTTCTAGTTCCCCATTTTAAACAACACATCCCTGCCTGTTATGACTGCCAGCAACTGTAAACACGTCTGTTTGTTACATCATACAATAATCAGCCTCAATCAAGTTCTAGGAAACTATTTTTCAGTATGACATTAGATTAAAGGTTCAGTTTCCATTTACTAAGCCTTATTCAATGTAATGTTTATTTTCATCATAAAATCCCTTTATTCCCTTCTTCTGGTGGCTGCTTCACCTTTCCCACCCACCCCAGGTGCCACGAGCATTACATGTCATGTGAATAAAAGCTCACACCTTGCTCCGACGTGATCACACCCACAGCTGATGAACAATTTAGTTCCTAAGTAACTGATCCTCTCTTTGTGGGATTCACATGTTCTCTGTGTGTCTGTGTGGGATTTCTCCAGGCATTTTCCTCCTACAATCCACAGATAGCTGAGAACAATTTAACTTACTCCTACATGCGAGGTGGTCTAATGGAAGGGGTGTTTGAGCTTTTTTTTTCTGCGTGGGCATAAATGCGTGGAAAAGCCTCAGAGTCCCTTCTGAAAAATATAAGAATCAGAGTCTTGTAGCAGCTTTTTGACAATAGGTTGTTTAGATACTCTGGAGGCTATGTCAGAGAGCGCCGGCCCCAATTCAATAGGTCCCAATTTTGTTAGTGGACGTGGGAGGTTGCACTTCTCACTCTACAGCAGTGTTCTTAAACATTACATTTTCAATTTATTCCTGGCAATCTTGTTCCACTCATGATTTTCAGTTACTGCTCCACACAAGTGTATTTTCTGTGTAAAATATTCCAATTATTTAGTCAGATTCAGAACCTGTAATATGTGTTTCAGCACAGTCCCATTCAGTCTTAATGCAACACTCTTTCAATTTCTCCTTTAAAGCTACCTTTACAAAAATATGTTTTTCCATATTAAAACTGTCACCATGTTGTGTCAGTTGCTGCATTTCCATTAACCATAAAATTGAGCAACATGAAATTACAGAAATAAATACATTTTGAAAAAAACTCATGTTTTTTGATAAAAAGTTGCACTATGATGAGGTGGTTTTTCAACACTATCAAGATATGTGTAATTCTATTGGGTCGGTGTCGCCATCCAACTCTGAAAATTACTGCAAAGTCAGAGATTCTGCTGTGGCTACGCTTCCTTAAACAGATAACATTAAACCAGATAGTACTGAATCATCAACTGCTGACTTTATTGTATTATACAGGAGTGAATTTTAATGATATTGTTAGATTATGTTATCATGAGCTGGATTCTACATAACTGCATATATCACAGGACGAAAAATGGGATTTTCGACAGCTATTGACAGGTTATTCTGCCGTGCGCATGGAGATTGAGGGTTTTCGGCAAGAGGTTTTTGTCAGAGTCGAACACTGCCAAAAATGGTCAAAAGCGCTGTGTGTCCATGTTCCCATATCACCCCCCTCCCCTTGTGCCTAGCAGAGGTTTTCGTATTTAAATTAAGTTGCCGAGTACCATGCAAATGCAAATCAACTGTTGAGCACCGCCTTTTGACTCTTATTCATTTTGTAGCGTATCCATTTTACCTTCACTGAAAAAAGTGATTTTGGAGAGTGGTACATATGATCTAAAAAATCATATAAAATTTAATAGATTTTTTCAGTTAGCCAAGGAATTATAAAATAATGGGTAAATTATATGCTACCCATTCATTAACAGTAAAAACCATTACATAGGAAAATAGAGTAAAATATACCCCGAATCTTAAGTCTGGTGCTCCAAAGTTGCGCATGCGTCAGACCGCGTTTTTGAATGAGCAGGACAGGGAACTCTGCATCCTCTCTGCCATCGAACCGTGAGCTGAAGGTAAGTTATTTGTGAATAATAGAGCAAAGGCAAATTTTAATAATTGAAATGATATTACACTTTACTTATATTCAATGTGTATCTGTGTGACATGCCATCCATCCATCCATCCATTTTCTTCCGCTTATCCGGGGTTGGGTCACAGGGGCAGCAGCTTCAGAAGGGAGTTTGTTCACAAATCTTGGCTAAGAGAAAATCAAAGATGTGGTTTAACGCTCTTAATACTCAAGAGTTATCCATCTCAAGAGTTATCCAGCCTAATCCAGAGTCCCCAGGCTCAGCTTCCTCAACAGAAGGCATGTTGGTGGGATTGAGGAGGTCTTCGAAGTATTCCGCCCACCGGCCCCCAACGTCCCGAGTCGAGGTCAGCAGCACACCATCCCCACAATAAACAGTGTTGGTGCTGTACTGCTTCCCCCTCCTGAGCCGCCGGATGGTGGACCAGAATCGCCTCGAAGCCGTACTTCTCCATGGCCTCTCCAAACTCCTCCCACGCCCGAGTTTTTGCCTCAGCCCGCCGGTACCCATGAGGTGCTTCTGGAGTCCCACAGGCCAAAAAGACCCCATAGGACTCCTTCTTCAGCTTGACAGCATCCCTCACCGAAGGTGTCCACCAACGGGTTCGAGGGTTGCCGCCGCGACAGGCACCAACGACCTTGCGCCCACAGCTCTGATGAGCCGCCTTGGCAATGGAGGCACGGAACATGGTCCACTCAGACTCAATGTCCCTAACCTCCCCAGGAACATGTTCGAAGTTCTGCCGGAGTTGGGAGTTAAGGCTCCGTCCCACAGGGGACTCCATCAGATGTTCATAGCAGACCCTCACTACATGTTTGGGCCTGCCAAACGTGTAGTTTGGCCACCGGAGCCAACTCACCACCAGGTAGTGGTCAGTGGACAGCTCCGCCCCGCTCTTCACCCGATTGTCCAAGACATACGGCCGCAGATCCGATGAAATGATGACATAATCAATCATCGAACTGCAGCCTAGTGTGTCCTGGTGCCAAGTGCACGTATGGACACCCTTATGCTTGAACATGGTGTTTGTGATGGACAATCCATGATGAGCACAGAAGTCCAACAACAGAACACCACTCGAGTTCAGATCGGGGGGGCCGTTCCTCCCAACCACGCCCCTCCAGGTCTCACTGTCATTGCCCACGTGAGTGTTGAAGTCCCCCAGTAGGACAAGGGAGTCCCCAGGAGGGGCATCTCCAGTACCCTCTCTAAGGACTCCAAGAAGGGGGGGTAATCTGAACTGCTGTTTGGCCCGTAAGCACAGACAACAGTCAGAACCCATCCAGTCAGAACCCATCCCCCCACCCATAGGCGGAGGGAGGCTAAACCTATATCGTTTTCCAGCAAACTAACATATTTGCCACTTCGGCACAGTGAGAAACGTCAGAGAATAAAAACACTAGACTCCGAGCAAAACTCAGATGTCCCAGCTTTTACTGGCATGTAAACGCACCATCTACACACAAATCTTGGAGCTTCCTCGAGGCGTGAAATGAGTCTCAAAAATAGTTGTGCACTCGTAACCGGATTTGTGTGTAAATGCAGTTTTGTGTGTGCGTAACAGGTGATTTGTGTGACTTTTTTAACACGTATAGGCGTAGGAGATGGTTTATTTTATTTTTAAGTATTACAAATCGAGTGTTACGCACGCACAAATCTTTTTATGCACGCACAAATCCTGTCACGCACACACAAATCTTTTTACACACACACACACACACAAATCTTTTTGAGACTATTTTCACTCCATACAGTAGCAGGCCCCAAAAGATGCAACTAAGAAGCAGATTTAGAAGTACACAGAAAGCTACGGAATTTGTTAAAAGTTGTGAGCTGCAATGAAGTAAATAAAAAAGAGAAGTTGAAATAAAATCCTCCCTACAGATGAAGCTATATCACAGATTTCCAAAGAAAATTAAAATGGGAGAATGCAGATAATATACAAAATAGCGCCCCCTTCACTTCTGGAGTACTATGATCCTTTTTCCAAATGAGGTAAGAGACTGACAGAGGTCCGTCCCCGCCCTTTTCTGTTTGCTGCAGCGAGGTGTACTTGAACCAGTCAGCTATTTGTAAACCAGAGGGGGTCTTAGAAATAGTTTGGAAACCACTGGTCTAGCTCTCACTTCCTTGTATTTAAGCTTCTCATTCTCTCCCACTGCTTGTCATATCCTCATGTCTTCTCCTCATGCTATCTTGTTTCCCTTGTGTTTACTCCTCATTGGTTTTCTTTCCTTGATTTATTTTTATTTTTTATTTGGTCTTTGTATCTTCTGCTGTTCTACCATGGATTTTTGTAAGTTTGTTTTCTTTACCCTTCATTAAATCATCAAATTAAGCTGCTGCCTCCACCTCACTCCTTTTGGGTTAAACTCTTCAACCAACACTTTCACCTTTTGTGCAGCTACTTATATGGGTGATTGCACAAGCGGAACAAGTCAGCGTCGGGGCCAATGACCGGAACCCTCACGTGTATCGTCTGCGCTGCTGGAATCTGTTGGGGGGGTGGAGGGGTGGGCACGGTTTGGGCCGCGTTTCTCGTTTCATTTTTACCCAGGAAGCACATTGGCTAAACTGTGAGTGAAACGGTCACTGGACTGACTACTATATATTCAATTGAGGGACAGTAACTTTAACATTACTTATACCTTTCTGAACAGGCAAGGGCACACTTTCTCCATGTATAATCAGACATCTAAGCCACCTGAAACCATTCGTCCCTCCCTGGCACCTCCAGACCCCGGGCCCCCATGGGCACCCATCCGAGCTCAGGCCCCCATTGGCACCCATCCGGGCCCAGGCCGACCACCATAGCTCCGCGCCTGGGTGATTGTGTGCACACCTTGACCACCTTAGACATAATCAAACCTGACCAGTTTGGAGTTAATCTGCTGATCCAACCCCGCTTTTCCTTTTTCGGCCAGAATGAAATTTCATCAGCATTTCAAGTGCTTCGGTGCACAGACTGATGCGTTAGATCTGTATGTGACAAACTGAGAAAATTTACTATTTACATTCAAGTGAGGTTTTCAAATCTTATTTTATGTTGCGTTATTGCCTGATGATAAATGTGGTTCAGTTTCATTGTTTATGTTTAAACAATAAAAGATTAAAATCATGGAAAAAACATTAAGGTTAATGCTTCTTTGTCTAAACACTGGATGGAGTCAGATTTCAGTGTATTTAGGTGAATTTTGGCACTTTTGTAGTTTGTCATTGTCCACAAAAACCACTGCGTGGCTGCTGCATATATAGGTAAAAAGTCTACATATATTTATGGTGACTTTCACCCCACGTTCATTTTTATCCATGCCAAGTTGTGTAAAATATGGTCTTTGTGCGTGCACACACTTTATTCATGACCCCTGAGCTGGTCTCAACACAAACTGGACCAACAGTATTAGATTGTGTGGGGAGCACAGATTTCCAAGGAACAGAACCAAGAATTCTATATCAGAAGTAACAGAATATGCCTACAAAAGAAAGTAAGAACCTTAACACAAAATCCAAGACACAGCAGTTTTTTCCAACTGTCACTCTGTAGAGTGGCTTGCAAAAGTATGCATGGCAATGGAAATTTTTCAGACTTTGGCTTGATACAAACACAGCTTTCAATGCATCTCCTTTGGATTTTATGAGGTAGAATGACAAAAGTTAGTGATTAACTATGAAGTGAAAGAAAAATGATGTGTTGTATTATAACAGGAGAGTTCTGGTGGGAAAAAATTTCAGTAACAAATTCCAAAACCGTACAACAGATTGTAAAAACAGTAGACATGGAAAGAACAAAGAATCACTAATGGAGGAACTGGCATGGAAGTGAAGTTGAGAACAGAATCATCCAGTGCTGAGGCATTGAGTCTGACTGGTTTTTGACTATGGGAAGGTGAATGAGTGATATGAGAAACGTGAGATTTTTTCAGAATGTCTTATTAAAAGTTTGTTCCTTGATCTTTATGATGATGTTTGTTCAGTAAGATATTCTGTTTAAAAGCAGAGGTAGTTACAAAATTCCTAATCTATTTCAACATTGTTAAGAATATAGTATATTTATTTATTCACTATTCACTTACAAGTAAATTATTCTGTTTCTATTGGCTAATTCAAAGAGTTCGGGAGGAGTTAATGGTGAGCAAAAGGTCATAGAGGGAGATCAGGAGGTCACAAAGTTCCCATATGATTAAAGTCTTTGATCGTGAGGGAATTTCCTGTTACTGGATGTGGGGAATTTCCGGTTACAGGGGGTTTGGGGGATTAATATAATTTAATCCCTCAAACTCCAATTAAAATTTGACAGAAGGGTGTTCATATCTCTCTTACCACAATTCATATCTGTACCTCATTCACAGTGAAAGTACAGATGAGAGAGAGATGGTGTGGACTTTCCTGCAGATTTGAATAACGGGATGAAAATGAATGTCTGGGAGTCTGGGTATTCCCTCAGACATCTTTACGCTTTGAAGAACTTTGACAGAGCACATTTAGCCATAGAGCAATTTCAAAAGGAATTTATGGAAGCAGACATTCTGCATGATATAATGACTATATCAAGCCAGAAGAACAATATTTGTTGTGAGAGAAGTCAGAAATCCACTCTGACCACCACTCTTGAGGAGTGGCAGTTATTTTCAGTTACACTGTGACTTGACAGAACAACTAAAACTTTTGGGCGCTTAGAGTTGTGGAAATACTGCAAGTAGTATCAGCATACTGTCTTCACTTCTGAACAGAGCACAGACATATCTACAATCTGAAATTTGAATGGTGTTTCCATTTCCAATGGCAATTGATTAGACTGGATTTTATTTAGAGGTGTCAGGGTAAAGGTGGCTGACTGTGAATGAATTTCATGTTACAAATTGTTTCAGATGGAAAACTGAAAACTATGAATCAGTAGCCGTGTTTCCATTATAAATGTGCACAATACATAGTTAATATTCAACTAAAAACACAATTTTGCAGTTGTGACAGTTCCATTAAATAAGAAACAAAATAATAAATCACTAAAAAATTTGCTGCACCATCATCCCCAACCACTTTCTATTGTCTGCTTCATCTTTGTGATTAGAGCCAGTGGCAACATCCCGTTCCTGATCATGTGACTTGTGTGATGCATAGTGTTTCCATGGCAATTTTGCAAAATAGACCAATTTAGAAACTGCCAAAACAACCAGCTCATCCTAGCAGCAAAACATTTTAGTGAAAAAAGAGTTTTTTTTAGAAATTGGCATGTTTCCATTAAGCACATTTATTTTTGAAATGCCACATTGCACAAAATATACAGTCAATGGAGGCACAGCTATAGCATTACTTAACATCCACCATATTGTTGGATATCTCAATGAAAGACTGAAACAAATTTCAATGAAAGAATCTCAATGAAACATTGAAGCTTTGTGGTTGCATAGGGTTAAAAAATGTTGTAGTAAAGCACTGTATCTTAATGTTTCAGTGCAGCTCCACCACTCCTGATGATCACTGAAGTAATCCACTAGAAATATGCCTGAGCTGTTTACTTAAGCTTACTGAATGATTCAAAGATGTAGCCCTTACATATGTGTCATTAAACGAATCACACTGACCTGAACATGATGAGCAGCTGGAGCACACTGCCCAATGTGCTATTTTTAGTTCCCTGTTTTACCAATGTGCCTGGTTCTTTGGTGATGGGCATTTAACATCAGAAGGAAGGGTAAAAAAAAAAAAGGAGAAACGCAAAAGGGTGCTGGCAGATCATCTTCTGAACGGCTGGCTGGAAACATCAGCCAAGTCATGCTGGGGTAAATTGGCCTGGAGTTGAGTGCAGAAAATCCATCTCTTCTATTGTGTTGTATAATTCATTTTCCTGTAAGCGGTTACCTGGGAGATGAGGGAAAAAAACAGAAATGTGATGATATCACTACAGTCATAAAAATTCTTCGTCACCAGAAAATGTCCAGTCTTGGTAATACAAATAAAAGAGCAGGGCAAAGCTTAGAAAAGGGAAAGTTAGGCCTATTACCGGACTCTGTTGATGCAATAATGCATCAACAGAAGGTTTTCCTGTCACAAAATGGAGCAACATGCTAGTGGAAATCTTGGTGCTGCTATTAAGATAATTGATAGTTAGAGAAAGGATAAAAGGGATATTCTGCAGTTTTACAGAATATCCCTTTCTGTAAAACTGAAAGGGATATTTCAGTTTTACAGAATATCCCTATATGCCTTAAGTTACTCCGGAACTTAAGGCATCTGGTGATGCCTTAAGGGAGGAATGTCAAAGCAGGACAAACAGAGGTATCACTTGTCGAGAAAAGTTGAGCTCATCCCACTTCCCCAGGCTGATTTTAGTTTAATAGTAACAATAAATAAAGTTATCTATAAAATTGAGTACACGGGTGACACCAAGACCCAACAGTAGAGTCAGACGGTAATAAAATTAATCTGGTTGTGTATGTTGTTATTGTGTCCTGCAAACTTCGCTTAGATTCTTCTTTTTTTCTATTTAATCATAAAAATCATAGGCAGAAAGAGAGTCATGGAACAGGAAGAGCAGGTTTCCTGAAGAAAGAGGAAGTTTCCAGCTTGCACAAGTATAAAAATAGTTCAGACCATTCCCTATTTCAAAGCATTAAAGGTTTAAAGCAGTGGCCCCCAAACTTTTTCCTGTGAGGGCCACATTACTTTTCCCTTCTCTGGTTGGGGGCCGGAATCAGTTTGTAACAGAAAAAGTGTGACGATTGCAGGAGGGCCTAAAAGTAAAAATATATTGTTTTCCAGAAAGTACAATCAAATAACATTCTCTGGGTTCTTCACAGAACAAGTCAGGAAATAAATAATAACACTATTAATTAATTAAATAATAACCAAATAACCCTCTCTGGGTTCTTCACAGAAAAAATCCAGGAAGGTGTCATGGTGGGTGTGATATGATTAACCCACATGCAAGAACAAAGGCAGGAGAAACAGAAAAGTTTAACAGGTTTATTGTGAGCTGGGGAAAAGGACTGGTTAGAGCAGCGGGCTGTGGCACCAACAGCACACTAAGAACAAAAACAGGGAAGATGGTGAGTTAGAGGTTTGTGGGAAATTTGAGTTGCGTAAAGGGAGAACTTATGGGTGTGGTGTTATAGTAACGCCTAGGAGGGAGTCAGAGATTCTGGGGTTTCAGTTCCTTCGGTCTTTGGGGGGGGCGTTTGCTAGGAAGCGTTGAGTTCTTAACGGAAAAAAGGTGCAGTAGCTTGATTTGTGCCGGTGTGGCAGCGTAGGGGGATGGACAGGTCGGCCAGGGTTGGAGAACGTCAGAGCGGGTGGTTTGCCAACTTGAGCGAGAGTGAGAGATGGATTCAGCAGTCAGCTTCAGAGAGGGGACTCGGGCATCTGGCGGGTAAGTTCCGCCAGCGTCACGAGGGGCGAAGAGGAGCAGATGTCCAGATCCAGATGCAAAAACAGAGATCAAACATGGTTGGATTACTCAGAGAGCAGGACTAGGAAGACATGGTAATCAATGAGAGCTAGAGGGCCAAGAGAGTACCAAAACTAGTCAACAATCTGGCGTCGAAGTGTTGGCAAACTACTTCTCTTAAGCTGCAGGTAAGGGTGTAATTGCCGACCGGTGTGTAGGTGACGTAACAGGTCCGTCCCCCATGCAGCTGTCTCCAGGACTCCACCTAGAGGAGAAAAAACAGACCCAACCTAACAGTACCCCCCCTCAATGGTCGCCACCTTGCGACCTAGACGAACAGGAGAGAAGGGAACCACGGTATTCTGAGATGAAACTGGGATCCAGGATAAAGGACCCCGGGCACCCACATGCAGTCCTCAAGACCGTAATCCTCCCAATCTACCAGGTACTGCCACCCTCGTCCACGTCAACGAAGAGTCAACGATACGACGCATAGTGTAGGCCAGATGGCCATCAATTTCACGGGCAGGTGGAGGGGACTCGGACGGAGGGCACAAGGTGCTGGTCTGAACAGGTTTTAACTGGGAAACATGGAAAGTGGGATGGATGCGGAGAGTAGGCAGGAGACGAAGACGGACAGCGGATGGACTGATAATGGACTCAATCTTAAATGGCCCGATGAACCTAGGAGACTGTTTCTTGGACATGGATTTGAGTGGAATGTTATTAGTGGATAACCAAATCTCTTGTCCTAGGCTGTAGATGGGTGCTGGAGTCCTTCTTCGGTCAGCAAAATGTTTATTGCGGAAGGAAGTGCCATTGAGGGCTTCGTTAGTGATCCTCCAGATGTTCTTACAACGGCAAATGTGGTGTTGGACCGATGTGAGTGAAATAAGAGACTCGTCAGAAGAAAGAAGAGGAGGTTGGTACCCAATGGAAACTTCAAATGGGGAAAAACCAGTAGCAGTAGAAACATGACAATTATGAGCGTACTCCACTCAAGGCAGAAACTGACTCCAATTCCTCGGGTGGGTGGAGGTGTAACAACATAAAGTAGACTCAAGTTCTTGGTTGAGGCGTTCAACCTGACCGTTAGACTGGGGGTGATATCCTGACGTTAAAGAAATCTTAGCATTGATAGCTGTACAGAACTGTCTCCACACTTGAGAGATGAATTGAGGTCCTCTATCTGATAAGATCTCAATTGGGGTTCCATGAAGCCTGAAAACATGTTTAACCAGCAGCAATGCAGTCTGAAGTGCTGTGGGGAGCTTCTTGAGGGCGACTAAATGACAGGACTTGGAGAAAAAGTCTATGATAGTGAGAATGGTGGTCATACCTTTAGATGGTGGGAGTCCGGTGATGAAATCTATGGCTATGTGTGACCACGGGCGTTTAGGAGTGGGAAGAGGCTGTAGTAGACCAGCTGGTGGTTGATGATGACTTGTTACGGGAGCAGATGACGCATGCTTGAACGAAATCCTTGACATCCTTATGTCAAGGATTCAGAGACCTGGGAAAGGACTGCTCCCACCCCAGTGTTGGATGCATCTACGTCAACAAAAAATTGTTTTGAAGGATCAGGCTGAATCAGGACAGGGGCCTTGGAAAACAAGTATTTGAGCTTCCTAAAAGCAGTGTCCGCATCAGGGGACCACTGAAACTGGATCTTAGTGGAGGTGAGTGCAGTAAGAGGCTGAGCTGTCTGACTATAGTTACGGATGAACCGACTGTAGAAGTTAGCAAAACCTAAGAATCTTTGGAGCTGTTTACGAGTTTCTGGAGTGGGCCAATCCAAAACAGCCTTGATCTTTTCTTCAGTTGGCCTGACCTGTCCGCCCTCTAAAATAAAGCCTAGAAATGAGACTGAAGACTTGTGAAATGTAAATTTTTTGGCCTTAACATACAGCTTATTGTCTAGAAGACATTGCAAAACCAAGCAGACATATTGTTTGTGTTCATCCAGGGTTCTTGAGTAAATGAGGATGTCTTCGAGATAGACAAAAACGAAAATGTTCAAAAAATCTCTCAGCATCTCATTGACCAAAGCTTGAAAAAATGCTGGAGCGTTGGACAGGCCAAAGGGCATAACCAAATATTCAAAATGACCCATTGGAGTCTTAAACGCTCTCTTCCACTCATTTCCCTCTCTAATTCGGAGTAAATGATAAGCGTTGTGTAAATCTAGTTTAGTAAATACCGTGGCTCCATGAACTGGCTCAAAAGCTGATGATAGGAGTGGTAAAGGATACTTAATCTCGACAGTTATCTGGTTCAAGCCTCGGTAATCTATGCAGGGTCTGAGTGTGCCATCTTTCTTTCCAACAAAGAAAAAACCTGCTCCTAAAGGTGAAGATGAATGGCGGATGATTCCTGCAGCGAGTGACTCCTTGATGTACTTCTCCATGGTTTCACGTTCCGGACGCGAGATGTTGTATAATCTGCTTGACGGAAATGGAGCTCCTGGCAACAAATCAATACAGCAGTCATATGGGCGGTGAGGTGGAATAGAACATGCTTTGCTTTTACTAAATACTTGTGCCAGGTCATGATACTTGGAGGGTACGGCAGACAAATCCGGTGGGTTAATTTTATGACACGCTCCCGGAGATGGAGCGGGTCACAAAGGCAGGTGGAGTGACAGTGGTTAGACCATGATTCTATCCTCTTGCCAGACCAGCAGATATGAGGATTATGTAAAGTCAACCAGTCAAAACCCAAAACAACAGGTGAGTTTGTAGATAGTCTGTTGTTCTAACTCGTTTATCAATGATTTTATCTTCAACATATTTTTGCAGTCTAAACAAATGAAGATGAAAGAGGAAGCCAGAGAAATCAGATGTTAGAAAACCTAGAGATTTTCTGTCTCAGAAGAAGCTCTGACTCCACCACATCAACAACCAGCTCTGAGGATGAACCTCCACATCGTCTTAATGATGCAATTTTGTTTTTTCACTGAGGAGCTAGCCACATTTTCAACAACAAAAACTGTTAACCAACACTAAGTGCTTAATAAACATGATCTGATTTAAAGGTAACTGGAAGGAATTTTTCTCTTGTTAATCTAACATTTATCTTTCTTTTTTTAATTTGTTGTTGACTTTCAGTCACTTTAAGTGATCTGTCAGGGGTGAACCTGCCTCTCATCTGATGGTTGCTGGAGATGGGCACCACCAGCCCCCCTCACCACCCTGCAAGGATCAGTGTGTTCAGATCATGGATGGAAAGATTTTAAGGTAGTTTGTCTCCTTAAGTCCAAACTTAAAACAGCTTCATAGTTAATGCCAACATCAACTGACTATATGACAATTTTTTTTACTTCCAACATGAACAGGCAAAGAAGACACCCAGAAATGTTTTTCTACCCCAGGCATCCGGTCATCACCAGTTTTTATGATGTCACAATGTCTTGAAATTGTAAGTATTATTTTTCATTTGCCATTTTTCTGTTGTCTTTAAATACAAATGCTTTCTCTGTTTAATTGCTCTATTGTTCTTTTTTGTAGGTTTCTGTAAGGTGCAGTGAACAGGAATGTTCTGTTGTTGATCCTCATTTTCATGTTTTATTGTCACACTTAAATTTTCATGTTCATGTGTTCACTTTTGATGTGTAAACTGATAATTTATGTTCATAAAGTTGTGAGTAAAATTGGACAATTTTAAAATGTCTGTAATAAAAAATATTTAAATTACCTTGGGCATCTTGTGTAATTAATCTTTCCATGTAATTTTAGTCTAAAACAATGTAAGTACTGTAGTGTAGTTATGCATGTCTTTTACAAAATAGGTACATAGGAATAAAGACGAATTAAGAGTAATTAAAATTGTAGTTATCAATAGCAGGAAATCAAAAATAAAAAGTGTAATTTAAATACATTATTATATTAATAGTATATTTAAAATATATTTGAAGTATATTTAATATAATTTTGAGACATAATTATATAATTATTATATAATTAATAACACTCAACATATACTAATTATATCAAAATATAATATAGCTCTGAAATATGAAATTTAAAAAGTATACTTTAAGTACACTCTAAGTATACTTGAAGTTGTTCCAAAAAAAGTACGTGTAGCATACTAAAGTATACTATTAATTGTAATTTTAAACAATTTAAATACTACTAAAGTATACAAAGTACAAAATAAGTTGTTCCAAAATAGTACTCTTGAAGTACATCGATAAAAGTATACTAAAGTATGATAAATTTAGTATACTAAAGTATGCTTCTTTTTTTTTTTTACCAGGGTATATATGCATGTAATGTACAAAATAGGAAAGTAGGAATAAAGACGAATTATGAAATGAAGATAATTAATAAGCAAACTTACCACCAGCTAGCAACACTTAGCAGCCTTCGTCCCCCTGGGCTCCTTTTGTGACACATTTAATTTCCATCGGTTGTTGTCCCGTTGTGTTGTCGTCTAACTTGGACTAGGACGTCACCAGCTTGAATTTAACAAAATTAGTAACTATTGTCAAGGCCCTCTCTACTTTTAAGGCAATATTATGCGAGTAAAAATGGCGAATTTGAACAGCGTCTGTTATCTTCCCTGCTTCAAGTTTTTTCTTCTTTGTGGAGTTTTTTAAATAAATGAAAATGTGCATTAGCGCCACCATCTGTCTGGAGTGTGAACTGGAGCTAATGCCATTGATTATAAGGTTTTACATCACACATCTGAAAATTGATTGGGTACTTTCTTAAAAATTACATCATGATTATCCTTTTTTAATTGTATGTAATTTTAATGAATAGTAAAAGATTATTAAGGCACTTAAAAGTTCATACACATTCAGATTTTGTTCACTTAAAGTATACTTTTATTTAATATATTAAAAGTCTATTTTCGTACAATTATGTTTAAAGTACTAATTTCGAAATTGGTACAAGTGTATTTTTAGTATACTTCAGATATACTTATAGGTAGTACACTTAATAATTACCATATTTAAAGTGTACTTTCACAAATGTAAGTATGTTTGAAGTATACTAAAGTATACTTTTATTTTTACCAGGGTACACTACAGTAGTTGCATTGTTTTATACTACAATTACATGGACAGACTAATTACACAAGATGTTCAAGGTAATTCAAATAGTTTGTTTTATTACCAACATTTTAAAATTGTCCAGTTTTACTCACAACTTTCTGAACTTAACATAAATTATCATTTTACACACAAAAGTGAACACATGAACATGAAAATGTAAGTGTGACAAAAAAAAACATGAAAGTTTTCACTTCAAAGAACAAAAATTATAATTGCATTGTGCTTTCAATATATTACCATTTTGGTAACACTTTATTTGATGGGGTGTGCAGAAGACTGACATGCTACTGTCATAAACATAACACCTGTCATCCAACTTTTAATGCAAATTCTCATTAAAATTGTCATTTACTGAATGACACTTCATGATACTGTGTGAGAGAAAGCATTTGTATTTTTTTTAAGCAGTCTGTTTATTAAGTTTTTTTCCTTTTATACATAAGGTTTGTGAATACAAAGAGGTGTTTATCCAATACAGATACAACAGCAACAAAAAAAAAATACAGAAAATTAATCCCTACAAAGTAATCCCATTTAGCCCACCCAGGTCATTACTCAGTAGATCCACGCACTACATTCCTATCTCTGACAGAAATGGAACGTATTCTAATAAAAAGAATTGACTTAATTAATCTGGAGCATTATTGCATGTTTTGAAATGAGTCAAGAAAGGGCCCCATATTTTTTCAAATTTACTGGTTGAGTGTTGAAGAGAGCATCTAATTCTTTCCCGTTTCAGACACGACATAAGGTTGCATAACCACTGCCTGTGAGTCGGAGGAGCAGCACCATCCACCTGGTCAGAACTGTACGCCTCGCCAACAGCGAACAAAATGCCAGTGCCTGTCGTTTAAAGGCTGGTAAAGGCAACCCCTCACCACTGAAGCCAAAAAGAGCCAAGAGAGGGCCAGGTGTTACTGCCACTCCGGCCAGCCTGGACATTGTATGGAAAACATCTGACCAGAACTGACCAAGTGCAGGGCAGGACCAGTACATATGAACCAGTGTGGCCACAGCAGTTTTGCATTTGTCGCAGTATGGGGTGACTTCAGGATAGAAACGGGATAGTTTGCTTTTGGAGAGATGGACTCTATGTACTATTTTGAACTGAATGAGACAATGGTGTGCACACAGAAATGTTGTATTCACCAGTATAGCCATATTTAAGTCTTCCTCCCATGAGGTTTTAAGTTCAGGTGAGGAGGTCTCTTTCATAGTCAACATTTTTTGACTATGAAAAAATGGGATTTAGGTAAACCATTTTTATTGCTAAGTTCCTCAAAGGATGCTAACTTCTTCTCTATGAAAAGGTCCTTAAAATGAGTAAGCCCCCTGCAGTGCCAGTCTAGGAACACCCCATTCTGAACAGATGGTTTAAAAAGGTGGTTAAGACTTAAGAGAGAAAAATCATGAAGTTTAAAGTAGTTCCTAAATTGGCCCCATATTTTCAGTGAGTGTTTCACTACAGGGTTTAAAATAGGCTTAGCTGAAGCAAGCGAGAGTGGGGAGCAAAGCACGGCTGGGATGGATATGTTGTCGCCACTGTATAGCTCCATTGCCACCCAGTCAGGGCAGCCACCCAGATTATGGTAGAAATACCAGAACACTAAACATCTAAGGTTGGCGGCCCAGTAATAGAACCGGAAATTGGGAAAGGCAACCCCCCCCCCCTGCTGTTTAGGTTTTTGGAGTTGTAACTTATTAAGCCTTGGGCATTTACTCTGCCAAATAAAGGATGAAAAAATCGAGTCAAGTTCATTAAAATAAGTATTAGGAATAAAGATCGGTAATGCCTGAAAGAGGTATAAAGATTTGGGTAGTATATTCATTTTAATTGAATTGATAAGTATCACAAGGGACATGGAAAAGGGCGTCCATTTTGTGAGGGACCCCTTCACTTGGTTCAACAGTTGAATCAAATTCTCTTTGAACAGGTTTTTATGGTTTTTGGTCACTGTGATACCAAGGTATGGGAATTTTTGCCTTTCAATTCTGAGCGGCAAATTAGCAAAATCTGACAAATTAGCTTTATTGCCTATGGGGAAAAGCTCGCTTTTGGTAAGGTTCAACTTATACCCAGAAATCTGACCAAATTGGCTGAATATATCGAGAGCAAAAAAGGCAGTGAGGTTGATGGTTTTGAAATAAAAAGTAAAAGGTCATCTGCATAAATCGACACTTTACGTTCCATGTCATTCCTCCAGATACCGGATATCTCTTTACTGGTCCTAAGTGCAATGGCAAGGGGCTCTATGGCCAGATCAAACAGCAGGGGGCTAAGAGGACAGCCCTGACAGGTGCCTCTTTGTAGTTTAAATGGCTTTGAAGTCTGAAAATTGGTACGAACCGTGGCAGACGGTTGCTGGTATAATAATTTAATCCACGAAATGAAGTTCCCTCCAAAGCCAAATCTACTAAGGACCGCAAAAAGGTAGTCAAACTCAACCCGGTCAAAGGCTTTTTCAGCGTCCAAAGAGACAACACACTCAGCCGAATCTGTGGCACCGGACTAAACAATATTAAGCAGCCGTCACACATTAAAATATGAGTGCTGACCTTTAATGAAACCTGTTTGGTCTTTTGAAATAACCGATGGTAGAACAGTTTCAAGTCTACGGGCAAGAATTTTGGATAAAATTTTGACATCTGTATTTAGGAGAGAGATGGGTCTGTATGAGGTGCATTCCACTGGATCTTTGCCCTTCTTTGAAATAAGTGTGATACAAGCTTCGTAAAATGATTGAGGAAGGGATCCTTGTTTAAAACAATCAGTAAGGGTGGAGCTGAGCTGCACAGAGAGTAAGTAGGTCTGAGAATTGTTTGAAAAATTCTGAGGGGAGACCATCTGGACCTGGGCATTTGCCAGATTGCATTGAGGCGATTGCTAGGGAGACTTCTGTGTGGGAGATGGGTTCATCTAATTTGTTCTTAAATTCTGGTGAAATTGAAGGAATCTGAAGCTTATCTAGGAAGTTATCAATTGTGTTAGAATTGGTTTGTGATTGTGAGCTGTAGAGCTCCTCATAAACGTCCCTAAATGCATCATTAATTTGTCCATGATCTGTGACTATACTGCCATCTGGTTTTCGAATTCTTGGAATAGTTGCCTTGCCCTAGAGCCCTTGAGCAAGGTTGCTAAAGGTTTTTCGGCTTTATCGCCATGTACGTAAAATTTGGATTTGTTATGTAAAAGCAGGCGTTCAGCTGAGTGTGTTGTCAATAGGTCAAGCCTTGTTTTAAGTTCAATACGCTTTTTGAACAGTTCGGGACACTGGTTCACAGCATATTTTACATCAACCTCTTTGATTTGTTGAATTAGGTTGTTCTGTTCATAGGTGGACTGTTTTTTAATTTTTGCTGAATAGGCAATGATCTGGCCTCTGATGTAAGCCTTAAAGGTATCCCATACTACAAGGCTGGAGATCTCTTGGGAAGAATTGGTAGCAAAGAAAAAACGTATCTCATCTTGGATAAACTTTACAAACTTGTCATCCGACAGCAGGGTTGAATTGAGACCTCATGGTCCAGTTCTTAGGGGGAAGTGAGGAAAGGACAGGGACAAAGTGAGTGGGGCGTGGTCCGAAATAACTATGTGTTGATAGTTACAAGAGCGGATCTGCTGCAGCCATTTAGTATCTGTAATAAAATAATCAATTCTTGAATAAGTTTTGTGTACATGTGAGAAGTATGAGTACTCTTTCTTGTCGGGATTTAAAGCACGACACACATCACACAGCCCGTACTCAGATAAAAAGGTTTGGATGACTGATGCAGATTTGCCTATGACATTACTTTGGAGGGATGAACGGTTTAAAACTGGGTTCAGCCAACAGTTGAAATCTCCCCCTAGGACCAGTGAGTATTTATTGAGGTCAGGTAGGGAGGAAAATAGTTGCTTTAAAAAGTTCTCGTCATCTATATTAGGAGCGTAAACATTGACCAGGGCGACCAGAGTGCTGTACCAGTTTCCCACTCACTATAATAAACCTGCCATGTTTATCAGCCACCACATTCTCAGCCTCAAATGTAGTATTCTGGCTGATCAGTATGGAGACCCCTCGTGCCTTAACCTGAAAACGGGAGTAAAAACATTGTCCCTTCCAGCATGTCAGGAGACGACCCCCGTCTGAGCTCCTGATGTGAGTCTCCTGCAGAAACACCACATCAGTGTTGAATCGTTTAATATGGGAAAAAACCTTCCTTCACTGGGTGATTTAAACCCTTGACATTCCAACTTAAAAAATTTAAATGCTGACTCATGGTTAAAGAGTTTGTGGGTTAGCTTATTTTGATAAGTATGGCAGGGTTTCCCCCAGTGTATTATTGGCGTGGCGGCCCGCCATGCCTAGCTACCCCTGCCGCCAGGCTTAGCGTTTCAGCTGTCTGGGATTCCCCTTGGTAATTTCCCCTCAGAAAGCAGGCGGTTGATCCACGCTTTCTGATTGGCTCGCGTTAAGTCCCCGCCGGAATTATCAGACTTTCTACGGATCGCGCGCGTGCGCAACCTTTTCTGGCAGCTTTTCTGGGGGAAACCCTGTATGGTATTGGTGTGGCAGGCAGAGATTGAAACTGAAAAGGTGAAGAAAAATGACGGTACCCCGTGAGAACCACCGGCAGTGACCTTAGCCGCCCCCCAAAATCCCCCCCAAACATAAACAGCTGCCAGACAGAAAAACAACAATGGTGTGGCAGCAAGCTCTTCAAAATTAACATTCTCAGAGATCCAATCTTCCAGTAACTAACAACCTTGAGATCAGAAAAACAGAGCTACTGTTGAGGAAATATAATCATTGTTTAGTGTTTTGTTGAATTCAATCATATAACCATTTCTAGTGCTTTAGTTTAGTGAATCTTTTACTTATATAACCTGGTGGCAGGTGGTAAAACCACAGGAGGCAAGCAATCTTATCTGTGTAAAAACAGGGCCACATTCCTGTCTCAGGAAATAAGGGTCACCCAGGCAGCATTTGGCACGGCGTACGAGTGACCTGGGGACTTCTGAACTCTGAAACTGTGAACTTTTGAACTTTCAGACTGATATCATATAGAATACTTTAATATTGCATGCTTTAACTGAATATTTTATTTTAATATTCTATTAGAACTAAAACTAGTCAATGATAAAGGTAAATTGAAAATGTTTTGTTTTGTATTAAAAAACAGGAAATGGATCTGATTATTTTTTGTAGTTTATATGAGTTTAAATATCAGGGAGATGTTGGGAGGAATAACAGAGCAAAAGCATATTAAGTTTAGAGATAACTCTTATTGAATTAAATATAGGATTTAAGGGGGAAAAAACCAGAGTTTCACAGGGACCTGTGAGGTGCTTTGTTCGTGGCTCAGGAAGGAGCCAGATCCTGGTGAAAGCCATAAATCAGCAGGAGGTCAGGAGAAGTTCTCCTTGGACAACAGGGACAGAATGGATTTGGAGGAAGGGTCAGAGACAGGTCCTGGTTGGATGGGCAAAGTTCCACCCTATTTGAATAAATTAAAGAAAAGAGGATAAAATTTTACACACAGAGTAACAAATCAGATTTTGCTCTTTGCAACTTCTCCAAGGACGTTCTTGCTTTATGTTTGTCATCTTTTGTCTTTTCCTCTTCTCAGGTAAATATATGTGTTGTTTGTGCTCTGAGGTTTTCTGATGTTTTGTGATGTGCTTTTCTGGTGATAGTTTGCATCTGTCTTGAATAAATGCTGATTATTGTGACGCTGTTGTCTCTGCGTGGTCTCGGTCCTTGCGCACAGCATTTTTTTGAACCCGTGCATAGAGAGGATATAACGAGTAATTTTCTTCTCTTAACACTACCTACAGCAAACTAACCACTGCTCCTAGTGGGCATGGAATAGATGTAAAACCCCACAGTGACAGAGTTTGAGACATAGTTTACTGGCCTCCGCAAACCCTCTAGAAAAATAGTAATGTAATAAAATTTAAAGCAATCACAAGAAAAAGCATAAAGAGAGGCTCCAGACACTGTTAGGACAAAGCAAACAGGTATTAAAGCAGCTACCCTTCCATTCGTAAAGTCCAGTCCCAGCCAAAAGAATGACCAGAATAAGTCAATTGAAAATAAGGTAATATGACGACAGGCCATCTTTACAGTTCCTGCTGCGCCCTGAGGAAGAGCCGCCCGCCTGTGTTTCTGGAGTTAAACCCTCTGTAAAACGTTGCTTCTTTATTGGTTTTCCTGTGGTTTTGGAAGCCTCTTGATGAAATGTCGGGCCTCCTCCACGGAACCGAAACATTTTTTGGCACCTCTGACGGGCTGGGAAGAGAAGAGCTGCCCTCAAGCCCCGCTTGTAGAGCTCCGCCATGATGTCCTTATACTCCGCACGTTGGGCCAAGACGTCTGGACTGTAGTCCTCCACAATACGAAGAGACGCACCTTTGTAGTCGAGCTTTCCTGTCTTCCTGTCTTCCCGAGTGATGAGGTCTTGGTCAGGTATCGGTGCAGGCGGAGGATCCGTCCTGCGGGCCGTTTGCCAGGGAGCGGTTCGCTCTGTCGAGCTCTGGTGGGGTCGGGAGCAGCTCCTTCCCAAATAGCTACACAGAAGGTTGGAGAAAAATGAGTACAGCGCCACTTTCAGTGTCTTCGGGCAGACCGAGGATGCGGATGTTTTGCCGTCTGCTGCGGATCTCCAAGTCATTCACTTTGTCTTTTAGCTTAGCATTGTCTTCACGGAGAGCAGCACACAAGTCTTCCAGGCCAGCCACCAAATCTTCTGTTGCAGCTCCAAAGAGGAGCTGCAACAGCTAGCTTGGAGCTCAGCATGTTGGCAGAAGACTTGAATTCAGATTTAAGGTCCTCACCAGCTGCCGACGCAGTGCGGTGATGGCCTCCAGCGTTAGGCCAGCGTCCTCCTTCTTGCTTCCTTTCGCGCTCTTACAAGCCATAACTAATGGGTAAATAACCAAAATACTGTTTTTGTATCGGTGGGTGGTATAAAATTGAGAGACATCAGGCGCAAATCGTGACACCGCACCTCATAGTGGCACTTCCGGTGGCAGGTGTCACAGGTGCCACAAGTGCCACAGTTTTCGGGGCGAGCTGCCACTGCTGCCACGGACCTCGGCTGACCTCGGCACCTTCCAAGGGTTGCCGCCAGAGGCATAATATAAGAGCAGACCTCTCATTGGCTGCTTCGGTGCAGGAAATACAGCGACCTTCTTGGAAATGTCGTCCCTCCGTCTTTGCTTAATCAAAACAACAGAAGATTCCTCAGCACTGAGGGATATTGTTGTTCGGCTCCATGAACTATTGATGTGAGGCTCCACAGACAACATTTCACAAGTAAGATGGACATATTATTGTGTATATTTTGTGATTAGGCTATTACTTTACTGTATTTATGTTCACCAGCGAGATACCAGCTAATATTTGCTACAGTGCTTGGTGTAATAAGGGGTTCAGCCCCGATATGAAGGATAACTGAGAATCTGTAAATCTAAAAAAATATAATTATTCTTTAACATTGATTTAGATTATCTGACACAAGAGCCTATATTAGAAATGAAACAATGAAACAATATTATAAAACTTATTATGTGGTATAACATTCACGAGAAAAGTTTACACAGGTGGTAAAGACTATTATTTATATGCAATTATTTCACTCTGTCAAAAGTAAGATACATCCTAAATCTTCCGTTTTTGTCTTGAAGGTTTTCTAAAGACACAATGTGAGGAAGAAGAGGGAGAGAGAGACAGATTCACTGCAGCTTGGATGAATCTCACATCGGATTTCGGACTCAATCTCAGCTGCTGAATCTCTCTGAAGCTAGAAATCCCCGGCTGAAAACATATATCTATATGTATATACAAACATGTACCCAATACATATTATTCAGTATTAATCATTATTTGTGTCATTATTAATCATTATTTATTTGTGATTGTATAGTTATATAAATATGTATTGATATTACTAAATAATTTATTAAATAAATGATGAATGGCTGTGTGTTTTGTCATATGCTCTTCATACATCAATATCAGAATATTCCATTTCTATTCTCTTGTTATAGCCACTAAGCATATTTGAATATCCTGAACTATGTATTAAAAACATACTTAAATAATACAATTGTTTATAAATGTAGCTTTGATGTTTGAATATGGTTTCCAGTAACATGAGGCGTCTATTATTATATTATGTCTATGGTTGCTGCGACCTCATACTGTCACTTCCACGCCTCACGGACCACTCGCCTATCTTAGAGGGGTCGACTGCTCCACTCAGCGTTAAACGTTTGGCAGCACAATGATGTATTTGAGGATTTAATCTTTAATAACACGCTGTTTTGTTACTGTAAACCTTATACAAACAGCTACATTTATAAACATTTGTATATGATTCATGGGGAAAACAATAGAATAGGAATAGAATATTCTTTGGTGACAGCTTCTGTGTCAGATTTAATAAGTATGAATTTATAATTTATGAAAACACCGGTGAATCTTGAACAAAGCATTGCATTTCTTTTTAAGTGTTGTGTTTCTTCAAAAAAGCAAATACTCCCTGGTCTATTTTTTATACAGTCTGAAATTTCAGTTTCCATTAAAGAGCCTCAGTGAAAACATGTTGACAGCTGCTGTAAGGTGCCACTTGTGCCACCTTACCACAGAGTAAGACTTACCACCTTACCACCGGGTAAGACTTACCACCTTACCACAGAGTAAGACTTACCACCTTACCACAGAGTAAGATAACTTACCACTCTTACCACCTTACGTAAGACTTACCACCTTACCACAGAGTAAGACTTACCACCTTACCACCGGGTAAGACTTACCACCTTACCACAGAGTAAGACTTACCACCTTACCACAGAGTAAGACTTACCACCTTACCACAGGGTAAGACTTACCACCTTACCACAGAGTAAGACTTACCACCTTACCACAGAGTAAGACTTACCACCTTACCACCGGTAAGACTTACCACCTTACCACAGAGTAAGACTTACCACCTTACCACGGGTAAGACTTACCACCTTACCACCTGTAAGACTTACCACCTTACCACAGATTTAAGACTTACCACCTTACCACAGAGTAAGACTTAACAGAGAAAGTCAACACCTGCACTGAATGCATGTCAGATGGAACCTCTTCTGCGACAGCTGATAATAGCTTCCACTAGGTACCAGTACAACTGACACTAGGTGGCCATGGTATGTCAGTGCTGACGAGCTCCTGTCAGTTCCAGATTATAATTATTTTTCAAACAATTACCTTAATAATGCTATTGATTATTAAAACCGGTTAAGTTCACTAATATTGACTTATTAGTTAATATTAGTGACAGTGGCAACATGAGATATTGACAATTCCAAAGTGACATTATGTTCAGCATGGTTCCATGGTGCACAGGTTGTCATAATTTATAGTGACTGCATGGTCTATTACTTAATAGATCAGGCAGCCACTATAACTTTCAGTGTTTTTTTTAAGATAATGCAATTTAAAAAAAAACATGTTATAATTTTCCAAAAATGCCTGTTAACCAGTTTTAAAGAGTTATTACTTGTTATTATTTAATAAATTTAATCTCTGCTATTTTTCATTAATTGTGAAGTTCATTCCAGATTTCTGCAGCATAAATGAAAGTTGCTTCTCTGTGTTTGTTTCTGGTTCTGGACATTGTCTTCAAAGTTTTCTTATTCAAAAATGAGACAATGAACAAAATCTGAGCTACAAAATGCATTTCAATAGCATTTTCAAGGCAACAAGAGGACTTTCACTTTCAAGTTAAACCACCTTCAATTTTTTACACTAATATTGAATATTGATAAGTCAAAAACACCAAGTATGTACACCTTAAAAACTTGGACGATGTGTGAATCCTAAGCAGCGTTAAGAACAAGATTGTTACATATTTTTGGAAATAAAAATTACTTTGGGTTATACTTAAGATGCAAATGCTTTTTTAAATGAAAATTGTGCCGTTTACATATTATTTTAATTGGCAGATATGTTTCAACATTTTTAAAAGTTTATGTCACAAAGTATATGCATAGTAATTGATTTGTCAATATTTATTAGCCAATGTATGTAAATACTTTAAACAGCAATAACATAGAATTTAGGTTTTCAATAGCCAAGAACTAAAATATTTGTGTATTATAAAATCCATCTCTGAAATCATTTGAATTCTTCTGTAAAATTCATGTTTAGTCAACATGTGAATTTTCTACATTGGGATCAAATAACATATTATTCCTCCATGAGAAATTATAATATTTCATTACATTTAATTTTTTTTTTCAAACTTTATTAATTCATACAATATACGTTTTACACAACTATTTCCATCTTGGCCAAAGCCCTATCTGGCAACCCAACGGGGTTCAACAAATTTCACTGTAATATTGACACTTAATGGTAGATTCAATTACTTTGGCCATCTTTCTTCAATTAAATTAAGTCAAAAATATTCAAGGTGTTAAACGAATAATTATCCAATACAATTACCATTGAAATAAAAAATATATAAACAGGCAATATAAGTAACACGTTTTCCAAAATCTGACATTTCCATCCCCCAAAACATCGATCTGCACCAGGTGCGACAGTTAGGAAACATTCTGGACACATAACAGCAGCTCAGTGGAAGATGGACTCAGCTGTTGCAAAGGGGCCGAAACCAACATCTGATACCTGCTGCGTATTCGATTAATTCAAAGACGAAAGAAGTCGGCTGGATTATTCAGATGAACTTTAGTAAATAACTGGGATGAACATATCATACATAATGATATACGAAAAAGTACGGAAGAGGATTAGGGCCACTAAAAAAAAACAACAAAAAACGTCCGATGTTTTTTTTTCAGTAGCTCAGAATTTTTTTCCCCACTGAATTCTGAGGGAAAAAAACTGAAAAAAAAAAAAAGTGGCTCAATTTTTTTTCTGAATTCAAGGGCTTGGTTAAAAAAAAAAAAATCAGTGGCCCAAAATTTTTTTTTTCAGAATTCAGAGGGAAAAAAAATAAAATAAAAAAAAAGTGACCCAGACAGGCAACCATCTTCAGATACATAGATGCGAGTTGTGGCGGACGGTTAACTAACATTTTGGAGAAAGATGTCTGATTTAAGTGAGTTTTTACGAGCCAGAGGAGTTTTAGAAGCTTCCATCGCACTAATGGAAGAACAAAAGGTGAGTAAATCAAATGAGATAATAGTTTGGTCTCTAAATATGAGCGGTTATGGATAGTTGTTAGCATGTTTGTTAGCTTAGGCGGTTATGAGAATAAGCTGATTTACAATGTTAAATCAAACAGCTGAATAAAGGATGGAACAGCTGTTGATTGCTGGAATTGTCCTGTAAGTGTTTGATGCGCTTATTTTATTATTCTTCTGTTTGAATGTTTTATAATGAAACTAAGGTTTAGCTGTATGTCAGCCACCTTCTAAATAAGATGTTTGCTGTGTTAAACTGTACGACTTTTAGTTCAGTGGAGAACAGAAACATTTATATATGCATATATTTAAATGGAAAATGTATGACTTGTATTGATCTGGTGCAAGTCATACAGCCACCGATCTGTAGATCGGCTGTAGATCTGATCGTAGGATCCCTTCACCATATTTGCCAACACCAACTAAAGTGCATATTTATGCTATTTTGTCTTATGTTTGTGTTACGGCGTTTAAAAAAGTTACATTATGAGAATCACAGAATCATTTTTCTGCATCGTGTGATGTGTCACCTCAGGACTGACATTACATGTGACTCTGAGCTACACTACAGGTGTGGAAATGGTGGCTTCATTTAACTAAATCAAACTTAATGTGATGTTTAATTTTTGTAATAAAAAAGGAACTGTTAATATTGTCTTGTGTGTTTTTATGCATGATACCTTTTACCTTAAATAGACTGTATATTTCCAAATCTGTCTTTATACTTGCATGTTAACCGATATAGTCCTTCCTCTTTTTCAGTAAAATAGAGGATTGAACATTTACTGCTTGTATTATTGTAATTCTCCCGAAAACAGTAAATTGCTTTAAGCAGGGACCTAATAATTACATTATTATGGATAACTTTAATGTTGATTTGCAGTGTAAATAATTGTCCTTTCTCATCTGTTTGTGTGCAGATTGACTGTGATGTCGCAGCAAAGCTGAAAAATTGTGGAGATTAAATTGCTGTTTTCAACTTCTGCTAAAGCAAAAAACTGTCCAAAAAAGGAAAACAGGCCTTCTGCTAAAGACTGTTCTCTTCTTAAAGTGAAAGAAGCTAGAAAATGTCAGATTTGGATGATATCATTAAGCTTTACTTCAGACTGTCTTTAAGTAACAAAGAAATCCTTCATATCTTAGCGCACAGTCATCATACTATATTAAGTAATCGAACTCTAAAAAGAATTTGCAGAAGACTTGGGCTGTTTAGAAGAAAGAATCAGTCCGACCTCGAAGAAGTGCTGGCCTTTGTCCAACAACAAATAATGACTAATGGACAAATGCAAGGTTATCGGTGGCTACATCTTCGTGCGGTTCAACGTGGATTTGTGGTGTCACAAGACACTGTGAGACATTTAATCAAATTGTTGGACCCAGAAGGTGTGGAACTGAGACGAACACGACGGTTGAGAAGACGTCAGTACAATTGCAGAGGACCAAATGCTCTCTGGCACATGGATGGCTATGATAAACTAAAACCTTATGGTATTGCTATCAGTGGTTGTATAGACGGTTTTAGCCGACATGTTTTATGGATGGAGGCTTATACCACAGACAATGACCCCAAATTGATTGCAAGTTATTATTTGAAAACAGTTTCATGCGTCAACGGATGTCCAGAGAGGATTCGTGCTGACAGAGGTACAGAAAACATTTGTGTTGAACAAATGCAGATATTTCTGAGACAAAACCACACAGACAGTTTTGCAGGGGACAAAAGTTTCCTTTATGGAAGAAGTACATCCAACCAGCGCATAGAAGGCTGGTGGTCGACCCTCCGCAAACAGAGTGCACAGTTTGGATGAACTTATTTCAAACCTTTCTGGATGATGGTCACTTTACAGGAGACATTTTGGATAAACGCCTTATCCAATTCTGCTTTCTTAATCTTATTCAGGTAAAAGTGTTTACTGGTTCACTATAATGTCTCGGTTTTAAAAAGTATTAAAAGCAAATCTGGTATGTTTACCAGAAATAATAAAAGCTCTTCTTTTATATATTATTTTACCAGTTTACATAACAGCACCTTCTCAGCACATAACCATTAAGCACATTAGTTTTCATGCAAAATGGTTGAAATTACTTGGGAATCTGTTCCCCTACACTTCCTTGGGTATAGGTTCAGAAATAAGTTTTATCCATTAATTAATTTTACAATAGATTGGGGAATCATTTCACACACAGAATAAAATGTTTTAGAATTGCCATTTTGTTGTTGTTGCTTGGTTTTATTAGAGGTCACTTTCTATATCTGCTGATTAATATAAGCCTCATCTTTAGCAAAAGCTACCATTACATATTTAGTTTCATACATTTATACTGTGACGATTTCATGCAGGATGACCTGGATGATGTTGTGAACACATGGAACTCACACAAAATCCGGGCAAGTGGAGGTGCAGCATCGGGTCGACCAGTGGTGATGTTCTCATTTCCAGAGCTGCACAGGGCTGAGGATAGACTCAAACCGGTTTCTATGGAGGAGGTTGATGTGTGTATGGAAGAATGTACACCAAAAGGCCAATATCCCTGTGATGAAACAGTCCTTGAACTTTGTTGTCTGCTTATGGTAGAAAACAACGGAGCCACCAAGAGATCCGCTTATTGCTGCTGATTTGTATACAAGGTTAAGAAAAGAAATACTTCAAAGTATTTAGCAACTTTCAGTGTTAAATGAATATGCTGCTTCATGAAAAATGTATTTTTCTTCAAACACAAAGATATTGACAATGTATATTTGAGATGTGATCAAAATGGCCGCACATCAAAAAGAATGTCATAAATTTATAAACCCGTTTTCTGTGAAATACAAATAAACTTCATTGTTTTGTTCACCAAGTGTTTGCATAGTACAGTTGATAACAGATATTTAGGAATTCTTGATAAAAAGTCACATCCAATTTGTTTCTCTCTGTGAAGTTAGATAAGACAAAACCTTTCCTGTTTATAGTTTTATTTGCTCTTCCTTTAAGAGTGGTCAGACAGGAAAGCCAGTAATGAGAGAAAGGAAGCTACACAACACAGCTCACCAGGCCAGGACTCAAACCTGTGATGTCCACGTTCAGGACTGAGGCCTCCATACATGGGTTGTGCTTTTCCACCACACCACCCCAACTTCTCTATTTTTAAGTTAGTTATAATTTAAAAAGTTGTATTTGCTAAATTCCAGAAAACGTGAGAACATTTTCATAACCAATTCACTTTTGGTTATTACACCTGTTCAAATGAAAAATTAGCTTAATTTACTTATTGAAAGCCATAACAGAAAAGTATTGGGTAAAATAACATTTTATTAGCAAAATATTACAAAAAACATTTGTTTTGCTAATCCTAACAACACGGCCATTAGAATGACCTAACTTTTAAAACAAACTTTCAGATTGAAAATAACCTTGTATACACCAGTAAGTTAGTATAAAAGATCATGAAAACTGTTGCTTTTGTGGTATCAAAAATAACAAGTCATCTCAGATGCCGAGATCGAACAAGTGCTAATTGCTGATAAAATACAAAAAACCCATAACTTGTCGACAAGGACATTTGTTAGATCAATTGCTCATTTCTGAACATGACAATTTTGCTTGAATTTGATCAAATAACCTCAGCTTTTGCACTGCACTGTAGTTTTATAACATTAGGAACAAGTGGATTTATTTAAAAACATAGTGAAACAATCTCACAGCTTGATTGATGACAGGTGAACAGCAAATAGACTTAGTGACAAGAACATTTATAAAATTTATAAAATTAAGGAAAATGTTGAACAATATTTTTCTATTGTACTTTTGTATTCAACAGCAAATACAAAAGACTAACATCTGAACGTTCATTAACAGATGTGTGTTGAAAATTAAAATGAAAAACAAAAACATTTTCAGACATAAAAAATCTAAATGAACTGACCCATAAGTTTCAATATAAATCAGTTTCTTGTTTTATTCCACATATATTCTAGACCCAATTACTAAAAAACAAATTTATAAGTCTCACTCCTTATCAAGAGTTTGTGATTTAACTAAACTGTCATTTGTGTTCTATTAAAGAAAGCTTAAAAGCAAGTTATTATATTTTTATAGATCTCTAATAATATTTTTCTTGTTACCGTTGAAGGTTTTTATCCAGCAACTGGAGATGTTAGATCAAGTCAAGATGCTTTGGATGTAATAAACAGTCATTAGTTTTGTGGAAACTTCATTGTATAATGTGAAATTATAGGGATAATAAAATAAACTTGAATATTCTTAGCCAAAACTGAGCTTCCAACAGAAACAGCTAACTTCTATCAATTTCTTTTAAACAGGAATACTTTCTCTCCGTTCAAAATACATATTTTTATGTTTCTTTGTAGTTCTGCTCTACTCTGTGCATTGCACTATGAATCAAACAATGTCCATTACCCAGACATTGTTTTCAAGAACTGCATTGAATTCAGAACGAAAATCTGGGAAGTTTTCATAGCTATCTGCTATTTTCAGAGTACTTCCACATGTGTGTCCCGTAGGTCTTCTTGTGAACTCTGACATATCTAGAAATTCCACAAGTATACTGTTTGTTACAATAAGATCAGATCCGGTGCAAAATCGCATAAATTTCTGAAGCTTAATGTCATCCAGCTCTCTTATGAATCTTTTGAGATGATTCTCCACTTCCTTTTGCGTTGGAGTTAAATCTACAGCAAATTTCAGCAGCCGACAGACTTTTTTGGAAGTTGGTTTCAGGTCTGAGAACAGCTTGGTCAGTGTCTCTGGGCTGAGGGACAGGTGTGGGTAGATGATCTCCCTCCAGCAGTCAATGACAAACATTGGTTTTTGGACAAGCTCTTTGTGAGCCATTTCATCAAGGATTGTAGGAAGACTTTCAGGAGTGATTCTTTTTCTACAGCCATAATTGTCAAGAACTTCCACAAGGTCAACAGCAGAAAAATTCTTAACTGCCTCCCTCAAAACTTCACATTCTTGGCTGCTCACAAACTGTAGAAAATGTGCTGCAAGATCACTGTCAACATTACTGAAAAGCACTTGTTCAAGAAACGGGATTGCAATTTTATTTGGAAAATATTGACAGTCTTGGTAACCTTTCAAAAGGATTCGCCCAACTGCCTTCCATTTTTCAGCAGTAAAGTCATGGCGGATGAATGGCACTTTCACTGTTGTACCAAGGGTGCATCGTTCATAGAATTCATTCCAGAAGCAAGTGAGAACATCTCTCAGTAATCCTGAGCCAGTGCCTGCTTCTTCTGTGTTGTCTGGAAGTATGCGCTTTACATTCAGTGTTTTTCTCATAATCTCGTCATCAGAGAATGCAGTAATAAGGTCCTGTAAAGTGTCAGCATAGCGTACAGTGATCATGATTGCATCTTCTGGATTTGCTGGACTTGGGGGAACAACAAAACCCTCATAAATTAATGTGTCATCTGTGTCTTCCTCAGCACCTAGAATGGGACCAAAAGTAATTTCTGAATCATCTAAAAGTTCTGAACTATGCAGGACTTCAACAGAATTACTCCTGACTTCAACCACCTGCAATGGATTAAATTCACTGCTACTGCTTTCCAAGACAAATACAACTTCAGATGTGTCACTGTTATCTTCTTCTGGATCTTTTGGTTTTGTTGCAATGTAGAAGCGTAACATTGACAGTCTTGCTGCTTCATACATTTTGGCAATAGTCAGGCTAGAGTCTTCAGTAAGGAGGTTCTGTTTAAAGTCCCAAACCTCAAACTCAAAATCTGTTTCAGGTCCCTTAGGAGATGTGCCATCAGGAAAAAAAAGGGTCTTTCCTTCTTGAAGAAGGTCTTTTAATCCAGCATCAGTGGCCATTTCCATTTTTCTAGTGCCACCTCCCTGCTTCGCTCTCACCTGTTTGGTTGTTTTTCCATCATTATGTATCCATCCAATCTCAATTTTTTGTGTTCCCCTTTGCTTCTTTTTCTGTCTTGTACTTTCATGTGTCGTCTCCTTTGGACTTTCCTTTCTGTTCTTCATTTTATCACGAAGCTTTTGAAGAAGTCCATGTTTTCTTTTGGACAATGGCTGACTGCTTCTGCAGTGGTTGAAAACAGCGATTCTGTCTCCATATGAAGGGAGGTAGTTTTCAAGTGTTGCATCGTCCATGAGACATATGACATCACAGTCAATCTGCACACAAACAGATGAGAAAGGACAATTATTTACACTGCAAATCAACTTTAAAGTTACAGTTTAACACAGCAAACATCTTATTTAGAAGGTGGCTGACATACAGCTAAACCTTAGTTTCATTATAAAACATTCAAACAGAAGAACAATAAAATAAACGCATCAAACACTTACAGGACAATTCCAGCAATCAACAGCTGTTCCATCCTTTATTC
Source organism: Poecilia picta (assembly GCA_033032245.1). Classification (NCBI taxonomy): domain Eukaryota; kingdom Metazoa; phylum Chordata; class Actinopteri; order Cyprinodontiformes; family Poeciliidae; genus Poecilia; species Poecilia picta. The sequence continues at coordinate 1,455,289 of CM065366.1, forward strand.
AGCTGTTTGATTTAACATTGTAAATCAGCTTATTCCCATAACCGCCTAAGCTAACAAACATGCTAACAACTATCCATAACCGCTCATATTTAGAGACCAAACTATTCTCATTTGATTTACTCACCTTTTGTTCTTCCATTTGTGCGATGGAAGCTTCTAAAACTCCTCTGGCTCGTAAAAACTCACTTAAATCAGACATCTTTCTCCAAAATGTTAGTTAACCGTCCGCCACAACTCGCATCTGTGTATCTGAAGTTGGTTGCCTGTCTGGGTCACTTTTTTTTTTTTTTTTTTTTCCCTCTGAATTCTGAAAAAAAATTTTTTGGCCCACTGATTTTTTTTTTCTTTTTTACCAAGCCCTTGAATTCAGAAAAAAAAATTGAGCCACTTTTTTTTCAGTTTTTTCCCTCAGAATTCGGTGGAAAAAAAAATTCTGAGCTACTGAAAAAAAAAAACATCGGACGTTTTTTTTTTTTTCAGTGGCCCTAATCCTCTTCCGTAAAAAAAAGTAGGAATTCTGCTAACATAAATCTTTCTGCGAAAGAAACCCTATTAAATTCTTTCTTCTTCGTCTGTCTTCAAGTTCTTCTCCTACTAGTAATAAAGCATCATGGGATATGTAGTCCATTTGCCGACGCCAGTGGCATCACTTACGGCTAGCCCCGAAAACAATGGCTTAATGACACCTGCCACCGGAAGTGCCACTATGAGGTGCGGTGTCACGATTTGCGCTAGTTTCTGCGGGGTGAATTTAATTATAATGCTGGATTTTTCCGGAGCAGTCCGTTGCTACGTCTACCCTGTCCGCATGGCAAACCGGAAGTCTTAAAGTCCATTTGTATTTTAAAGAGTACAGAAAAATGGCAATAATTTTTTTTATATATATTTACGCTTGGCCAGGGGCGGATCTAGCAGGGTGGCAGCTGCCATCCCAGAGGAGAGCCTTGCCACCCCTGTTGCCACCCAGCTGGCGACAATAAATAGTTATGGCAAATCGAACATTAAGCGCATGAAACTTTTTTTTCCCCGACAACATTGAATGCAACACAATGTAACCTGACACCTACTGGTGAGTAGCGGGAAGTGCGAGAGGACAGAGAGACCAGCAGCATTGATGGATGTTACTGGACTGGACATTATGTGATTTATCGTAAGTCACACATGCAGCATTTCTGTCCATTGAGTCATTAATATTGGTGGTCAGGAAAATACAATAAAATACTACAATCAGCAAAGAATCAGAACAACGGACCGATGTTTAGCAGTTAATTCAACCATAGATGATGGTAATAAGGGCTTCAGATTCAACAGGTGAGGAAAACGTTTTAATTTAAAGAAAACATTGAACAAGAGAGCAGTGGGTCAGTTATACTAACTGTTTCTGGCCTGGTATTGACTTTGATAACCGTAACATGAGCTGCGCAGTTCGGTGTGTTTTGGTTCCGATTGGCACTAAAACAGGTTCAACCCGCCACCAAGTCATCAGTAGAGCAGCTGGTTAAATCAGATAATCAACCACCGCTGAGCTCAGGAGAAACTTATTAATAATCACAATATAGACATTAAGTCTGACAGCATCATGTAACAGACTGAATGTTCTGTTTTAGTGTTTTTGCTACTTTTTTGTGTGGAAATGTTTGTTTTTTGGTGTTGATTCCCGTGATCGTTAATCTGCTCTATCTGCCCGTCGAGCTGTTGTTTGTCGGTTGCCATGGCAACGGGTCCGCGAAAAGCCGCGATACACACAGAGCGAGAAAAGGCGGAATAAAAGTGGTTGGAGCTATTATTTCTTTATTTCTTTATTCATTTGAATTTAGTTACTTTATTCTTAAATTTCTATTTTTTGTATTGACAGAGTTTATTTGTAGGTTGATAATTGTTGATTTTATTTATTTATTTATTTTTATTATTTTCTTGTTTATTTTCTAAATGTAGACAGGAAGTAATGTGGGTCAGTCCACTTTCTATAAGTCCAGAGGCCTGAAGGACCAGCAGGCATTTGGGTTTCAGCCGATGGTTTTTAACAGTGGTAGCATGAGAACAAAGGAAAGTTTTTATCTCTGTAATTGTTTGGTGAAAGAGGAAAATAAATCACCAAGAACAATGAATAAGTTTGGACATTGAACCATGTTTTACCCGTGTCTAGAAACTTGACCCCACTGCCTCAGTAGTGGCTTGGTGGAACTTTAATTGGATGTTTGGTTTGGCAAACAATCAGAAGTGATTCAGTCTAGTTTGGTTCTTCACCTGTTTATCAGCTTTATTGTTCCTTTATTGTTTCTCACTGCAGCTGCTGCAATTCCTAAAAACAAGTGACAAAAACTGAGCTAATCCCCTGTGTTCTCAAAACATGGTGATATTTGTAACAGTCGTCAAACTACGGCTCCTACAGCATATTTAAAATAAAACCATTGACCAATATAAGTAGATATTCACCCTTTCTTGTATCTTGACAAAACTAATAGAAATTAACCAATTTATAGATTTATATCATGGAGAATTTATCAAACATCAGTTTTCTAATCTTTATTTTAAGTCGTATTTAATAGATATATCGAATAACAAATAATGGCGCTACTAATATTTTTGTGACAGATTTGTCCTTGTCCTGTATTGGGATAAAATGGTTTTCTGGACACAATACATGTCAATTGATATGCTTATCAGTAATACATATCAATTAGCAGGAGTATGAAAGACGTGAAAATAATTAACTATACTACATTAAGAAATTGTATTTAAGCCTTGATGCTACATGAAGCTGATTTTGAAACAAAGCAAGTTAAAAATGATATTTTGGATTGTTTTTAATAAAAATATTAAAAACAATATTATATATATACAGGTGCTGGTCATAAAATTAGAATGTAATGAAAAAGTAGATTTATTTCAGTAATTCAATTTAAAAAGTGAAACTTGTATATTATATTCATACATTACATACAAACTCATATATTCAAATGTTTATTTCATTTAATTTTGATGATTACAAACGACAACAAATGAAAATCTCAAATTCAGCATATCAGAAAATTAGAATCTTGTGAAAAAGTTCAAAATTGATGGCACCTGGTACCACACTCTAATCAGCTAATTAACTCAAACCACCTGCAAAGGCCTTTAAATGGTCTTTCAGTCTAGTTCTATAAGCTACACAATCATGGGGAAGACTGCTGACTTGACAGTTGTCCAAAAGACGACCATCGACACCTTGCACAAGGAGGGCAAGACACAAAAGGTCATCGCTAAAGAGGCTGGCTGTTCACAGAGCTCTGTGTCCAAGCACATTAATAGAGAGGAGAAGGGAAGGAAAAGATGTGGTCGAAAAAAGTGTACAAGCAAGAGAGATAACCGCACCCTGGAGAGGATTGTGAAACAAAACCCATTCAAAAATGTGGGGGGGATTCACAAAGAGTGGACTGCAGCTGGAGTGAGAGCTTCAAGAACCACCACACACAGACGTATGAAAGACATGGGTTTCTGCTGTCGCATTCCTTGTGTCAAGCCACTCTTGAACCACAGACAGCGTCAGAAGCGTCTTGCCTGGGCTAAAGAGAAACAGGACTGGACTGCTGGTGAGTGGCCCAAAGTCATGTTCTCTGATGAAAGTAAATTTTGCATTTCCTTTGGAAATCAAGGTCCCAGAGTCTGGAGGAAAAGAAGAGAGGCACTTCATCCACGTTGCTTGAAGTCCAGTGTAAAGTTTCCACAGTCAGTGATGGTTTGGGTTGCCATGTCATCTGCTGGTGTTGGTCCATTGTGTTTTCTGAGGTCCAGGGTCAACGCAGCCACATACCAGGAAGTTTTAGAGCACTTCATGCTTCCTGCTGCTGACCAACTTTTTGGAGATGCAGATTTCATTTTCCAACAGGACTTGGCACCTGCACACAGTGCCAAAGCTACCAGTACCTGGTTGAAGGACCATGGTATCCCTGTTCTTAATTGGCCAGCAAACTCTCCTGACCTTAACCCCATAGAAAATCTATGGGGTATTGTGAAGAAGAAGATGCAATACACCAGACCCAAAAATTCAGAAGAGCTAAAAGTCACTATTAGAGCAACCTGGGCTATCATAACACCTGAGCAGAGCCACAGACTGATCGACTCCATGCCACGCCGCATTGCTGCAGTAATACAGGCCAAAGGAGCCCCAACTAAATACTGAGTGCTGTACATGCTCATACTTTTCATGTTCATACTTTTCAGTTGGCCAACATTTCTATAAATCCTTTGTTTTTATTGGTCTTCAGTAATATTCTAATTTTCTGATATGCTGAATTTGAGATTTTCATTTGTTGTCATTTGTAATCATCAAAATTAAACGAAATAAACATTTGAAATATATGAGTTTGTATGAAATGTATGAATATAATATACAAGTTTCACTTTTTAAATGGAATTACTGAAATAAATCTACTTTTTCATTATATTCTAATTTTATGACCAGCAACTATATATATATACTGCCACCCCTGAAAAAGTCCCTGCCACCCTCTTGCCACCCCATAAATATTTTTCTAGATCCGCAACTACCCATCTTTCAGGTGGTGCGAAAAACATAACACCCCCCCCCCCCCCCCCCCTGGAATGTCAGGGTGAAGTTGCGATGCTCTTTCTCCCCCAGCCCCCAATCCTCAGTGGCCCTAATCCTCTTCCGTAGTTCTTTTCCACACCTGTTCATTACATCAAAACAATTAGTAAATCTTACTCAAATCTTACTTTTTCAACGTTAATCACATGAGACAGAACTTTTGTTTTGTAGTAGTTATGAGTTGAGCTTAGGCTTTTAATTTGAAGGAGCCTCGCTTCTTCCGGAGGAAGTTTGCGATTCTTCGTGACATAGCTAAACTTTCGCTTTGGTGTAACTGAAACGTCTGGATTATGGCCACGTTTTTCGGAGAGGTTTTGTCGGTGTATTCTCGGGCGGTGGAAGAGGACGAAGAGGAGCTCGAAGAAAACGAAGAAGACGAACAAATTCGCAGAGAATTGGAGGAGAAGAGGTGAGAATGGCTAACAGTGTAGCATGAGAGAGGCACAAAATACTGAAACAAAACAATGGGACATCAAGTTTAGTTTAGTATACAAAAAAACGCATCATATTTAAAGATAAAAATATACTTGCACTCTATGTGCACCTTTGTAACAGTTTCGTCTTGACACTTTAGCCATTGGTGAGCATCTTTCAGCTAACAGGGCACATTAGATTCCAGTAGATGTTCACTTTACCACCCCGTCATCCACCGCACCATATCATTCATCAATCCATAATAACACTTTTATTAGACATTTTTGTTCTTTTATCGATCTTGGTCACACTAGAACTTCTCTGTCTCCAAAACTACACCTAGGCAATTCAAACCTGGACCAGATTATTTAAAACCATGTTTGGGATTCGTGAAACTTTTTCTGATTTGTGAAACTTCACTTAACAGGCCGCTGCAGAAGATCCTTTCTTCCAACAGCCTCACCATCTACAATAACTCTTTGAAGAATTAATGAGTTACACCAACATTTAATTTCCCATTGGGATTAATTAAGTGGTTTTGAATTAGAATTGAATTTGAAAAAATCTGGATGGAACAAGTGTGAATAGTAATCTGATCTTTAGTGAAGTTTCACAAATCACATAAAGGTTTCATAAATCCCAAACATGGATTCAAATATTCTGCTATTAGAGCAGAATAATATAGACCAGGTGTGAAATGTCAAGGTGTTGTAGTTTTGGAGCTGGAGCAGCTCTCATGTGACCAAGATTCCAAAAGTCTGAAATTAACCTTTATTGAAGTTTCACAAATCAGATAAATGTTTCACAAATAGCAACATGGTTCTAAATATTATGCTATTAGAGCAAAAATAATCCAGTCCAGGTTTGAAGAGTCTAGGTGTTGTAGTTTTTAAATTAGAGTCGATTAAAGACGCAGAAGGTAGTGAAAAATTAGGTGGAATTTGCCCTTTAGCCAATTTCCGAATCGGAAGCTAGAATTGGAAACCAACTTCAGCTTCGTCCTAACCAGGTGTGTTATGTTCACAGAGAAATTAGCTTGATTCCAGCAAGTAGAAACTATGAATAAACTGACAAAAACAACTTTAGCTGCTCAGTTCAATACGCCCAAATCTCACTTCCGATGTACATCATGGCCCTTCGAATGATTAAGTGATGTAGTTGCAAAGGGTCAATACTAAGGGATCCCATTTGTCATAAATGCTGTTTTAACTTAAACAATGTAATATTATCTGGAAGTAATCTGACTAATGGCTCAAGGCTTCATGCTGACGTCTTAAGCGTCAAATCAACTCAATCTGATTAAAATAAAAATACTAATAACTTTAGGGAAAAAAGGTTCTGTCATAGCCGCCTCAGTAAAATGCCTCGCTCCTCTTTGGCACCTGCAGAAACAATTTCTGGAGCTGCCACTGTCAGCTAGCCATGCTATCAGGAACGGTTGTTTATTGTGATGCTGCCTGCGTTTGACTTTGAATGAATGTTTCCTTTTTACTTGACATTATTCGATATAGGCAGATTTATTTGATTCATGTATAATTTATGTTACTGAGAACCTTATTATTCAATGTCATTTTACTGATTGCAGGTTTTTCAGTTGACCTTTTGACTGTCTAGCTGCTGTATTGTACCTACAAGTATTTTGCATGTTTTATGCCTAAATTATGTGAATTTATTGCCAGATCATTTTTTAATTTTGTCATATATTACATAGTAGCATTTATACCTAAAGCAAAAAAATTAAAAGTCAATCCAGTTGATCGGCAGAGATCGGCCTCATTTTTGATCAGTATCGGAATTGGCAGCAGAAACCCTGATTTGAGCACCTCTAGTCAGGATGTCAGCAGTAATTATCAGTGATAAAAACAAAGATGATAAAAATAAAAATGGCTGCTACAAAAGTCCCTGCATCACTGTATTTGTTCAGTGTTATTTATGGGACATTTTACTGCTGGAGTGTCTTTAGTGAGTGACATGTTTCTGTTGTGTTTCCCTTCCTTTTCCTGTTGTGTGAGGGGGCTGAGCTGAAGCACTTTGAATAATTCAAGTTAATTCAACAGCACCACGTTCTGCAAAACAAGAACAGACTAGTCAAGAGGCAGAAAATGAGGCATTACATTTTCAACTCTTAAACAATGACACTTACTTTGTAATGTAGCTATCTTCTGCTTGCTTTATCTTGCTGTTTTAGTGTTATGTTTGACCTGTAGCAATAAATCTTAGGTCTTTCTTCTCAGAACTGTTCATCTGATTTGGAATCCCGAAGTCTCAGAGTTGTTGAGAGCCGGGAACAAGGTGCAGTGTTCCAGCTTCATCCTGTCTGTCGGACACAATGCTGCCAGTAAGTGAGATCCAGCTGTTAAAAAGTACCTGAGACATGTCCATCAAACTGCACAGACAACAACAATAAACATGGGTTTGGAAATGTAAATGATTAGTTTCAGCTAAGAACCTCAAACTTATTGTCTGCGTGAATGGAGTCTGTTGTTGATCAAACTACATTTAGTGATAAACTATCACTAAATAATGGCAAAACAAGATTTGTAATATTTAGTAATAAGAAAATAAAAAAAATATGTCAAACTTACCAGGGTTTCCCCCAGAAAACTTACTAAGCCTGGTGGTCAAGGCGGACCACGGTGTTTTTGAATTAAAAGATATTAAGTTGACAGGAAATGTAAAAGTATTACATTTAAATGTAACTATATGTTATGGGCAAAGATCTCCAGTGAAATGCTATTTAAACCCACAACTAGTCTATAAACAACAAATTTGCACTTGTGTTTAATCCAAATTAAGTCAGCAGCTCCATCAGGCCCCCAATTGCTTCAGGGGCGCCATAAATTATAATATTTTAAAACAGACCACAGATACATGAATGTAGCATTTGTTTATTGAGATTATCATTGCTGTTAAATTTGATTCAATTGTTTAGGCATAGATAATAATAATAATAATAATAATCAATTTAATTTATAATGCACTTTTCATTAATAAAAATCTCAAAGTGTTAGGGCCGGTCCAAGGCTGTATGAGGCCTTGAGCAGAATTTGATTTAGATAAATGATTTTAAATTGTTTAACATTTAAATACAAAATTTTAAGGAGCTGGCAAGTTTACGTTGGAAAACTTCAAAGAACAATATTCATAGTTAGATTGCAGGGTTTCCCCCAGAAAACGTGCTAAGCCGGGGGGGGGAAGATTCAGTCAGGGGTTTTCCCCGACTGGGAGCTTATCGCTGAATGTGACAGCCAGCCAATCAGAAAGCGCGTATTCTCCACCTGCTTTTTGAGGGGAAATTACCGAGGGCATGGCGGCCCTCCATGCTTATAATACACTTGGGGAAACCCTGGATTGTTTTGTTACCATTGCAACAATCTGATGCTGTGAGTTTAATCTTTGAATTTACAAATACAAATGAGTAAACTGCTATTATAACTTATTGCTTTTTAGGCTGGCCAATTAAACCACTCTCTTCTCCCATATTTCCCTAAATCTAACACAGAAGCTGTTAGAGGTGCTGATGTTTTAGCAACAAAAGGGGCCCCTAAGTCATATTCTGGTCCAGGCCTCATTCAGCCTTGGACCGGCCCTGTAATCTGCTGCACTGCGCAGAGATGCACAACAACCTGGAGATTTAATTCAATGCTGCTAATGTGGCTTTAGTAGCTCGTCCATTTCATGTCTGTTGAGTTTTTAATCGTCACAGAAACTATTCTGGTTGGTCAAGTTTATGGGACGAGCTTCTCAAATCTCCATGCGGGCGCGCGTATTAACTCCAAGTAGACAACACATTTGATATGGTTTGATGCATTGTGTAACTGGAAAATAATAATAAAATAATATAAAATCAGCGTGATGAGTGACTCTGAGGAGAGCGCAAAAGCTCCTTACCGGTTCGAACCTGCATGATCAAGTTAGCGCTGCTCGTTATACACAAACTCTCCGGCTTTTAGCCTGGCGGCGGGGCTAGTAAAGCATGGTGGGCCACCAGGCTTATAAAATACACTGGGGGAAACCCTGCTTACAATAAGCAGTGTTGAAATAGAATAAGTGTTTGAAATCAGATTCTGGGGTGATGTGATTTTCGCCTACAAATTGCAATGGAAGGTTCATATTGATGATGTAAAAGCTAAAATGTCAAAAACTTTTGTAATATTGAATAAAATAATATTCCTTTCTAAATAGGAAATCACTCTAAATCAGGGGTCACCAACATGGTGCCCACGGGCATCAGGTCGCCCCCAAGGACCACATGAGTCGCCCGCAGGCCCGTTCTAAAAATAGCACAACTCACTAGTGAGCTGTGTCTACAATTTTGTTTTATTCTGTTGCTATTCTTTTTTTAATCACACTTGTATTTATATAGATTTAAAAATGACAGTATCTTAAAAATATCTTCATTATACATGTTTAGAAAAGTTTAGGTGAACTCTGACTTACTCTAGTTCTAGTTCAATCTCAGTATTATGCACATGACAAAACCAGCGCCAATGGAGCGAAGGCTAGCGGACACAGCAAAGATGGGCGCTGAATGCATTAGGGATGTGCCGATCAGGTTTTTTTCTGCTGATACCGATCTAATACTAGATATTATACTGTTGCTTAGTACACACATCAGTTACTGTGTGGAGATCTAAGGAACCTTGTATAAAAACAAAACTAAATGTGTTTACATGCTTCTGAGGAAAGCTTTGAGGTATAACTGCATCTGATTATTTTCATTCACCTAATGAAATGCTACATTGCATACTTTAAAATTGTATGATTTAGTAGAGCAGCATTGACTCTACTATGCTCTAGTAGAGTCTATGACTCTACTATGCTCTACTATGCGCAAAAGGGGTTTGAAATTAAAGGAATAAGTTATAAATGAACAGAGAATGATTTATTTAAAAAAGTAGAGGTCATGACAAATAGTAAAAACTATTGTACACTTCAGTTAGAGGGATTCAGGTATAGAATAATTGTTGTAAAGAGTTATAATTATGTTTTTCACTCATTAAATTTTTTTTAATAAAAGTTATTGCTAAATCAGGGCTGCTCATTACGTCGATCGCGGAAAGGTTTTGAGTCGATCTCGGCAGCAGGTGACAAACTGATCGCTGCCAGGACGCTGAGACCAGCACTTCCTCTTCTGATAGGCTTATCAAAATATTTGTTAAGATCCTAAACGTTTTTAGCTTCATTAAAAAATAATTATAAAAAAATCAACAAAACATGTTAAAATTAATCATCTCAGTAGTTATTGTTTCAACAAGGTGTTGCGCAATTCAGTGTGTTTCGGTTTCATTAACAAAAAAAAGCAACTCAAAGACCGACAGAGATCAGAGCAGGAGTTTAAATTAGCTACTCAACCACCGCTGTGTTCATGAGAGGCTTATTAATAATAATCGAGAAATAAATATCCTGGAAACCTGATATGGTAATGACTGAATGTTGTTGATTTTAATGTAATCTTTGCTCAGCTTGCAGGGGGTTGGCGGTTGCCACGGCAACGGGTGTTTGCGGTTTCTGCTATAACTGATGTATATTCGCATTTAAAATAAGTCAATAGAGTTAAATTTGCAATTTTTGTGTCTTTGTGTCATGAGGTAGATCTCAGGCGGCTGGTGAGAGAAAAAGTAGATCTTGGTCTCAAAATGTTTGGCCACTCCTGTGCTAAATCATACAATAAGATTATGAATTTGTCTTAGCTGGAATTCCTTGGAGATATGTTTCAGAAAAATATTTAAGGTTTTGCTGCTTTGATTTTAATGATGATTTATGTACAATAAAGCGAAGGTATAAGTTTGTGCTGGTTATACTTTCATTTTTCGGCCGACACTTTGTGTTCTTGCCATTGACAGGAATTTAATTATTGTTTATCTATTTCTGTACTAGTTTCGTCTTGTTATTTCTGCCTTGTATATTTTTTTCTTTTTTGACTTGTGTATGGAAAGGTTTAAAATGACCAAAAATAAAGTGTAGGAATCAGAATACGTGACTGAAAGCAAGTCAGGGAAAAACTCCGATGCAAGCTGTTGAATACTGAGAAGATGTGTCTTCACAGGCTTCCTGTCAGCGTACATTCTTGCCTCTGCAAACTGGGATACAGTCGGGCGCGCGGTGGCGTGGAACGAGAGGAGCCGGTCTGGAACTGGGCCGAGTGACGAAGGGTCGGCATGTGTTTTCTACAGGCACAAAGATGAGCCAGCAGTAAGTGACACATTTCAGAATATCTGCTGTTGATTAACACCCCAGGAAACGCATCATCACCATGACGAGCTGCTCCTTTTTGTAAGCTTTGACATATTTGAATGTTTTTAATTAAAGCTCATAATAAGTTCAACACTTTCAAGATTTCTGCTCTAATAATCTCTCATTTGGAATTGAAGGGGTATCAGTGCTATATGACTGTGGAAAAACGCATCTGTCTGTCTGTCCGTCCATGCTCTTTCAATCCATTTGTCCATCCATCCATTTTTAAATCTGTCCATCCATTCGTTATTAGAAAAGAATCAATTTCACAAACGCTGGTGCTCTCCATTTGTTGATCCAAGGTCTGTTCCATTAACTATCATAAAATAACAGTTGGAAGGAAGCAATGAGTCAAATCTAGAGGTGTGTATGTTTATATTCTGTCCTTCGTAGCTCTATTCAGGTTAGAGTCCCTTGAGTAAAACGTGGTTTAGAGTCCCAGTTGATGGCGTTTCAACTAAAAGCCCAGAGGTTGGAGTCCTTGTCAAACAGCGTTTCTGACAAAAGTTCCAGATAAGGACAAGGGTGCTAGTGTCGTTCCTCCTGGTTGAAAAGGGGTGCGGGTTTGAATGTTTTTATCTTTTTAAATCTTTTTTCTTTTCTTTTTTTTCAAAATCTCTTTCTCTTTCTTACTGTTTATTCAATGTCACATGCTGTTTTTATTTTTTATTATGTAAAGCACTTTGAAATGCCTTGCTGCTGAAATGTGCCAGACAAATAAAATTTGATTGATTCCATATTTACTAACCTGTAATTTAAGCAAGATAAAATCACTGTCAGAGATTTGTCACACCTGTCACACTGCTTTAGTTGGCAGGAAAGGAAATAGATTGATGATTAATCAATAGAAGAACCATTTATTCTGTTTATTATATAGCAGCAAGAAGGTTCTCGGTTCGATTCCCGGTCTTTGTGTATGGAATTTGCATGTTTTCCCTGTGCATGAATGGGTTTTCTCCGGGTACTCTGATTTCCTCCCACAGTCCAAAAACATGACTTTCAGGTTAATTGGCCTCTCCAAATTGCCCCTAGGTGTGTGTGTGCATGGTTGTTTGTCCTGTGTATCTCTGTGTTGCCTGTCCAGGGTGACCCCGCCTCTCGCCCTGAACGTTAGCTGGAGATAGGCACCAGCAACCCTCCTGACCCACTAAGGAACAAGGGTGTATAGAAAATGGATGGATGGATGGAGCTTAATTTGTTGAATAAATGATTTTTCTATCCATTATTCTGTAATTGTCAGAATAATCAATTATTCAGTCAATTAATAATGTGAATAATCAATTATTGTATATTTATTAAAATAATCTTGCATCCCTAGTTTTGATGACATCTCACTGAAAGTAGCAGTCTTTACTCATTAACAGCTTCCACACTTAAGGTTGTTGTTTTGTAAGTGCAAACTTGTAGCGGTTGTGCTGTAAACATGAGATAACATAAAGACATCAGATATTTGAGTTTTTCAGTCAGACAAGACAGCTGACAAGATCAAAATTGCCAAATTTTGATCACTAGCTGGTTTTTTTGTGTAACCAGAATTACACAGTTTATTCTTTGTTTGATTACAACAATGTTTGTGCATACTAGTTTGTGTTGAAAAGAATTCAAATCAATTTGAATCAATTTGAACTTAAAAGAAAAGCAAAAATTGGCTCTCTGCGTCACACTGCAGCTCAATGAGCTCCAGCTGCAAAGGGTCTGGAACATCATCTGTATCCACAGAGAAAGGTGATGCAAAAAGAGCGATCTCCTCCTCGATAGCTGCAAAATCCTGAAAGCGTTGTTGAAACTCTTCAGCCAGAGATGAAATATCTGATGCGTACCACCTTGTTTGCGCTCTGTGGGAATCTGGTCATGATTTCTTGCAGCGCTGAAAAGTGTGCAGTATTGGGTTGGGTCGGCGACGGGTGTTTTTCAAACAGTTGAAGCTTGGTTCCAAAGGCTTTGATGTGAGAATATAATTGGGTTATGACTGTGTCTGGTCCCTGGAGTTCAGAACATTAAGGTGCTTTGTAATATCAACTAGAAACCCCAAATCAGCCAGCCACAAAAGGTCACTTAGTTCTCGTATAGGTTGTTCTTTTTCAGCCAAAAACTCACCTAATTCTTGCCTAAGAGAGTAGAAGCGTGACAGTGCAGAACCCTGACTGAGCCATTTCACGTCAGTTTGATAGACAACATCTCCGTATTCTGCATGAATCTCGGTTAGAAACTGTTGGAACTAACAGCGGCGTAGCGCTCTGGAGTGGATATAGTTCATAGCCTTTATCACCGGTTCCATAACATGTTCGTATTGGAGATGTTTAGCACTCAGAACTTGCTGATGAATGATACAATGGAGTTTTACAGATTTACCCCCTTCTTCACTTACTTTGTTACTTATTAGTGTTGCTAATCCACTTCGTTCGCCAGATGGTGCGCCGTCTGTAATAATCCCAGAAATTTTATTCCACGGGAGTTTCATGTCATCCACGGCAGTGTATAAACAGAAGAGAATAAATCTGTTCCTCTCGTTTGGTTTTTCAGGCTCTTGTAGCTCTTCGGTAATGTTCATTTCGTTATCCACTCCTCTCAAAAAAATAAGTAACTGAGCAGTGTCAGAGGCGTACTGTCAGAGTGCTTTCCTCGCAAGCTAGCGAAAAAAAGTCAAACTCCTTTCCTCTGACTCCCTATGGACCTTACCAAGCTCCGTCCAGAAGCGCCCCTCGAAAGTCCCATGTGACTACATGTCTCACATTAACAGCTTAGCTTCTATGTAAACATGGCATTTTTCGTTCGACTGACTCTGCAGAGTATTTCTGAGTCGATTAGTGTAGCATTTCTGTCGGATTTTCACAAAATATCAACCAAGACAATGGACAGGGGAACCAACAAGTTCATGTCATCTTTTTTGGACGACATCAAGGTGTTTGAGCCACGCGATGCCTCCAACATTGTGCGTGTCACAGCTAAATGCTATCGGTCGATGAGAAAAACAGCAGATCCTCACACCCTCAGCATAAATATAGCTGTGGACAAGATCACTGATGCCTATTGTTCTTGCAAGGCTGGCTAAGTTGGACATTCATGTTTTTGAGGGTTCAAATGTGCCTAGGACTTATACACGGTACTTGGTGCTAGCGTGGCTAACACGATTACAGTTTAGTAAAAAGCCTTTTCAGGTGAAGTAAAATCTTTAATGTATGTCAGATACGGTACACATTGCATATTGATCTGTTCAGCTAACTTAAGACTGTAACAGACAGGCTTCAAGGTGTAGAAGTTGTATCGGTGCTGCCATTATGCTGTACTTGGCTAAAAGGTTTTCATAACGGATGTGTTTATTGACTTTATTTTTTTCATTCGCTGTACTTGGCTAAAAGGTTTTCATAACGGATGTGTTTATTATTGACTTTATTTTTTTCATTCACTAAACACAAAGAAAGCAAAACAATAATACTTACACCAGCAGACACTCCTTTGTTCTTATTGATCCTGCAACGGTTGAGCTACAAATGTGGTCGTGCACAAGCTTTGATCCAAGCAAGACTTTCCGTTTCAGATTTTGGAAATCTGTGAATTTTAGTTCCACAAATATGATCAGGATATGTGAAACGCCTGTACAGATACCCCACTGAGAGTGGAGAACCATTTTTTTTCTGAGTCCTGACGCAAAAAACTTCGGTCAATGTATATTAGCATGAGTTTGTGAGATGGTCAAGCATGTGATAGCTGTGCTGTGATGTAAAATGGGCATTAGCTAATGAAATGCGGCCGCTGTTGTAAAGTCTTTTGATGTCTGATGACGCTTCTTCAACTCTGCGTGCCACAGTGTTACATGCCAGGCAGACTTTGGCAAACTCTTGCTGCTTCTCGGGACAGATTTTCTTCACCATAGTCATCACGCAGTCTTTGATAAATTCACCCTCGGTGAAAGGTTTGCAATGCTTTGCGATCAGCACGGCTACCTTGTAACCAGCCTTTGTAGCTTCTCATTTGACTCTCGGGCTCTTGCAAGATGTCGCTGCTGTGAGATTAAACTAGCTTCAAGTTGCTTCAGTTTCTCGCTGCGCTCCTTCCCTGTGATCTTGTTGTATGTGTCAGCATGTCACGTTTGATGATGTCGCTTCACATTGAACTCTTTAAAAATAACCACTGTTGCTTTACAAATGAGGCAGACACAGTTGTTTCATATTTCAATGAAGAAATAGTCTAATTTCCACCTATCCTTGAACCGTCGGCCCTTGCAGTCAACTTTCCTTTTTTTGTTGATAGTCACCATTTTAGAAAATTGAGGGGAAAAAAGTCACACGGGCTGCTGCCCTCTAGTGGGAAAATGAGGAACAGCATTTAGTGTGTAAGCTACGCCATATGCAGGTAACAGTACTGCTGCTCGATATATTAATTGTACATGCCGGCCAGACGTTATTGATTTTATGACAGAGGCTGCGGCCAGATGAATTTTGACCACGGGCCGGACTTTGGACATGCCTGCTGTAGAGTGTCTTTAGAGATATTTAATTAGTTCAGTTTCCCTTTAGATTATCTGACTCATTGAAGTCAAACAACATTTAAACCTGGAGCAGCAGGATAATGTAGTTCTTCAGACAATTTCTGCTACGAACGCAGCCATTTTCTCCCACCTGTTTCTGCCACCTTGTTATAATTCCTTCCAAATTATAGCCTCTTACCTTGTTTTGTCTTTTCTCTGTGATTGGAAAGTGATGAACAAGATGCTTTTGTTTCTTATTTAGGTTTTGATATGCCATGTGACATGCCACATTGCTGAGGACCAGCTATTCCAGTGGACAGAAAAGGTACCTTTTTCTGCAGCTTAATCACCCTGACAAGACTGACAGTCTACCCTGGTAACCCATGAAAAGAAACAGTTTCACTTTCTCTTCTTCAGACAGCCATAATCATGATGACTTAAATAGAATCACTTTCCTTAGAGTGTGTCATTAAGGAAGGATTATGGAGCTTGAAAGTGAAAATCTGAGATTCAGAAACATTTTATCCTTATGATAAACATTCAAAGATGGTCAGATTTATTGGTCTATTGTTAGGGTTTTTAAACCAAACTGTAGAGCAGAGATCCACTTAGTGATTCTCAACGGATGGTTATTGGTAAGCTGTTTTAGAAGAAAACACAGCCTGTCTTCCTGCAGCTGCAGCAGCAGAGAATCATGACAGATTTCACTCCTGTCAGCAGATTGGAGGAAGATGGGGCTATAATGGGCTCTGTGTTTTCAAAACCTGACAGTTGCAAATTGGAAAAACATTGGCTGGTTTCAGAAATGTCGGCTTCAGCTGCCAGATGCTGGTGTATGGTTAGAAACTTACATTTACATTTATTTCTTTGCCCATATTAGAGAAATTACTGCAAAATCAGGAGCTTTCTCTTTGTCTCTCCCAGGTGTTCGGCTATCTGCAGACCAGAGGACTCACTGTGACCGTGCTGTCTGACAGCTCTGTGGCTGATTACAAGACAGCAGACTACCTGTGCAGCAGCTCTACCCCCTTCCTGCGGTCGCTTCGCTCTAGTGCGTTCAGCGATCAGCCTGTCTGCCAGTCACTGGAGCAGCCCAACATCATTACAGGACTCCCAGCTGCAGGTGTGTTTGGAGTTTTTCTTATCCAAATGAGTCAGACTCATTGCTTTGTCCCACAGAAAATCTGCACAAGACTCTGAACAGGAGCAGCACAACAAGCCTGTCATACTGGCTTATTTAGCAGAGCAATCCATCTCAGTCATAGCTTTTATTCTGCACATAAAGTGGTGCTCACTTAACCTGAATTCACGTTGTCCCAGGTTCATTGCTGTTTTGGACTTTTAGGGAGACATTTTGATGTCAAGTTTGCAGTAATAAATAATGTGTAAAGGTGTGCTTCTATTCTTTAAAGGTGACCTATTATGCTTCCTTGAGTAGGTTAGGATGAGTCTGTAGCGGTCTTTCTCAAACTGTGGTCCCCAGACCACTGGTGGTCCTTAGACGCTCCCTAGTGGTCCTCAAGGTGTTACATGTGATCAGCCATTTATTTGCTGTATATTTTGCTGTATCTTAAGTTAAAGGCATCTGCTAAAACCCTCATATTAACATCTAATTTACTGAAGATTTTAGCTCCTGTTAGCTTACAGAGTGTTTCATCTACAGAAGGAAGAATATACTTCTCTCTGCAAACAGACTCGTTCAGCTTCGTGAGGCCAACGCATATGTGTACAACACCTGTCTTTCTATGAACAAGCACAGTTCCTGAACACCACTCAGTTAGCTCCTCAATTCTGCTTTTAACACCCAAACTTTCCATATGGGACAGTTCTTGCTTGATTTTATCCATCAAAGGAAGTGGAATCCTTCTTGGTGTTTTTAATGAATATTGTTGAGCTCCCAGTTTCAGTTTGATGGAATAAGGCAGTCTCACCTCTCCCAGACCACTGCATAGCTTTGGATAACTAGTTTTTAATGTTTTAGCAGTTATCTCATTTAATCTAGCTACAAGGTCCAGTTTCTGAATGGCTGGTCTACCCAAAAGTGCCGTTTGCAGGTGTTTCATAATATACACACTTTCCTGTATCTCATTTTCTCCTTTTTTCATTAACATCTCAGCAACCCCTACAATGTCCAGTGCATGTCTCCCTGGTCCTAGCGGCTGCTTGGTGGCTTTCTTTCAGAATGGGGGGCCTTGTGTCTCCGTAGATGTCTTTAAACATGGTGTATGGCTGAACCGTAACGTCGGCACCAGTGTCAATCTTGAATGAGATGTTTATTTTATTTCAACATCCACCCTCCAAGGTTAATCTCCATTTGTAATGCTGCCTAAGAACAAAAACTCATCATCTCTTTCAACAGCATGTACAGTATTGAGCGTTCTTCTACACACTCTTTTGCAGTGTCCCTTTTTCCCACATAAATTACATTTTTCCCCATAGGCTGGACAGTCACATTTGGGATGGGATGGAGAGCTGCCACACTTATAACACTGATAAATCTCCTTTTTATTATTCATAGTAGTGTGCAACTTGGGTTGATATTTAGTTTTGGCATGCTCAACACTGCTTTTGTATACCCTGTCGACGGATTTTTCATTTTTGGTCTCTGATCTGGTATCACTATGCAGACAGGATTTCTCTGTTCCACCTCTTCACTTGTCTTGTTGAATCAATGGCCTTTTCCAGTGTCAAATCTGGGTCAAGCTGCATACGTTCAGATAACCTTTTATCCTGCAGTCCCACCACCAGTCTGTCACAAATCAATTCATCATGTAGTGCTCCATAACTGCAATGTTCTGCTAGCATATACAGTGAAGTAACAAAGGCATCTACAGTTTCATGCGCCTCTTGTTTGCATATGTTGAACCTGGCTGGCTCATAAATGACTTGATAAAAGGCTTGAAAACCATCACAAACTCCTTGATACATGTTTCTGTGAGCATCTGGTAATGCTAATCCGCACAGAATATCATATGCTTTGTCTCCAATGCAATAAATGAGCATGTTAACTTGGTTCTCCTCAGAACTAGAGTTCAAAATACTTGCCAGACGAAACCATTCGAATCGTAGTATCCACTTGGCCCACTCCTGCGGCTTTGTGAGGTCGAAAGACTCTGGCGGCTGAATACTGAACGTTGCAGATGGACCAGCAGAACCAATTCTCTGTACGTTGTCCTCAGCCATGTCTCCGGTAGCCGAATAAAGTTGCAGCCTCACTCCTGACATCATGTCGTATCATTACAAAGAGTGCGCTGAGACAAACTGTTTCATTGTGATTAGTTTATTCAGGATCACCAAACTTCCAGCATGGGCATCAACATAGCAATCAGCGTCATCTGGACTACCTGAGCCTGGTGCTCTTTTATGATGTCATCACAGGTGGCCATTTGTAATTTTTAACCATGACCTGGGGCTGGTCCTGCATGAAGAGCGAGCCGCTGAGCACATCTTTGCTTTAATCTGCCTGGAATCCCCTGGCAGCCCCTATGTCAGTTCACCGATGCTTTTGGGATATTTTGATCTATTTAACTGGCATGTTTGGCTTTATGCTGCGGTCCAAATTATTGGTACAATATTTTCACAGATATTAATGTGATGTTTTGTGAGCTCCAAATGCTGTGGGCCAAATCTTCCTTTAACAGTTGAGGTTCTGAGGTAACTTCTATTCACATCTGCTCACCTCCAGCCCAAATCCCATCATCAGCGGCTTTAACTCGCCTGGTAGTAATGTTAAGGAGAAGCAGAGAGCGAACAGTCAGCAGGTGGTACTGGGGCTTTGAGGTGTGTTGTGGTGACAGGGCGCAGATCCGCCCCCCTCCTCCTCACCATGGGCCCCATATCTTAACAACATAGAGGCAGAGGAACTGAGAATCCTCAGTCATTAATAGAACAAGGGCAGCCAGACTCATTAATTTTGCTATATATATATACTGTATATATATATATATATATATATATATATATATATATATATATATATATATATTATAATATAAAGAAAACAAAACATATGGACACCTTATGCCTTTATGGTGTTTGTTATAGACAATCCATGTCGAGCACAGAACTCCAACAACAGAACACCACTCGGGTTCAGATCAGGGAGTGTATTCCTCCCAACCACACCCCTCCAGGTCTCACTGTCATTGTCCACATGAGCATTGCATGGTCCACTAGAACAAGGGGGTAAGACTTTCTTGTTGTACAATAGCGAGGGGGACTTCAAAAAGGGTGGGTAATCTGAACTGTTTGGTGCGTAATCACAAATAGTCAGAACCTGTGCCCCCACTCATATGCAAAGGGAGGCAACCCTCTTGCTCACAGGGGTGAATCCCAGGGGCAGCCTCAGAGTAGAGGAGTATCCAACCGGTTTCGTGAAGACTGGCTCCAGAACCTGAGTTATGCATTGAGGCAAGACTGACTATTTTTAGCCATAAACCTCTCAAGAGAGGTAACATTCCACGTCCTAAGAGCCAGCTTCTCTAATGGAGGATCAGAAAGTCAAGGTTCCTGCCCTCTGCTGCCACATTTCCCCCACTGCACCTGACCCCTTTTGCCCCTCCCGCAGTTGGTGAGCCCATGGGAAAGGGAATCCATGGGCTCACCCATGGGAACCCATGGGCCCCCTTGGAGGTGGGGCAAACATGCCCCACCTCAAAAATTGAAGTATAAAATTTAACATTCAAAGGCAAATACAGGATCCATTACAATAAACAATCAAGAGTTACTGAATGTAAACTTCCTGTTAGCATGGCGGCTAGCTGGTTACTGCTAGTTCTGATTGACTGTTTCTGACTGAGCAGAGTAATTATGCAGAACAGGGAGGAGATCGATTATTTTTTTAGAGATTATCTGTCTCATGTTAGGACAGAGAAAGTTTTAATACATATGTAAAATGTATTTTTAAGTTAGATGCTGCAGCTTTAAACAGGTTCGGTGTGAGAGTCACTACCAGGTGGAGCAGAAGCGGCTCCATGTCAAATATTACTAAATATTAAATATTACTACCTGTAGCGGAGCAGCGGTTCAACAGCAGAACCAGCGTCTTACATCGCAGCTTGAAGACTTGAATCATTTTACAGGTTATTAGTTTATCTTTCTGACAGTCATGCTAATCTGGGTGAGTGTTTGTAGCTGTGCTGCTTTACCTGCTGTCTGATCCTCCATGTCTTTTTACTGCATTGAGCCTCCATGTAGCCAAACTCCGTCATTGTTTTTATGTCTATTAGCTTCATTGTGTTGATGCATTTTGACCTGCTTCAATTTTCCGCCGCAACACGCAAACGTCCTCATTCACTCAGTGCGTTATAGTTACACATTGCTTAGCATTTGTTGCTGCGCGTTTGCGCAGAGTGAAGGAAAGACGAGACCAGCTGGACAGACAGGCTGGGAAATGAGATGCAGGTGATCGGTATCGGCAACAGAGCCAATGATCGCCGATCCCGATCATCACCGATTTCACGGAAATCGGCCGATTATGATCGGTGACCGATCGATCGGCACACCTCTAACAGAGGCTGCGGCGGCAGCGTCGGTTGGTCTGTGCTAACCAGAAAGCAGTTGGGCACAATTTCGCAACACCAAAACCGTGAGTGAAACAATGACTAGTGCAGATGCTATGTATAGAACTCGGGGACCAATTTTTTATTATTAGACATCCATATTTGTAGTGAACGGAACAAATCATGACCCGTTCAATACCGGACGGGTGGCAACATAACCACCCGTCCGGTGGCCTTATAATGCGGTGCGCCTTATATATGAAAAAAGTTTTAATATAGGCCATTCATTGAAGGTGCGCCTTATAGTGCGGAAAATACGGTAGTATAGTTAATACTTAGAACCGTAGGCTCATTTTTTTAACGTCTTAATCTATATTTGTTAGTAAAATTGCAGAACAAGTATTTAAATTGCTTTGCGTCATATTGACTGACTCACAGTGTATCGCTCTAGGATCTATGCAAGTATTTTCTCAGTTTCTTTATTCATTCTTTAAATGGTGTGATGGAAAACAGGTATGTCTTAGTCATTAATCGAGTTGCTTAATGTTGTCTGTGCATCAAGCAGGGATTAGCATTCTGTGGGTCCATTTGTTCAGTTAATTCTTGGTTTTAATTTGATTGGAAATCTGTTGTTTTTCTCTAGATTTTCTGAGAAATCTAAATGGTTACGTGTCTTACATCCACTGTAACCATTACATTAGGATGAGAGCCTCTAGGCCTAAATCCCATGTCACCCTCTTCCCTCTCCATTAAGCCTTGTTTAGTGTGCATGATGTCCTGATTCCTTTTAGGATTTATGTGCAGAGAAAATGCTGTTTTTTAAAAAATATTCTTCAATATTCTGGGTCATATTTGACATAAGTGATTTCCTAGAAAGAAAAATTAATCATTTTTTTGTAAATAAATAAATAAAAAGCTTTAAAAGTTTGTATTGTTTGTTATTCTGATCACAAACTGATTCACAGGATTGAAAACGTTATTTTCTTGTTTGTCTCCATTTAGTTGGCACACACTTTTTCTGTAGAGACTTAATGACTGAGTATTAGCTGCAGTGAAAACAGTTCCAGAGGTTTTTAACATTTCTTTACTGCTGACTGTAAATATGGTCAAGCTTAGATAAGTAGTTAATATCTTGTTACTTTTTCTTTTCTTTTGAAGATCGGCGTCTTTCCCATTTTGTAGAGTTAAGAAGATTGAACTTGTATACCCGGTAATATTTATGCCCTAAAGAAGCTGAAAGTCAACGATAACAAAGTATTCTTTGGCAGTATATCAACTTTAAAAAAACTAAGGTATAACTTAAAAAATGCTTGCATTAAATTTGTTTTATAGGAATTTTAATTGCGACAGACTGGCGACCTGTCCAGGGTGACCCCGCCTCTCGCCCGAAACGATAGCTGGAGATAGACACCAAAAACCCCCCCTACCCCAC
Organism: Poecilia picta; assembly: GCA_033032245.1. Taxonomy (NCBI): domain Eukaryota; kingdom Metazoa; phylum Chordata; class Actinopteri; order Cyprinodontiformes; family Poeciliidae; genus Poecilia; species Poecilia picta. Next base: position 1,477,932 of record CM065366.1, read on the forward strand.
TAAGGGACAAGGGTGTAAGAAAATGGATGGATGGATGGAATTTTAATAATAAAACAATTACCTTAATTTCTCAAATGAATAAAAATGCAATTTTGTTTTTCTACATTTTTCATTGTGATATGCTACTGCCAAAATAGATTTAAGCCTTTCTAAACATGGTAGTCTAATTTCCAGCTATTATTGTTTATTGCAATTAATTCATTTATTTTTTTTAGTTTGAGAAAGAATTAGGTTTGTCCATATTTAATATATCTAACAACCACAAAAAATGTTCCCTGTGCAGCTTCTGCTAGAAGAAATAGACACACCTGGATCAGTTGGGTTCAAAGTTAATTTTTAAATATTTTTTGTACATTTTAATAACGGTTTGGATTGATTGAAACCGAGAATGTGTGGAAAGAACTAAAGATTAGTGTGATCACAGGGAGGCCTTCCAACCTTAAAGAATTGGAACTTATCACCAAATATAAATCCTCAAAATACCAGTGAAAACGTGCAAATCCTGATCAGTAATTTGCAAGGGTTACTTCCTAAAAGTCATTCTTCTTAAAAGGGTTTAATTGCTATAAAGCCAATAATGGCTAAATTAAATGTGAAGACAGATTTCAGATGAGGATTTTATATTTTTCAGGAATGCACACTCTGCATATGGATAATCCATTTGGCCAGTTGGATTAACTAACTACTTTTGATTAATGCCCACATGGGATGTAAATGTATAGATATTTTAGGAGCTGAGATACTAAAGCTCACAGAGTGGTAGAAAAAATTCAAAGTCTCTGAATAGAATGTATCAGGCGTGTCTGATCCCTCTACACCTGGAATACTTCAGTTTCAACTGCACTTTCACACTTTTGACAGGTCTGATCCTCATTCCTGCCTGCTGAGGCATCCTTGAGCAAGACATTAAGCCCCACACAGCTCTTGGTGTGTGTATGTGGAGGGAAAAAAGTCACTTTGGACAAATTATTCTGCCACCTGAATAAAACGTGGTGCAATTAGGCTTCTTTCCACTCACTGGGTACGCACAGCCCTGCATCCTGATGTGGGCATTATGTCGCCAGTACACCTAAGCACATTTAATCGTAACAAAAAGATCTTGCATTGGCATAAGGAACCAAGTCTTCATCGCTGATGGGTTTCGTCTTCTTCAGTGTCATCTTTTATCCATCAATTAACCCTGTTTTGTTCTTTTCCGTGATGTTTCATCAGTCCTGAACCACTGCCAGGTCCACAGCATCGCTGCTGTTGTCTACCAGTGTTACAGTGATGTCACCGGTCCTGACTCCATCACCATGGACAAGTACAAGCCGGTGCTAACCAAGCTTGGCAGGTCCATACAGGTGAGCCACTGTTCTGTTTATAATAAAGGTCAGTTAAGGTGGATGCATCCTCATGTCCAGCATCACAGCCATCTGGCTGTGCTCCAGCTGAGGCTGTTGCTACAAACTTCTGACAGCTGATGGGATTAGGTTTTATAATTACAGGAGCAGCTCATGCCAAAAGCATTTTCCTTTCTTTTTCTTACCAGTCGCAGAGTCTCCACTTTCCAAGTTGAAATCCTCTCAGGGGTTTTTTTTTTCATGAGAAATTGTGTTTTACAATTCCCTCGAAGGGGAAAGCAAAGTCAAAGCATTAAATTTGACTAACAGAAAGTGCTGCCAAATATCCATCCATCATCTACACTCGCTTATCCTTACAGAGTTGCTATCTTCTGCAGTCATTGGGCAAGAGGCATCGTTTACCCTGGACAGTTCATCACAGTCACACAGGAGAAATAATCTCACACCTAACCAATTAACCTAACCATGAGAGAACATGCATATGCATTGGGAGAGCATGCAGGCTCTCCCAATGCAGAGCCTGCATGCAACAGTGCTAACAAATGTAACTGTATTTAAAAAAGCAGTATTTTAGACAACAGTTATTTTCTTTTCTTTGTACTTACTAATGATATAAGTAAAAAGAAACAGAATTATTGGACTCCGTATAGATCGTGCGCACCCCCCCACCCCCATCCCCCGTATTTTTAAAACATTTTTCATTGAAATTGAGGGTGATGAACAAAAATTCTTCACACAATATTTTTTTAAAAATTATGTCACTCTTCATGTTGAAAGTTGACATTTATGTTCACTCAGCAAAGGGATGAGTCAAAGTTAGAAAATATCCATGGCTGTCTGTGGTTTTTAAGCTTTGTTGACCTTCCAAATACTGTAAAATCTCAAATAAAATAAAGACCCGACAAGTTGCAGAGTGTATTTAATGTAGAGTAATCCATACCAGATTTTAAAAGTCGGAGTGGAAAAGATTTAGTACTGAAGCTGACTTAGTTGGTCCAAATGCCCAAAAAGTCATGAAATAATCAAAAATCTTTTGAAGACAGCATGGATTTATATAATGATTTGCTCAACATCAAGATGATTAAACCCTACAAGGTATTTTTTGTACTTGTCTTGTAAGACTGATATACAAATTATATTAAAAATTCTGAACAGGAGAAACAAATGGACTCTAAATTTGAATATAATACTAAATTTAGTTGGCATTGTCAGGGAATTCTTATTACAAGAATAATTTATTTTATCCTGGTTCAAGTGGTTTGTTGAAAGGTGATTTTAGTCTGAATCAGACTTTTTACTGGGATGAAGAATTTTTTTGGAAAAAAAAAATTAAATCGGTTTTTCTATTGTTTTCTGAAATTCTCTCCTCAGGTGGACTCATCCCGAAGCACAGATGTCCTCTGCAATTTTGTCAGCAGCTCTGAAATTCAGAGTAACCTTTATATTTGATGCGATGAACTCTGGGATTAAGTTTAATGAAATACTGTCTTTTTAAAATAGTTATTCCTTCAACAGAATTGTTCTGCTTTTGTATTTTATTGATTTGATCACCCTTCCATAGATCTTGGGTTCAGTTTGTGCTGTTTTTTTAATGGTTTCTTTTAATTAAAACAAAATTGTGTGAATACCCTTGCAAAAATTCCCACATTTAGTTTCTGTGTTTTTTTCTTTTTTACAAAATGAAATTAGGATATTGGAATTTTTTTTCCCTCAAATGGGTTGTGAAAAAAAATAAGTCCAGATTTGTCAAAACTAATCCCACAAGATTTTATATTTCTCTATCAGTTTGCTTAATGTGTAGCGCCACTTTTCTGGATGAGTTTGATTTTTGAATCCAATAAAAAATCTCTTCTGGTGTGATCTTCTCCGTTATCTTTACTTTGACTTCTTTTTGAGATAGTGAAGAATAGCAACTGTAAAATGTATGAAAATATATAAGGTTAAAAGCCAAACATTAACATAAAATTAATAGTAAACAATTATATTGTTTAACTACAAATATAAATTAGAAATAAAAATTCTAAATAAATAAATATATGCATATTAAATGTACATCTGAACTTCTGACAGCCTCTTGGCAATACACCCAGACTTAAAGAATATATTAATTTTACTTTGGACTTGAAATAAAATTAGGATAAATTTTATATCAAACAGAAATATTAGATTAAAGGCACAGTACAAAAAATGATGTAGCATCAATTTTAAAATGCCAATTCATGTCCACATATTTTATTTAAAATAAAAATATTTAAAATAGATGTGTTTCAACAATAAAAAAATAAAATAGCTACAGATAAGAATCAGCTTTATTCTGTCCAAAACTTCTTCTCCACACTTGGATCTATACTTAAGATTTTTAAACTTCTTAATATCGAAGAGTCTTTTAATGCCATTGTTGAAATTATTGCTTAGACTCACTCTATATTTGAGTTTTGCTGTTAAAATTAGGAAGTTTAACTTTAATCACACTAAGTTGAACAGAAGATGCTTCAGTATTCTAGAAGTGCACTCATTAAAAAGCACGTTTAAAATACAAAACAATTTTTTTGATTAAATCTTCGTACTACAGTTATTTTCCATATTTCTACAGGGAGTTGTTTCAGAAATCCTCTAGGAAACGGCTGGGGACTCGAGAAATTGTTGATTGGAGACACCTGTGAGACGCGGAGAGTTGGGTGTTGGAGCAACACGGAAAAGTAATAAGAAATATACTTGATGGAAAAGGTGGTTTGGCATAAACTGGTATGTGAATGGTTTGGATGGAAATGGAGGTAGGAAATGAGAAGGACGGGGATGTTGAAGGGTGGACATCAGTAGGAAAAGGAAAGGAAAAAGGTCGTGGAAGAATTAAAATGGGTGAAGGAAAATGCATCGGTGACAGCCAAGGCAATAAACGGGAACTGGAGGATAGTAGTTCAGAAGAAGAAAGGATAGTGAGGAGGAAAGTGGTGAGGGAGGAATTCAAAGTAATATTAAAACTTAAGAACGAGGAAGATCAAAATAAAATCAGCCCCATTGTGGTATCAAGAGAAATTAAAAAGAAAATTGGAGAAGTAGAAATGGTAAAGTTTTTAAGAGACGGAAGTCTTAGTAGTATGTAAAGATGTAGAACAAAAGAATAAGGCTTTAAGAGTGGATGACATTTGTAAAAGATCAGTGATTGAGAAAAAAATCATGGGAGAAAATAAAAAAACTAGAGGAGTAATTTATGGGATTCCTCTAGGTGAAGATCTTGATAAAATTAAGAAAAGTGTTGCAGGGTCAAAAGTGTACAGCTTGAAAAGATTGTTAAAAACAGTGAATGGAGAAAGAGTTGAAAGTCTGTCAATACTCGAGTTCGGAGATAAGGAGTTACCAAAAAACATTAAAATAGGATACCTCAATTTTCAGGTCAGGCCATATGTACCTCCACCACTTCGGTGTTTCGAATGCCAAAGGTATGGACACATAGCAGCAGTTTGTAAAGGGAAGCAGAGATGTCCAAAATGGGGAGAAGATCATAAGATAGAAGAGTGTAAGGAAGAAATGCAAGAGAAATGTAACTGGAGGAAATTACAGAGTCACGTTTGGAGGATGTGAAGTAAGGAAGAGAGCAAAAGAAATCGTACAGATTAAAACGAATAAAAACATAAACTATGCAGAAGCAGTTAAAAATGTGAAGGAACAGGAAAAAAGAGAGATTGAACAAACAGTGAATCAAAATGTAAAACAAAACAAAGTTCAGACGGAAGATAAATCACAATACCAGTAGAAAAACTGATATTATTCATAGCTTATGTTATCAACTGCACTGACCAAGCCAAACACAAAACTGAGAAGATTAAAATAATAGTGAGAGGAGCTGAAAAGTTTTTGGGCTTTAAAGAGGGATCATGGGAGAAACATAAATAAAAAGTTGGAGGAAGATGGGAGATCAGGACCACCAGGTGAAAACGGGTCATGCTAATATTACAATGGAATGCAAGAAGTTTAATCGCTAACGGACAGGAATTTAAAGGTTACATTGATGAGCTTGAAGAACAACCGGAAATTATTTGTGTTCAGGAAACATGGTTAAAAACATCATTAGATTTTGTGATAAAAGGATATGAGAGTGTAAGAAGAGATGGACCAGAGGGAAATGGAGGAGGATGTGGAATATTTATTAAAAAAGGAATACAATATCAGGTATTAGGAAAAGGGAAAGAACTAGAATATGTAGTAATTGAGATATGGGGAGAAGAAGGTAAATTTAAAATAATAAATTTTTATAATCCATGTAAAATACTAACGATTGATACAATGGAGGAATTAACTGAATATCTGGAAGGGAAGGTAATTTGGTGTGGAGATTTTAATGCAAATAGTACATTGTGGAGTAAATGTAATGATAAAAACGGACAAGTTATAGAAGAATTAATGGAAATGAAAAATCTAGTGTGTATTAATGATGGAAGGGGAACAAGAATTAACATAAGAACGGGGACAGAATCAGTTATTGATTTAACAATTGTTTCAAATATTTTAGCTGGTGTATGTGAATGGTTCATTGATAAAAAATCTACAATAGGTAGCGATCATTATCCCATAACAGTAAGAGTAGGGCTAAATTTAAGTAATAGGAATAAAAAGCAAGGGAAAAAGTTGAACTTTAATAAGGCAGACTGGATTAAATTTAGGTATTTGAGTCAATTAAATTTAGAAAATGTAGATATAAATATGGATATAAATGAAACAAATTTAACCATTTGTAAGATAATAACAGAAGCAGCAGCTAAATCTATAAAGGAATCAGGAAGTAAGAATGATAAGAAAATGGTGCCTTGGTGGACAAATGAGTGCAAAGAAGCAATTAAATTAAGAAATAAAACATTTAAGGCACTCAAACATAATCCAATTTATAAGAATTTAATTGAGTATAAAAGAAAACAAGCAATAGTAAGGAAAACTATTAAAAATGCAAAAAGAGAATATTGGAAAAAATTTTGTAATTTGATAGGGAAAGAAACAAAAATTGAGAACATTTGGAAAGTAATCAAAAGAATGAATGGTATAAAAAGAGAATTTGAATATCCTACATTAAAAATAGATGATACAATTATAATAAGTGATGAAGACAAAGCTGAAATATTGGCAAGAACATTTAGTAAAATTCATAGTTCAAAATAATATTAGTGAAAAGGAAAGAAAAGGAAGAGAACATACAAAACGTATATATAAAGATTTAAGACAGAGTGATGAAGAAACAAATAATCTGTAGAATATTGAGTTTACAAAAACGGAATTGAATAATGCACTTAAGAAGACAAAAAACACGGCACCAGGTAAAGACCAAATATGGTATAGAATGATAAGGCAACTCAGTGAAAAATCTAAAGATATAATATTACAATTATATAATAAAATCTGGATGGAGGGACAATTGCCATTAAATTGGAAGGAGTCGATTATAATACCAATAGCAAAACCAGGAGAAGATCGTTCAAACCCAGAAAACTACAGACCAATAGCTCTAACATCAAATCTATGTAAAATAATGGAAAAAATGTTTAATAATAGACTAGGATACTATTTGAATAGTAAAGGATATATATCAAAATATCAAAGTGGCTTTCGAAAAGGAAGGAGCACTAATGGTCCAACGCTTTGCTTAGAACATGACATTAGAAGAACTCAAGTAAATAAAGAAAGTGTAGAGGCAATATTTTTTGATATAGAAAAAGCTTATGACATGATGTGGATTGATGGATTATTGATCAAATTAAATAAAATGGGAATTAAAGGAAGAATGATTAATGAATAGGAAAATACAAGTTAGAATAGGAGAAGTTATTTCAGGAAAATATATAGTAGAAAATGGAACTCCACAGGGGAGTATTATAAGTCCATTATTATTTTCAATTATGATAAATGACGTATTTAGAGACATTGGAAAAGACATGGGTTGTTCACTTTTTGCAGACGATGGAGCTGTTTGGAAAAGAGGGAAAAATGTAGATTTTATTGTTAGAAAAATACAAGAGGTTATTATTGAAATAGAGAAATGGGCGTTGCTATGGGGATTTAGGTTCTCAGTTGATAAAACAAAAGTAATGATATTTACACAGAAAAAAATAAACAAGGAAATAAAACTGAAATTATATAAACAAGAGTTAGAGCAGGTAAAGTGTGTAAAATTTTTAGGATTATGGTTTGATGAAAAATTAAAATGGCATATACATATTAAAAAAATTGTAGATAAATGTAAGAAAATTTTGAATATTATGAGGTGTTTGGTTGGCAGTGATTGGGGAGCAGATAGGAAATCACTAAAACAGATTTATACAGGAATGATAAGATCCAACATAGACTTTGGTTGTCTAGTTTATAGTTCAGCAGCTAAAACTCATTTGGTTAAATTAGACACTATCCAACATCAGGCATTAAGATTATGTACTGGAGCATTTAAAACCACACCAATAGCAGCCTTAGAAATAAAAATGGGAGAAATGCCATTAGATTTAAGAAGAACAAAATTAGAAAATAACTATTGGCTAAATTTGCAAGGAAATAATGTGGATCATCCAACGCTAGAAATTTTAAATCCATGTTGGGAAAAAGAAAGAAAGAATTGAGGAGTTATGGATGGTCAATCAAAAATAAAATTGAAAAATTTAAAATGAATAAATTAGAAATTAGTCAAACAACACCAGTATCAATTATACCACCATGGATTCTACCAGAAGCAAATGTAGATATGTCAGCAATGGAAAAGAAACTAGATAAATCATGCATCATAGATAGTGATTTGGTACAATTATATTTAAATAAGTATTATCAATACATTCAAATATATACTGATGCATCTAAAATAACTGAGAAAACAGGTATAGCGTTTGTAGTTCCAGAATTTAATATAAAAATAGGGAAACGAATTACAGATGGGACATCAGTAAACACAGGAGAAATGTTAGCAATATTACTAGCTTTACAATGGGTAGAGGAAATAAAACCATTAAAAACAATAATATGCTCAGATTCAAGCTCTGCTTTATTAAGTATTAAAAACAATCAAACAGATAGTAGAATGGACATTTTATTAGAAATATATCATACACTATTCAGAATACAAAACATGGGGCTGATGGTAATATTTGTGTGGGTTCCAGCACATATTGGGGTAGATGGAAACGAGAAGGCAGATAAAATGGCAAAGAGGGCAATTAAAAATCCTGTTAGCATTACAGTCAAGATAAGTAAGTTGGAAGGAAAGAGTATTGCTAAAGAGAATTTGATGAAAGTCTGGCAAAAAAGATGGGATGAAGATAAAAAAGGAAGATGGTTTTATAAAATTCAGAAAAAAGTAAGAGAAAAAGAAATGGAAGAAGAAATAGAAAGGAGGAAAGAGTGATAACAAGATTAAGATTTGGACATACAGGACTTAATTATACACTGTTTAAAATTCAAAAACATAAGACTGGCAAATGTGATTATTGTGATAAATATGAAACCATAGAGCATGTTATATTAGAATGCCATAAATATGAAGCAGAGAGAGAATATATGAAGAGAGAGTTTGAAAGGATTAAGGAAAAGGTTAATTTAATAGATATTTTGAGGAAGAATTTAGGGAGTAAACACATACAAATAATTATTCGATATCTTAAAAAAACTAAATTATTTCACAGAATTTAATTATAGTGAGGGTGTGAGAATATAGATATGATAATAAAAGAGGAGCACAAGTATGTAAGAGTCAAGGGGGAAGGTGAAAATATAGATAGAATTATAGTAGAATATTTATAGATGAAGATACTGTAGTTGTTTAGACCATCATGAACCAAACTCCAGACCAGTAAGTGGCGGTAATGCTACGAAAAGTTTCTTGACAACCGCCAAAAAACCCGACAAGAAGAAAGAAGAAGAAGAAGAAGAAGAAGAAGAAGAAGAAGAAGAAGAAATCCTCTAGACGTTCAGTCTCCTCCTGTCCACATGGAGGCAGCAGTGAGTTGTTTGCTAAACTCCGCACTAAAGCAAGAAGAAATGAGCGAAATTCAACCGTATGATGAGATATTTTCCTTTTGTCCTCACATCAGGTCTTTTGTCGTTTTCATTAGTTTAAAAGCTTAATAGCATTCTTTTTTGTGTCACCGAAGTAGTTTCTCGTTGAATTAATCTTCTGAATTCAATCAGAATCAACATAAGCAGTAGTGTTTGGGTTACTAATGAGTACTGACCGTTTCAAAGTTCCGGTAGACCGGAGGTTTAAATCTCGGGGGAGCAGGAGCAGCCAGCATGGACCCTCCAGACCCAGTAACGTGATGGCCGAAAGGAACCAGGCGGTGGTGGCGGTTGGAGCCTGGGTGGAAGTCGGACAGGATTTCCTGGACCACCCGGCTGTAAGTTTGGCTTTAAAATCTGCCGCAACTAGTTAGCTTTAATTTAGCTGTTACCAAGGCGATGACCGGTAGTGCCAAGAATAGACATAATATAAGGATAGACCATCATGCTCCGCTCTCGCCTATTGTCGCTGACGAGATTTAGGGCGGCCATCTTGGAGCGGTAGACCACTAAACTCAGCATTATGTGTTTAGCAGGAAAATGACATATCAGCGCATTTAATCGATCATAACACACTTTTTGTTACTGGAAACTATATTCAGACATCTATCAAAGCTACATTTATAAACAATTGTATTTTTTACATAGTTCAGCATATTTAAACATGCTTAGTGGCCATGACAATAGAATAGGAATGGACTATTCTGATATTGATGATGTATGATGAGCATATTACAAAGCACACAGCTGTTCATAATTTATTTAATAAAATATTTAGTAATATCAATACATATTTATATAACTATACAAACACAAATAAATAATGATTAATACTGAATAATATATATTGGATACATGTTTAAATGTATGTATGTATATACATGCATATAAATATAGATATATGTTTTTCAGCCGATGAGTTCTAGCTTCAGCGTGATTCAGATTGAGTCCAAAATCTGATGCGAGATTCATCAGTGCTGTGCACTCAATCCGTCTCTCTTTAAAGATATTTCCCTCTTCTTCCTCACATCGTGCCTTTAGCAAACGTTCAAAACAAAAACGGAAGATTTGGGATGTATCTTACTTTTGACAGAGTGAAAGAATTACATATAAATAATAGTCTTTACCACCTGTGTAAACTTTGCTGGTGAATGTTATAACGCGTAATATAAGTTTTATAGTACTTGTTACATTGTTTTATTTTTAATATAGGCTCTTGTGTCAGATAATATAAGTCAATGTTAGAGAATAATTTATTTTTTTAGATTTACGGAAACTGTTATCCTTCATATCATGGCTGAACCCGTATTACACCAAAGCACTGTAGCTAATATTAGCTGGTATCTCGCCAGTGGACATAAATACAGTAAAGTAATATTCTAATCACAAAAAATACACAATAATATGTCCATCTTACTTGTGAAATGTGGCTGTGGAGCCTCGCATCAATAGTCCATCGATCCGAACAACAATATCCCTCAGTGATGAAACATCTTCTGTTGATTTGGTTGAGCAAAGTAGGAGGGAAGCCGGTTTGCTTTAAAACAGTTCTGGTAGCATAATTTAAGTTAAGAAAAGCCACTCAAAATTCCTCCAGAATAATGTGAGAGGCAAACACAGAAAATGGCTATTCATGGTTCTTTTTGCTACAATAATTTTACTATAAAATAGTTCAACTGTACTAATTCAACAATTCACTACAGAAGAATGGAAGCTAAACAGTTTGCTTTAGAGATCCAAGTTGAGATATTTTTTATAGTCTTATTCTAAAACATTTTCGCTTTGTTGTTACAGATTACATTTGGTAATCTGATTTTAGGGGTTGATAATCTTGTTTTCAGAGCTCTGTTTTGTTTTAGACCCTTGCTTTGCTAACAGAGGAGCTACAGGCACAAAAGAAAAGGGAGGATGAAGACAACCTGAAGCGCTTTCAAGATGAAGTGCGACGACGAGTCACACATCAAGCTCACGTGTGCAAACGACGACAGCAACCTCATTCACATCCCTGGGTAAAGTATTCCCACTTGACTGTGAAGTCCTGGAAAATAGCAGACAAGACCAAAAGGCTGATTTGTTCAAAGTGTTGAAGCTCACAGAGTGTAAAAAGCTCAGATCAGAACGAGAAGAAAGCAGAAAGTATTGCACCTCTTATTGGCATCGCAGCCCTACTTCACTTTATATTGAACAATGTTTCCTCGGCCCTTCAAACCAGCATCATGTTTGCTAACTACATATTTTTGTTTCTTTATTACTTTTCCAGGCTTTGTCTTGTTTAGCTTATTTCTTCTTTTATTTTGTCTTTGCTTCATGTTTTCATCTTTCATTCTTTCATTGTGTATGATGGTGCTCCATAAATGAGGACAGATTTTTCCACATTCTGTAAATCATTTTAACACAAAATATTATGACATGAGGATATGCTCTCTTTGACTTCACCCTCACCTAAAGGCAGAACATCTGGTATGTTTATGAAATGTCTATTATATTACACACCAAATATCACTTCAGAATAGTATAAAGTGAAACACAAGGCTCAGAAAATTCACCCAATCTGAAATGTTTTCCACCTTCCCTGTAGGTTCAGGCTATAAACAAAAATTTGATCCCGTTTCCAAGGATTTTTTTCTGTGGTCAGTTTTGTCCTAGGTAATCTGATCGTTCCCTGGCAGATGCATGTAAAAAATGGGCCCCAGAAAACAATTCTGGTTCCTGGTAAAGTTTCCTGGTACCCTTATGACATATTCTCAAAACAACTTTTCACTTTTAATTGCACTTAGGCCAACTACACTCTTTATATCTCCTCTTGTCAGGTAGAAATGTTGCAAAATGACAGCACACACCTAGCCACAATTTGCTGTTATTTTCACAGCTATTTTCATATCTGAAACAAAAAAAGAGAGAACAAATTAGGTTTTTAGTAACAGTCTTCTAACTAAAAAAGTGATATTTTCTTATTAGAAGATGTAGCTGACTAGTTAGCTCTTCATTATGTTTTACACTGGTGTCTTCATAATAATACCAGGTTCTTAAAACATCTGTGTGGTTTGCAAGCTGCAGTATGGCATACAAGACATCCAATTTCCTGAAAAGATCATGTTGTGGTTTGGTTTTCTGTCTCTTGACTGATCTTCTCATAGTAAATTGTGTGTGTCTTTGTCTAGGTAATACCCCAGAGAGGACCTCCACATTATCAGATCCTGACCCAGCAAGTGTGCAGGGAAGAGGAGCTTATCCACTCAGAACCTGCTGCACAGCAGAGCAGTTCTCCAGAGGTGAAGGTCCTCAACATAAGAGAAGCAGAAAGCTCTGATGGATTTCTTGCTGATATTGGAGACACTCTTATTTTTATTTATTGCACCACACATTATAAATTTAACTGAAAACATCACTGAAATCACTGTTGCATAGTAAAATGATAATAAAATATGTAAATGATTTTTTAAAAGAATTTCTTCTGAATGAAATCTTTCATTCTTCAGATAAGTTAATTTGATTATTCTTTGCCCAAAGCTGGGCTGATGAAGCTATTTTCTCTCCGGTTTGGTTTCGGGTTTGAAAACAAAAGGCTCAGAATCTAGTATTAAACAGTTGCTGCAGATTCTGCATTAACATTATGAGTTATTTATGGGTGCAAACTGTAATGTGGAAGTTTGCCCACCAGGGAGCACTAATAAATTTCTTTCTGCTGGTAAATAGTTCATGTTTTGATCTCAGTCAAGTTCACAATGACTTTTTTTTTCTTTGTTAGCATTTTTGTTGTGTTTTTGACCTCCAGAAGGATCAAACTGTTTCCCTTTGTGTGACTTATCAGGTAATGTGACCATGATTAATGTGGAATATTATTTATTTCCACTGTTTTCCAGTTGAGTAAGCCCCTGAGGCAAGTCAGACTCAGACTGGCTGCCTGTCGGCTGACCCAAGGGGAGGAAGCGCTGTCAGATCTTCCAGGAGGCAGATGGAGCATCTCTCCAACCAGACATGTGAGTGTCTGTGTCTAAGCCTTTGTTCTGCTTTTCTTATCACTCTTCCTGTGGTCATGTTTGTTTGTTTTTTTCCTGGAAGTTGAAGGAATAACTGAAAACATTTGTCTCTCCACCCACCAGACTTCTAATGCTTGTGTGCAGAGAACAGAGGAGGAACAGGAAACAAGAGATGTTCCTCTCTTTAGAAGTCAACATCAATGTCCACTTGTTCAGCAGAAGGTAACTGAATTTCTCAACATGCAGCAGTGAAATCAAACATGCTGTGTTACATTTTTTCAGACTTCAATTTTATACTTTTACTTTTATTAATTTGTCTAAAAGCACAATAAACATGAACTTCAATTTTGAAAGTATTCTTACATCTCAAACCTTTTCCTATTTTCTCACATTATAACCACAACTTCAATGTATTGTAACTGGACCTTATGTAATAGAGCAACACAAAGCAATATGTAATGTCAAGTGTAAGGAATCAGTGCCCAGTTTTACAAATAAAATAAATAATCTAAACATACTGGCATGTATTGAGCCTTGACACAGAGACTAAAACTTTTTCCAATTTGCTTCTTATAACGGTTGTGCTATGCTGTTTTGATTCTCAGATGATGGATTGAAGAGCTTTCTGTATATGTTCAAAGCTCGGAATATAGTTTTATAACCTAATTCAGTTTTACACCTCTCTGATACATTTTTTTGTCAACATGATGTGTGTTTAAGAATACAAACCTCCACACACCTGCAGTATTTATAGAGATTAAACTGCATGCTATTCACATGATAGCCACCTATTCACTAGTTAGGCGGCTCCAAATGGTTGGAATTTTATTTAGGAATATTGCAGTAAGATGAGTGAAATACAAAAAATATTTCACTTTTTAATTTCCATTAAAAAAAAATTATCCTTTTGGTGCTTCCTTATGACATAAAATGTAGCAACATTTTATTTCATGTCATTTTATGGCAAATGTGGCAACAATTTTGCCACAACAATGTGGCAACATTGATAAAACCCTCACAGCATATATGATTCATTTTGCAAGATGCGGAGTGCAGTTAAGAGTAGGCAGGGTTTCCCCCAGAAAAGCTGCTTAGCCTGGTGGTGGGGGGGTGGGTGCGCGCGATCCGTAGAGAGTCCGATAAATCTGTTGACCGGGGGGGACCAGCAGCCAATCGGAAAGCGCGGACTCTGCACCTGCTTTGCTGTCTGAGGCGGAATTACCGAGGGGAATCCCAAACAGCTGAAACGCTAAGCCTGGCGGCAGGGCTAGCAAAGCATGGCGGGCCCCCATGCTTATAATACACTGGGGGAAACCCTGGTAGGGCTAAAATGATTAATTGTGATGAACTGATTATTGAATTAACTGTCAACTAAATTAGACATACACAGAGACATAGACAGATTTTATTGTCATTCAATTGTACATTTAAAAGTTTACATTTTTAAAGAAATTTTGTTGCAAGGCTCCAGTAACAATAAATAAATAATGATAAAAGTATCAATATATACAATAAAATTTGTAAATAATATGTATAATAATTATAATAATGTATAACAATAATGCATAAGTACAATATGTAAGTAAAAGTATATAGTGTGCGATTAGTTGTAAACTAGACTATACAGATTGAAAAACAGACATTTGCTGAAAGAACAACACAGTTTGAGCAGCAAATAAGCCAAAACAATAAAAATATAAACATTTACCATTTTCTGTACGCATCCTCCCCAGAACTTCTCGAGTGGCAGTTTTTAGTTTTCCCTAGTTCAAATTTTGACTGCCAAACCTCAGCAGAGCATAATTACAACTGTAAAACTGTGACAAGTAGAGATGTGCCGATCAGGTTTTTTCCTGCCGATTCCAATTCCGATCACATAATTAAAAAAAATAAATTAATCATAGGCACTACTGGCTACATTATGTGGAAAAAGGGACCTTGAATTCATATTAATTTAGACAAAACTTGTTTTTAATAACTTCTTCCAAGAAAAAACAAAACAAAATAGGCATTGTGCAAATTGAACTGCTCTCAATAATACCATCTTTAACAGACTGAAAACATATGAGGCTCTGAAGAGGCTAAATAATGCAAAGAGCCAAAATAAAACCTCTCAACATTGCCAAAAGATTCAAGTATAAAACTTAACAGTCAAAGGCAAAAACAGGATCCATTACAATAAACAATCCAGAGTTACTGAATGAAAACTTCCTGTTAGCATAGCGGCTAGCTGGTTACTGCTAGTTCTGATTGGCTGTTTCTGACTTAGCGAAGTAATTATGCAGAGCAGGGAGGAGATCGATTAGTTTTTAGAGATCATCTGTCTCATGTTAGGACAGCGAAAGTTTTAATACGTATGTAAAATGTATTTTTTAGGTTAGATGCTGCAGCTTTAAACAGGTTCGGTGTGAGAGTCTCTACCAGGTGGAGCAGAAGCGGCTCCGTCTGTCAAATATTACTAAATATTAAATATTACTACCTGTAGCGGAGCAGCGGTTCAACAGTGAGAGCAGAACCAGTGTCTTACATCGCAGCTTGAAGATTTAAATAATTTAGCAGGTTATTAGTTTAGCTTTCTGACCGTCATGCTAATCCGGTGAGTGTTTGTAGCTGTGCTGCTTTACCTGCTGTCTGATCCTCCATGTCTTTTTTACTGCAGTGAACCTCAATGTAGCCAAACTCTGTCATGTATGTAATTGTTTTTATGCCATATTATGTTGTGTTGATGCATTTTGACCTGCTTCTATTTTCCGCAGCAACACGCAAACTTCCCCATTTACTCAGTGGTTATAGTTCCACATCGCTTAGGATTTGTTGCTGCGCGTTTGCGCAGTGTAAAGGAAAGAGGAGACCAGCTGGACAGACAGGCTGAGAAATGAGATGCAGGTGATCAGTTTATGTGATCAGCTACAAGAGACCATGATCGCCTATCACCGATCATACACTTTTTCATGGAAATTGGCCGATTATGATCGGTAGCCGATCGATCGGCACACCTTTATTGACGAGTTCCTTTTTGTATCTGAGCTTACAAAACAGATTCATGTTTCACTTAATCAAGTGTTCATCTGAACATGAAAAATACACAGGAAGTTAAAATTCAGCTATCCCTCAAACCTATGGTGATGGTGGTGGTAGGCCATGCCTGTACTTTGTTTTGAATTAGCTTTTATCTACTGCAGGGAAAATGTCTGGAAAGGAATTTTATTCAAGTGTTTCCCGGTAAGGAGAAATATTTGTATGTCCAGAGTTTTTCTTCATACCGTTGTCTACATGAAGAATTTTTAGGGGTTTTTTGGAGTGTTTTTAATAATAGTTTTAAAAAGATGTTCTCTTTCTTTTTCATCTTCCGCTTTAGGAGTTTGTCATTTTAGACACAATTATCTGATTTTTAATTTTCTTGAGATGCTGACATCCAGCCATCTGTTTGCTTTTTCTCGATGAACCATTCATTTTTTTTCTTTCTTTCTTCCTTTATTTTTTTCTTTTTCTTTTTCTGTCTCTCTATCCCTCTCTTTCTTTTGGTTGAACCTGACCATACTTTCTTGTTCAGTTGTCTCTCCGAACACACAAGTTCCCAAGTCAATACTGTACATATTTGCATTAAAAATAGTTTGTAAAAACTCTATTTTTATGTAGACATATTTATATAATATATATATATATATTTACCAACCAATGAAAATTTAACAGAAATCTGAAACTTTCATTCTGGAAAAGTGAAGAATTTTAATAAGAGAAAACTAGGAACTATATTAGAGACAGATTTGTATTTTTTTAATTGTTTTTGCCATATTATTGTAAAAGTTACAGAATGGAAATTCATTCCCCATGTTTTAGATTTGCATAAAATATTTCCCTTTTTTTTTCAATTTTTATGTTCCACAATAATCTTATTAAAGTATATGCAAGATTGCTGTAAAATGACAAAATGTGGATGTGAATACTTTTGCAGGTTGTCGTGGCCCTAATAACGCTTCCGTATGTTTAAGGTGAGCGGACACACCCTGTTGAATCTGAATAATTCATTCATTGATCACGGTTCTAATACGAGCCTAGAAGTCCCGAAGTTTCTTTGGCCAATGACGGATGAAGAAAAAGTGAAAAAGCAGGTTGATGAAGATCAGATTTAACTTGTTTTTTTCCTGTTCAGCTAGAATTTCACAGCTGACTCTTTTTCTTTCTCTGCAGCGTCAGTCTCAGTTCCTGAAACACCGTCGCCTGGTCATGAACACTGAACGGGAGCAGGTGAAGGAGAACCAACAGCTTAGGAAACACCTGAAGAGGACTGCAAGGTGACCAGACTACCACTGCTCCTCCTGCATCACTTTCTGCTGCGGTTTTCACCCAACGATAGTGTTGATCAACCTCACTCTAAAAAGTGTTTTTTGGGCTATAGTTAATCTTATGGACTTATTTACATTAATCTCACTTAATCTTTGGATTAAGTGATTAACTTACTTTTTTGTGTTCAGTTATCTTAAAAGTTACAAATCTTTAACTTAAGGGAACATTTTACTTTGACTTTACCTGAAACAATTGAACTCAATGCCAGTTTTGTATCCTACATCTGACCAACTCAATTCACAAAGTTTATCCAACTCAATTTAGTAAGATTTTATAACTTCATTCATCAAGTATGTTTAACACAACAAATTTAAGTTGCTCTTACTCAAATCATTTATTTTTTTCTAGTAAATAATTCATAGATTAATAGACAGTCTTTATTTTCATATGTGTCATACACCCTTTTGCAAGTGCCCAGCCCACATGGGCTTACAAGACTCAATAAAAACATATACAAACAAGCGGATGGACATAAATGTTCTTTAAACAAAAAAATTCCTTTTTCTAAAGTGCCAGACCTTCAAAATAAACTGTGCTAACAGAAACACAAAATACTTATATAAATAATATGGAGGAATTCAAAGGTGCTGAATTCATGAATGAAAAGATGATACACAAAACTCCATTCTCTCCGGCTCACAGACAACCAGGAAGACATTTAATGCACATCTGCGGCATCATACATTACATTTTCATCATCTCATTTTCATCTTCTCAGAATCCAAAATGTCTTACTTTCTATTCCTGACTTTGAGTATTTATACCATTTCAGTCTGCTGTTGTGTATTGGAAAGCTCTGACCAATGGCGTTACAGACTTGCTTCTGGCTTAGGTTTAAGCACTGTGTGTGTTGTAAGTTTCAAGAATTCTGGGCTGACCTCATGGAAGTTAAATCTGCTCCCTTAGAGGACCATTAGTCAAATTATTAGTCTAAACAAAGGTTATTTTCCAGTTCGATCCGACTCCTTCGCACGCAATCATTCTTGCACAACAACTTACTGGGTCAGACTGACCCAGTACATTCAACAAAATACATCCCTTTTCAGTAAAACATCTTGATGTGAATCAACATAACATTTAACTATTAACATGATTATATTATTCTACATTTTCCCCTAAAATAAGTACACTTATTTTCTAGTTAATTTGTAGTGCATTGCTCTCCCATGGTCATAGGTTCCATTGGTATAAGATTGGAAAACCCTCTCTGACAACCTTTTTATCTGATGAAAAAAATGATCCTATGGTTCCTCCAGGCAGCCGCCCTCAGGCACCAGTGAAATCAATGACCATGGTACCCACAATGATTTTCACTCAAACATCCTCCTAGGACAAATCGGCTTGTGTTGAACCAAGTAGTAGTAAGGCTTGACTTCTCAGCAGCGATGCAGTGCAGCGTTGTGTAGTACGGTTCCTGTCCTCAGGTCGGAGAAGCAATTTGTTGTTCCGGGTTGATGTTCCTTTGATTTTACTACTCTGTCTTCTCACTGTCCAGGTTCAGGGCCCCAACACATTCTCCATGTCCATGAGTCTCTGAGTCCAACACACAGAGGGTCCCTGCGTCCTTATTGGATTCTAAAGTTCCATTAATAACTCACATGTGACCTGCGCATGAGGACCTTCCATATACATTTCATTTAACATATTATCCATGTCATATTATTACCATCTTCTACAGTCCTCTCCACTATAACTCAATGAAAGAACATTGCAAATCAAAATTAAACAAAACCTGTGACAATACAATAAAGGAATTTGATAAAAAAGAAAAGGAAACCGTTCACACAATATCCAATGTGGTCGTTCTGAACATGTCACTACAGAATCAAATTATCCATCTAGATGCATAATAATGACATCACCTTTGGATCCTAACAGTGTCAGTTCCCCCAGTTAATACAGTCCGCTTGTTCAGTCCACATGGTTGTCCAGGAACCACAACTCCACAGAGACACAAAATAACAAAAACTATAAACACATCAATAAAATACTACCACACCAACGCCACAGAGACAATCACATCCTTAAAGAACATTTCAAGATGGATGTAACAATTATAAATTATCAATTCTCAACTTAAAGGATATTGTTGCTTCAACTCACTCAGCCAATACTCAGATTCAGCCGTCCTCCTGGCCTATCTGCTCTACCTGATTGCAGGTTCTGAAACATAGTTCTGATGGGAATATACATTAAATTGGATTGAGTTATGTTTAGGATTATATAAATTTATTGATCAAGGTTTTCATGCAAGAGGAAGAACAAGGAAAGAAACAAAGGTGAACAGTAATAGAATGAGAAACCCCCTTCTCCTCTGGAAGACTTCCATCTTCACTCAAAAGACATAGGAACATCTAATTTCGTTCATGTATATGTAGAGGCATCGTCTGGTCAGATATGCCGGATAACCTTTAGTTCAATTCAGCTCTGTGAAGCTTAACTATTTATACTATTTTGTGAGTCATATCCACCACACAGTGCTTATGTAATGGCTAGGTATAAAGTTAATCATAAAATACCCCCCTATGACCATGACTACCCCACTTATGGGCTACTCATCTAGAATATCATAATATGTCTGTATATTTATTAAAGACTAAGTAAGGATTTTGTTGTAAAGTTGTACTTTAACTTGTCAGTAGTTAGTTTCCTATTAGACCTTATGCCAAGCTTATCAATTTAAATCGGAACAGGTTTATAAATTGAATTTAAATAAAGTGTTGCAGATTTGTTCTACATTCGACTCTTCTACATGATGTCTAACATTCAGTTGTCATGGCCAGAGTTTATGCCATATGTAAGAGAAGCTTCAACTGAAGTTACTTCTTAATTTTTAACCAAGTCTTTTAGCACGTTAGTTTAACATTATTCCTCCTCAAAATGCTTTGTCTCCCCATTTAGAAGAAAGTAAGCCTTCTTAAGCACTTGCAATTGCCCTTTTACTGAGAGGAGCTGTATAAATAAATTAACCCTACTTGAATACTTCAAAATGGTTCCACAAGATTAATCTTACATAATTGCCAACCCATTTATCAAAAAAGTTCTTCTATCCGAAGAACTGTCGTACTTAGATGTACCGTATTTTCCGCACTATAAGGCGCACCGCATTATAAGGTGCACCTTCAATAAATGGCCTATTTAAAAACTTTGTTTTCATATATAAGGCGCACCGCATTATAAGGCGCATAGAATAGACGCCACAGTTATGTTGCCACCCGTCTGGTATTGAACGGGACATGATTTGTTCCGCTCACTACAAATATGGATGTCTAATAATAAATAATTGGTCCCTGAGTACTATATATAGCATCTGCACTAGTCATTGTTTCACTCACGGTTTTGGTGTTGCGAAATTGTGCCCAACTGCTTTCTGGTTAGCACAGACCAACCGACACGCTGCCGCCGCAGCCTCTGTCTCTCTTCCACCGACCCCCACGGCTTTAAATGTATAGGTGCTGGTCCCTTGGTAACTCTAGCCAAAGCTCCCGGATAAATGTCTAAAGCTACTTTGTTGACATAAAGAATGTCAACAAAACAGTCCGATTCCGGTCGGCGAGGAGAGGAGAGGCTTCCGACTGGAATGGGGCGTCTGGGCCGGACGATGGTCACCCTTCTCCGTTCGCGCACAGCATGTTGGTGGAGAACGTGATGCTAGATGACCTGCAGACGACCTGATTATTAGGTGGGTAGGTAGATACATAGACATCGTCTATGGGTAGATCGGTCAGTCAAACTTTATTAACAAACCAGTTTTTTGACAACTATCCCAGCATGCACTGCGCGCTTCTTCTACGGGGAAAATGAAGTCGGCAGCTGCTTACCGTAGTTGCTAGACCTGTTGTGGCTCAATATTGGTCCATATATTAGGCACACCGGGTTATAAGGCGCACTGTCGGCTTTTGAGGAAATGTAAGGTTTTTAGGTGAGCCTTATAGTGCGGAAAATAAGTTAAGTTGTTATATTAAATGCATACTGTGTCGCAGAAGTGACTCCAATGTTGTTTGGTCCAACAAACAACATTCTGATTACCTAAATCAAGAATTAACATTATGCATATTTTCACTTTGTGATTCATCATACCGTCTCTCCAGGTTTCACTCCTCCTGTTTTGGAGATATTTAAATGTCTTCCATCAGAGGAAGGCAGCTAGAATAGGATTGATTTTCAGTTTCTGAAAAGACGGATCTAAAAGCAGAAACAATTAGTGCTTTTGATTAGACAAGGCATGCATTCAAACCCTGGTCTTGTCTTACTCTGTTATACTAAGGCTGAATCTGTTGTTCTGGTCAGAATATGAAACATTTCTTCTGTTCACGTGTTGTTGACGAAACGTGTTGTGATTGACAAATATAGTAAAATCAGATAGATGCCAGATATACTTATTCTTATCCACAGTCTTAGATACAGAAACAAATATATGACCAATCAAACAGAAACCCATGAAATTTTAACCTTGGAGTAAAATTTCAAATCCTGTACATAAGTTTGAATAAAAATACATAGAGAAAAAAAATTGAGTGAAGTGTACATTCTGTCTATAGAGGAAAGGGTACAAATAAAACACCTACTGCAGAGTTCAAATACATTTATGAGTTTTCAAAACAATTTCTGATTTATGAATCTCTTTGTATTGTTTTGAGTATGATGTTTATGTAGTATTGCCATATTGAGGACTGAATCTAGTTGGGTTTTTACCAATCGTTTTGTTTTTAACATCAACTGTGTAATGCAAAAGCCTTATTGAGACACAGTTCTTAGAATTAAATATGTTTTGTTCTAACCTTTAACCTGCTGACCCCCCTTGAAAGTAATCCTGGTCTCCAAGATAGGAACTTCATATCTATCCTCGTCAGGTTCACTTGAGCTTTTAATTATCTGACCTCTTTACTTATCCATTTATTCCTCCATTCTTTTTTATTCCACTCCTTAAGGAACAATATTTGTCTCCTATTTAGCAGATTATAGTGTTATAAATTATTTTGTCATGGGAGAACTCATTACCTTCAATTTACACTGAATATGTTAGTTTAGTTTAAAAACTATTTAGACAAAGTGTTAACCAGCAAACCTTTGAACTAGAATTGAGAGAAAAAAAATATTAGAATAAAAATAGCATTTACACCCACTTTTAAGTCCAATTTAATTGATTCAATTTCTTCTCAATAATTATTTTTGATTTATTTTTATCGTTTGAATGCTCAAATTGATAATCTATGAAATTAATTTCAAGATAGACAAATTAAGATTAAGAAAGGTTCAGAGGCTAATAATGAAGAGTTATTTAATCAATTGGTCATCTTCTAATTAATAAATTCCAATATTCTCAATGGATTGTCTGTTTGCCTTGGTTGCATGATGGTTCTTGTGCTGCTGCTCCTCCGTCCAAGGCTGTCGCCAACCTGTGGAGACCGTTTCCTGTGCTTAGCCGTTGTTGCTGGCGTGAGCATCATTCCTTGAGCAGGCGTTGTGCCAGTGCTCCATGGTCCACGCAGGTTTCTGCTGTGGAGATGAGTTTTGGTTCTCCATGTTGACATGCTGTGAGGACACAACGTCACCAGTCAGCAGCTTCATAGGCACTTCTCCTCATATGCAACTCTATCATGGCCAACAGATCCACCTCTTAGTGAGTAATATAGTAACCATTTGATTTATATTTCCCCTGTGATCAATTAATTGTTTTATTAAATCCCATTCACTGCCACACTCAATTTTGATCAATTGTAATTGTAGCATTGTCTGTGTCTCAGTGTTCTAGCCTGCAGAGGTCTCCCAATAACAAAACAATTCATATGAGGATATATATCGATATTTTCTTTCCTAGAAAAAAAAATCGATATTCATCAGCAAGTATCGTAACATCCAACTGTCACCTTTCTCACTCTGCTTGCTTCGCCCAGAGAGTGATTCGGTCATCAGGCTTAGAGTGATTCCTTCAGATGTTCAGGTTAAAAAGGTATCAAACTATTCAGAGCAGGAACTTGGTTCACTTTATTTACTTTACTAATGCATGTCAGCTACAGTTTGGACTGTTTCAACTAAAAGAAACATGTTTTCTCTCAACTTTTTTGATTCATTTTGTCCAGCTGTCCACTTTAAGTCTGTGTCCAACCAGAGCCAGGTATTGTGTAGTTGGTGCTTTTATTCAGTTTTCTGTTAAATTAATTCAATCCAACTCCATAACAGTCACAAAATATCACCAAAATCACTCTGTCCCTCTAAAATCTTTCAGAAAATTGCAAAAGAGTATTGAATTGTATCGTTGGCGGAATATTGCAATATATATCGTATCGTGGGCAGAATATCATGTATCGTATTGTGAGATTATTGTATCACTGCAGCCCTACTTATGACAAATCAATATTTAGACAACAGACAACATGGGAATAATATCATAGATAATCTCGCTCACACTCATTCCACTGCTGTTTGTGTCGGGGTGTGTTTGTGTCTGTGTGTGTGTGTGTGTGTGTGTGTGTGTGTCGGAGAGGGTGGTGGTATGTGTTTAAAGTTTTGAGCACGTGCTCAAGCAAGAGAGCGAGCGGAAATTCCAATCGTCTGCTGCTCTCAGGCTCCGTGTTCTTTTTGTTTTTGTTTTTTTTCTACTGAGATGGAGACGGAGCCAGAGCAGTGCATTTCTGTCTTTGTTTGTATATGTGTTGCCTGTCCTAACTATGTCTTGCTTAAGTTAACCCTTCATGGAGATAATTGAGTCTCACAACCCGCTATTCATGCAACCAAGTCAAAACATGCACATTTCTACCATATTCGTGCTTCACACACTAACTGCAGGCAATCACACACTCAAGCCTGTTCGCCATTGATATGTGACAAAGCCAAGCTCTTGGTGCGTAGAGTCAAACATACAAACTTTAACTGCCATCATATGCAACCACATTTTATCACTCATTCATACATACATATTTTCACACATGTATTTGCCATACATCCATCGCACGCATATCCATATCATTCCAGTAGGCCTACTCACACACATCCACATAATTTAGAGTCTCATGGAATTTTAGTTCATTCCCTAATTTGTGCATGTACACCATTGTGTACATTATTGACACTATTTTCCTAACAATTGATTAAATCATTACTAGGAAGAGCAGACGGATGTGGGAGTTCCTGCTCTCAAGATGGGTGAGGGCTGTGTGGATCACCGGTGAAATGACGTCAGCGGTGAAGTGGTTCTTCCTATAGGCATACTGATGGGATCCAGAGTGATGTCAATGGAGTCCTTGATGTGGTTCATAACTAGCCTCTCGAAGTACTTCATAACTACCGATGTTAAGGCTATAGGCTGGTCATTCAGGCTCGTCACTGTGGAGCACTTGGGGACAGGGACCATAGTGGCGGTCTTTAAGCAGGTGGGCACAGATGACGGTGACAGTGAGGTGTTGAAGATGTCCGTCAACACCTCAGACAGCTAATGGGCACAGTCCCTCAGTACTCCCCCTGGGATGTTGTTAGGGCCTGCAGCTTTTCGGGGTTTCATTTCCTGGAGGGACTTCTTCACATCTGCTGTTGTCACACAGCAGATGCATGTCAGAGTTGACACCTATTAAACACAGCAAATAACACAGGAAAGACAAGAGAGAGTTAGATTCTGAATACTCGTGAGGAGAACAGACAGAGATGTGCTTTCAGTTACAAATCTACTGCTCTGAAAGTACATTTGCCTGCCCCTCTCTTTTTATTGTGTTTAAGATCCCTAATCACAGAGGGCGCTGTTACTCTAAAGGGAGGGGGGATGACACTTCATCACACAATTACAGCGCCAATGATTATCACTAACTAACAATCACAGTCTAGCTTATGTAGTTCTTGACCCAGGATCAAACAGAGCAAGTTGTACATCTTCACGGCGATGGTTTTACAGCTATCGAACAGGTCAAAAGCAAGGCATTCTGTGAAGAGCTGCTGTCACTGCTCTTCTCCAGAGAGGCCCACTGAGAAAGGAAATCAGAGTGATTAACATACAGAAACATTTCTTAAAGGATATGACTAAACAAATAAGAATACATAAACTAGGACATTATAAAAGTATTAACAAATAGTTGATAATACAATTTACCTAACAGTCGCCAGGTGGTGGAATTACTCTTGATGCTAAAGGAGGTGCTATGATCCTTGAAGCAGGCGTAGAACCTGTTGAGTGCATCTGGCAGTGAGGGGTCCCTTGGACATTGTGCACCCCTGATGTTGTGGTTAGTGACGCACTTGATGCCCTTCCACATGCGCCGGGGTCGATGGTGGTGAAGTGACCTTGAATTTTCTGAGCGTATGCGGCTTTGGCCATCACAATGCCTGCAGACAGTTCTTTCCTTGCTTCTCGGAGTGCTGATGCCTCGCCTGTCCTGAACACAGTGTCCCAAGCTTACAGCAGAGCTCTCACCTCAGCATTCAGCCAGGGTTTCTGGTTCGGGTAACAGGTTACTGTCTTGGTGGTGGTGACATCATCAGCACACTTAGAGATGAAGCCAAGAACAGAGGAGGTGTATTCCTCCAGGTCCACCTCTCCCTCATAAGTAGCTGCCTCTCTGAAGACTTGCCACTCTGTGCACTGAAAACAGTCCTGGAGCACAAAGGCTGCATCTCTGGGCCACACAGTGACTGTCTTCTTTTTTGACCTGATCCATCTTATCAGCGGACGATATGCTGACGCCAGCAGGATGGAGATGTGGTTGGAGAGGCCGAGATGGGGATGAGGAAGAGCTCTGTACGCACCGTCAATATCGGTGTACACACAGTCCAAAGTGTTGTCTCCGCATGTGGGAAGGGTGACGTGCTGGTAAAAACTGGGCAGAGTGTTCGTCAGTTTCACGTGGTTAAAGTCCCCCACAACCACGTAAAACGCCTCCGGGTGCTTCATCTGCAGTGAGGTAACGGTGTCATGTAGTTCCTTCAATGCTTTGTTGCCGTTAGCACCAAGCGGGATGTAAACAATGGTGATGAATATTGCAGTGAACTCCCGAGGCAGATGATACGGCCGACATTTCTCTGTCATGAGTTCTATCGCCTCAGAGTAGTAGCTTTTAACCAGTCCATACTTCGTACACCAACCTTCATTCATGTACACACAGAGTCCTCCTCCCCGTGTTTTTCCTGACCGTTGGTCACGGTCTGCTCAGAATAACTGAAGACTGTTGATCTGGAAGGTTGAGTCTGGCATGGTGCTGTTAGGCCAGATTTTCGTTAAGCTAAGAACGGCACAGTTCTTCATCTCTGCAGAAACTCTCAGCCTCACAAATCCACCTTGTTATCCAATGAGTGGACAATGGCCAAAAATAGGTGACTTCTTAGCCTTTAGCTGGCCCTATGCGCTGGCCCGCTTCCCCCTCTTCTGTTTTCTGGCACAGCATTTCCTTTTGACCGTTGCTCCTTGCACCCTGCTGCGCCAGGCCATTGTTCTGTAGAATCTTCCAAGTGTGTATTTCAGCTTCGGTGATAAATCAACAGTCGAAATGTCTCCAATGGCCATCAGTTCAGCCAAACTGTATTTCAACCTTAAAGTTGTTGCTGAGCTCTTTCCAAAAACAGCCTAAAAATGTTCAAATAAGGCTTAATCTTGGGAGCTCGAGAAACCACTTCATTTATGTGCGCCACCATAGCAACAATCCTCTGAAACCTGTTGTTGGATTAAAAATATCCCAACTTCATAAGATGTACTTTTAACTTAACTGTACTCTTTGATTCCTCCTATCAGTTTGCAATTTCTCATTTGAGGTCATCAAACCAAATTTCAAATCTGCCATAACTGACTGACTCCTCAAGTTTGCTACTGACTAAGATAAACCAGTAAGCTCCTCCCAGTGTCAGATTTTCAATGATGAAGTTACTGCATTAGGTTTTATGTCACTTTAATATGTCTGGCTTAGGGTTATATAGGCTATAACTGATGTATATTTGCATGTAAAATAGATAATAGATGACAATAGATTTTCATTTACAATTTTTATATCTTCGTGTAATGTGGTAGATGTCAGCTGGCTGATGAGAGAAAAAGTAGATCTTGGTCTCAAGGTTTGGGCACCCCTGGTCTAATTGGTCTAGCTGTTTCTCTGCTAATAAATTACAAGATCCTAAGCACTTAACTAACCTTTCATTTTGTTATGGATTCTGTGTTTTCCTCTGTCTCCTTCATCTGCTTACACTTACATGCCGCAGCTTACATAACCATGTTTGTGTTATGTAAGCTGCCACCAGTCGTACATAAACAGACTGAAACTGATTATACTACTCTTTAGGGAGGGTACAGATTGCAAAAAAGAATAAAAATAAACTTGCGTTACAATCTTTGTCTCAATTGGTTTCATCCATAAGGTGTCCCAAGTGTGGTCCAGCGCTGGACAGTGAATGTAACTCTGTATCTGTTCCATTTTTAGAACATTTATGGCTTGTAACATTTGATCATTTTCTGCATGAAAAGCCTGTTTTTATACTTAACCAAATTTCTTTATTTCTCAACGTAATAACACTGAAGGGTTCTGGTTGGGTCCCAAAAACTGGTAAACAGACCTTGGTGTGCACAGAAACAAAAATGACTGAACTACAAAAATTTAGAACACTTAAGTAAAGTTTATAAATCCATCTAAGTAAAAATGCAGTGACAAGGAATTTCTTCAGTGAATCCGTTATTCATAGGTACTCGAGAATCAGCAGTTTGAGACTTTGGAATTGGTTATAGATTTTTGCCAATCAGATGGAACCAAACCCTGTTTAAATACATGTGTAAAAAAGATTGAAGAAAATTTGAAATAAACCAGGTTGTTATAAGACTTAATTTAACTGATTATTGTAACCCATAGCCTTCCCAAATTTTAACTTATCAGTAGCCTTATGAAGTTCATTTTCTAAAACAGGGGTTTAATTGATGATGAAAACTCCTTGGCATACAACTTTCTATTAGATTTTTAATAGCTACTGTTCTTTCTAAATAAGAATAATCCCTTTCAGGAGAGGCAAAACTATCAGAAAATAAATGTCCAGATTGCCACTTGTGTAAAATCTTGTCAATATCAAGACATATGGATATTTTTAATTTTTCTGGGCCAAATTGATTTATAAAGGTCCAAAATTCCTTTCCTGTCTGAACCAAAAACCCTGGTAAAAAGAGATGAAATGACCACCTATCATTTAATCATTTATTAATTTCCTTCATTATTTGAAGTAAACTAAATTATTTGAGTAAAACTGACTTAGATTTATCATTTGTCATACTTAATTAATTAATTTTAAAAAACTTAATAAATTGAGTTGGATGATCATAATGTATTGAGCTGGATAAACTTAATTTAATTACTTGTTACCAATTGAATCAATTCAAGTAAGTGGATTCCACTAATTTCTTTTTATAGTGCTTCACAGAAGGGAAAAAGTAATCTTGGTCAGATTTTTATTTTGAAATTTTGTCATTTAAGGATCAAAGCAGAGAAAGAAAAGCTTCGTCAGGACGAGGAGATGAAGTTGGAGAGAGCTCGGATGCTTGTGGAGGCCAGACAGAGGCTGGAGGAGCGAGAACGGCAGGTTCTGGAGCAGCTGGCGCTGGAGGAGGAGAAGGAGAGAGCTATGCAGCTGCAGAAGAGGAAGAGGGAGGAGAAGGAGAAGAACAATGAGAAGTGGAAAGACTCTGCAAGGTAATCTAACTGATGTATGATCTACCAATTTATTCTGACTCCAACGAAGCTGTAGAAATATGTTAATCTGTGTAGTAGTGTGAGCATACTGTAGAGATTACTCAGAGATTAGTCAGTTATCATTCTTGACTCCCTTAAACTCCCAGAGCCAAACAAAGATCTCAAGTAATCTGGATAATCTGGAGTTCTGGTTAAATATAAAAGAGGTTCCTGATGTTCTGGACTGATTTTATTAGGAATGTCTCATATATGAACCTCTTGCTGTCATGCTTATAAAAGAAGTTAAGTTTACCAAAAAATGAAGCAATGTAAACTTATAAGAACACAGTCTTTAATTTTATATATAGCACTTAATATGAAAACACCTTGATCTGTAAATATGTTTTATCCAAAACTCCTCTGGTGGCATAGTTTTAGTTTTACTTGGTTCAAATTTACTGAAGGAATTCCTTGGCACTGCATTTTGGCAATAAAATAGATATACACTGCTCACAAAATTAAAGGGAACACTAAAATAATACTGTTCAAATGCATTCACCATTTTAATCTGTTTATTTTATGTAAATTCCAGGTGGAAAGGGCTTCATGTTTACCATCAATGACATGGTTGCCTTGGTTGCTCAAGTTTGTGGGACGAGTTTCTCAGACCTCCGCATGGCCAGTCGCATTAACTCTGGCTGACTAAGTGGACAAAGCATCTTATATGCATCATGTAACTGGAAAAATAATACTAAATATATATATATATATATATATATATAACAAGGGTGAAGCGTGACTATGAGGAGAGCGCGAAAGCTCTTTGTCGGGCTGAACCTACATGATTAGGTTAGCGCTGGTTCGTTAACATCTAACACACCGGCCAACCGGGAACACATACATAAACTTTACAGGGAAGACAGACCCAGATGCTGGGCAGCGTGTTGAGATGTAAACGCCCCACATAATTCTTTGTTCACAAAGATAAATCATTCATACCGTTCTGAAAGCGTGACTACAAGTTATTCCTGCGGTTCATATTGAGCTGCTCAATCAGAGCTAACGTGGTGAGCTTTAAACTCTTACTTTGATGTGGAGTTCGCCAAAGAAACATAATTCCATGCAGGGGGTTGATGTAAATATCAATACAGGTCAGTCTGTGTCCAGTTTGTGTGAAAGGAGATGCGCGCGATCCACGCTGAGGTAGACTTAAGAGATCAAGCAACGGCAGCAGCGTACGAGGCAAAGCGCAGAGGCGCCAACTGTGTCATCGGTCCACTCTCCCGGCTTTAAATGCATAAACTATAAACTTATCTTTTAAGAATAAATTTGCTCCATCAGTGAAGCGCTCAGAACAACAGAGATGCTTTCAATCCATATTAAATTATAAAAAAATGAAATTATTATTATTTTGATTAAAAAAAAGTTTCTAATAAAAAAAAACAAGCAACGCTTGGCCTGGTGGGGTCGTGGGGGGAGTAGTAAAGCCCTGATCCGCCTTTCCCCATCACATACGGTTCCCCCTGTGTTAAAGGGGGGAACAGTATCTGATGGCCATATTTCACCCATCAGATACCGTTACCCGCTTTAACACAGGGGGAATGGTATGTGATATTGAGCACTAAAACGCATTGCCCTGGTTTTAATTCGTATAGTACTATAAGGTTGGTATCTATCTATCTATCTATCTATCTATCTATCTATCTATCTATCTATCTATCTATCTATCTATCTATCTATCTATCTATCTATCTATCTATCTATCTATCTATCTATCTATCTATCTATCTATCTATCTATCTATCTATCTATCTATCTATCTATCTATCTATCTATCTATCTATCTATCTATCTATCTATCTATTCATATACAAAGGCAATTATCTTGGTCTAATGCTGTTAGCATGCATAAGTGCTAGCACAGCTAGAAATCAGAATTTTCAGAATTTTATTGAATATAAATATTGACCGGTCGATCGCGATCGATGTAATGAGCACCCCTGGCCTAGAGGCTACTTCTTCAACAGAAACTCGGACAAAATCATAGAACAACATTATGACACAAACCAACTGTATAAGCCGAAAACGGTGACAAAGGACACGGATAAGCTCCCAGAAGCTCCTACTGTATCAAATTGACATAGGAATAAACAGAAGGTTGATCATTCTAAGGCAGGTGTGCCCGTCGATTGAGGAAGGTTTTGAGTGGATCTCGGCAGGTGACAATCTGAACGCCACCAGGTCGCTGAGAACAGCACTTCCTCTTCTGACGGGCTTATCAAAAATATTCACTAATATCCTAAACGTTTGTAGCTTAATTTAAAAAGAATAATTATAAAATAATCAAAGAAATGTGTTAAAATTAATAATCTCAGTGATTATTGTTTGAACAAGGTGTTGCGCAATTTAGTGCGTTTCGGTCCTATTAACAAAAAGAAAAAAGAAAAAAAGGC
Source organism: Poecilia picta (assembly GCA_033032245.1). NCBI lineage: Eukaryota > Metazoa > Chordata > Actinopteri > Cyprinodontiformes > Poeciliidae > Poecilia > Poecilia picta. Next base: position 1,509,698 of record CM065366.1, read on the forward strand.
GACTCAAAGACCGACTGACGAGCAGAGCAGGAGTTTAAATTAGCTACTCAACCACCACTGTGTTCATGAGAGGCTTATTAATAATCGAGAAATAAATATCAAGTCTGGAAACCTGATATCGTAATGACTGAATGATGTGTTTTTAAATCTCTGCTCGCCAGCTTGCAGCATGCAAGCATGAACATAAAGCTTGCCAGCTTTATGTTCATGACAGATGTTATGTCATGTTCATGACAGTGTCATGTCACTCTTATGCACACTTCTTCAAATAAAGTGTTACCAAATTCTGTAAGAAAAATAAAATCATCTATTAAGCATCCAAGTTAATCAAAAAATCATCTACATTTCAGCCCTACACTGTGTTGATGTTAAGTCAATCAGAAAGGGTTGTTGAATCAAATGCATCCTTTGCTACAAATGATCAAGCATTCACTAAAAGAATGCTCTATTATTTCATTTTAGGCAATAAAATGTCTATTTTCTTATTTAAAAAAGGAATTGAATCATTTGTTTATTTACATATTTTTATGTATTTCTAATGTATAAAAATATCTTGAAAAATGTGCCATTTTTTAATAATTGATTAATTGACACACTAATCAATTAATTAATAACTAAAATAATTGTTAGTTGCAGCCATACAATCTTCTTTTTTTCAGCTGCTTCAACATTAAATAAAAGCCCTCAGCGTTTAATCTTCATCTGTTTTAATGTGCAAACAGCCAAATTGCTGCTTGCAGTTAATAGAAAGCAGCCAGTAAGCATTTCTGAGCTGAATAATAACTTGTACGTGACTCTCTCCAGGTTGGTCGAGGCTCTGAGAGCTCAGATGAAGGAGCGTTTGTCTCAGATGAAGCTGGAGCTCCCTACTCTCTGCTGCTGTGCCTCCTCTTTTTGGGATTCCCACCCCGACACCTGTGCCAACAATTGCATCTTTCACAACAACCCCAGAGGTACTAACAGCACACCCTTATACTTATGCACACATATGGCCTGTGAACTGCTGTCTGAAATGTTTGTCTCCTCCACAGCGTATGCTAAAGCTCTGCAGTTAACACTGGTGAATTTGGACTTACTGTAATGGAAACTGCAACTGCAACTGGGGTCTCTCTGTCTGTTTTTATGAAATGTTTAATTAGACTTTGAGTGGTTTCATCATTAGAAGGCATGCTATAGTACTTTTCACATATATTCTCTGTAAGGTGAATTTGGCTGCTTGTATTTTATGTCACCAAATTACCTGGTCAGTTTAACATTCTCAGTGATTTTAATAGCACCCTGCTTGGACTAATTATATCCCCATTACTCTTTGTTAAGGTTCTAATCCAGCTCAAACTCAACTTTCTAACAATTTAAGCAATACTTTTCTGGATTAGGTATAATAAATATTTTTTCTTTGTTTGCATTTTGTTAACTTTTCTTACTGTATTTATTGCAAATTATGAATTCTGTGTATATGTGAACATTGTACATGTAATTATTGACATAATTTTACAAAGTCACAGTGACTTTGTAAAATTATGTTAATGTGATTTTTACAGCAAATAAGCAACTGTTAAACTTGAATTTCACTCATTGTTGTCGGGTGGCTTTTGCAAGAATTGACCTTCTGGTCTGTTGTTTTTAAAAGAAGTATTAAAAAAATTAAATCTCAAGTTTCCCTCACTATCTGTTAGTTTCTATGAGATTTCAGAATCGATACCACTCTGTCAGTCAGGAATGTTCTGATATGAGTCGGTTATAGTGTTTCTTTAAGGTTTTATATAGAGCCTTGCAAATGGCTTTTATCAGATCCTAAACTTAAGTATTTATCAAAGTTGTAATGAAAAAGATAATTGAGGGGGGCGCTTCCGGAGTAAGATGGAGTAGAGACGGATATTTCAGAGCTCCTGCAGGTTTATTAACATATTCGTTCTAAATTCCACAATTGCTACTAACTGCAACCTAAATTGGGTTATCAAAGGATCATAAAGAGCTCTGTTTCAGTGGATATTTCTTGATAAATGGCGGATAAACTTCGTAAATTCAAGTACGACGGTAATACGGTGAAGTTAACTGCTAACACCAGAGCCACGAGGCAGCAGATGCTCCATGGGAGGAAGACCCACAACCCAAGAGCTCTAGTATGAGTGAGGAGATGAGAGCCGATATCCTGTTCTTTATTCGCGGGGAAATCTCTAAAATCATAAGGGAGGAAATGAGGAGTGTGTTGTCTGAAGAGTTCACTACTCAGAGCTGACATTCAAGCTGTGAGGGCCGAGATAGGAATGCTGCTGCTATCCGCGCAGACATTACCTCAGTTTAAACGGACATGGAAAATGTGAAAGGCGGATTGTCTACATGGTCTGATGAGGTAAACACGTTGCAATCCACCGTTATTGAACTTCAGAGCGAGCTGGTTAAGATGCGGGACAAATGTGAGGACATGGAGGGGAGGATGAGGCGCGGAAATATCCGCATAGTTGGTGTTGCTGAACAGCCGAACTCCGCTGATCCTAAGGACGTTTCTAAAATTATTAAAGAGGTGCTACAGATGGGCCAGGAGGTAAAAGTGGATCGTTCACACCGAACAGCTGCTTTGACAAAACTGGGAGACGGAGAAAGACCTCGTGTGATCATCGCCAAGCTGCACTATGATGGAGACGCCGCTGACATCCTGAGGAGAGCCAGAGACAAAGCCCCGCTGACCTACCAGGGTAAAAGAATCGCCATCTTCCCAGATTACACCCCCAGTGTGGCCAAGGCGGAGGTACGGAAAGCTTTACGGGGACGGAGCGATGTCCGCTTCGGATTACTTTATCCAGTAAGACTCAAAATCACATACAGAGAGGACAGCAGGAGTTTCGGGATCCTATGAAGGCCATGGATTACATACGGAAGACCATCCCGGCTGCAATATCTGGGTCTGAATAGTAAGGAAAACCTTAAATGCTAAATTGGCACGACTAGTTCCAGTAGTTTTCAATTTCGAAATAATGTGCCTTTAGTTACTTAAGCCCTAAATGTGATTTTGTTAAGCAATGTTACCTCTCCAAACTGGCAGGTATGTTAGTAGTGACTGTGTTACTTCTGACCTTGTTAAATCACTAAGACATAATTTGCCTTGATTAGGTTGTATTATCTTTAGCAGATTCTTTGTTACATTGTGGTACATTTACTTATGTTCTCCTGCAGGGGCCTGAGCTTCCATACTTTTATCTTCTCTTTCTGTCGGATTTTTATTTTTATTATTAGTATTAGTATTCTTTTTTGTTTTTTTACACATCCAGTTCTCTTCTGGTCTTCTTCTGTGTTTGTTGCTGCTTTTTATAGTGGCTTGGGACTTAAACCCACTTCCTTGCATTATGTTATCAATGCAAACTTTTAGTTGTGTTTTCTGCGTTTTGATCCTTCTGTTTCCCGAGGATCTTATTGTAACTAAAAAAGCAGAGCTTCTGAATCTTAGTTTTGTAAATAGTATACAACAAAGCCTTACTTCCTATCTGTTCTTTTCTATTTCTCGGTTCTTACATTGTCTTGATGATCAGCAATCATGTTACTCCATCCGTCAAATGGCCGTCACTGCCTCCAACACAATGTTATATATATATATATATATTTTTATTAAAACAGTTATGAGTACTTAACTGTAATAAGTTATAATGTCAGGGGCTTGCATAGTCCTATTGAAAGAAAGAAACTTTTAGTGCAACTCAGGCAATCAAAATGTCAGGTAGAACAACTACAAGAAATGCACTTATCTGATTTGGAACATTCAAAATTAAATAAGTCTTGGGCTGATGAAGTTTACTACTCGTCACATTGTTCTGGTAGGAAAAGGGGGGTGGCTGTACTGATCCATTACAGCCACCCCCAATTTCAGACCAATTTAATGGAAACGTTGGTACATAAGGACAAGGAGGGTAGGTTTATTGGTAAACAGGATAATTGATGGAACTGCAGTTTCCTTTGTAAACGTATATGCCCCTAATGAAGATGTTCCAGGATTTATTAAGTCAGTCTTCAATATGATTGCTGAATACAGCTCTGGTCTACTGATTGTGGGAGGTGATTGTAATTGTGTGATGTCTAACATAGACAGGCAACCAACCTCTCAGTCTCACATATCTAAGATGGGCAAAATACTTAAAACTCTATCGGTAGAGGCTGGATTGGTGGATGTATGGCGGTCCAAATTCCCAAAGGAGAGAGATTTTACATTTTATTCGAGCCGTCATGCCTCTTACTCACGAATAGATTACTTTTTTATTACTAAGGCCGAATTACACAGGATTGAGGATATTAGGATATTGCCCATTACAATTTCTGATCATGCACCTGTTACTGTCAAGTGGAATATAGGACTGACACCATCGTTTAAACAATGGAGACTTAATGCCTCTCCCCTTAATGACAAGGAATTTGTTACTTTTGTCAAATCAGACCTTAAAATTTATTTAGACATAAACAACACGCCGGAAACATCTCCTGTCATGTTGTGGGACTGTGCAAAGGCCTATCTGAGAGGCAGCATCATCTCCTACACGACTGTAAAAAAAGACAAAAGGCAGCCCAACAGAAATATTTAGAAGATAGAATCCAGGAACTGGAACTTCAACATTAAAAGTCTAGATCACCCAGATCTCTGAATGATCTCAATATAACACGAAGAGAACTCCAAGATTTATTGTTGGAAAAGATAGAAGGTAACCTATGTTTTGCCAAACAACGGTACTATGAAAATGGAAATAGAGCGAGCAGACTTTTGGCCTTCTGACTTAAAAAACAACAGTCCTCAAATGTTGTTCAGAAGCTGAAATTGGGCCAATAATCCATTTCAAAACCAAAAGATATTGCTGAAACATTTGCAGAATTTTACAAGGTTTTATACCGAGACACTGACACTTGCTCTGATGACAGTAAGATTGCAGACTATTTACAAAACATAAATATTTCTGAGTTGTCTGACACTGTAGCTAAACAATTAGATATGCCAATTCAAGAAGACGAAATTAAAAGTGTGGTCTAATCCCTTAAAAATATTAAGTCTCCAGGCCCTGATGATTTCATAAATGAATTTTATAGGTGTTTCATAGACGTAGTCAGCCCTCTTTTACTGGATGCATACCGCTTTTCTTTAGAAAATAAGAAAATGGCGCCTTCTTGGTCTGATGCTGCAATAGTTGTGTTACATAAAGAAGGTAAGGATTCCACTGATTGTGGGGACGTACGCATTCTATTCTGGCAAGACGTTTAAATGCCATAGTAACTCAAATCATACATCCAGATCAAACCGGGTTTATTGTCGGGAGGTATTATGGAAATAATCTGCAGCGCTAAGTTAAGGATCTGCCACTGTGGGCTAGTCACTCTTAACATTTGGAACAAGGTGCGTATCTCGTTCAAGCTTCCAAGAGGTTTATCAGTGAGGAGAAGGGGATTCGGGGTACAGGGAAGGAACCGGGTCTTCTGACTGTCAACAAGAGGAAGGTGGTTAGTGGTGAGTTCAAGGGTCGTAGGAATCAACGGTGCAGGAAGCAGGTAGGTGTCTTACGTTCTGGAAGGTGCGGCAAGAGTCCGAACTGGTTTGGGTCATACGAGGGGGGTCCAGGTACCGGATGGCGGACGAGGTGGAGGACGGAACAGGCAAGGTCTAGCGGTGGACAATGGAGAAGCTGATGTCCTACAGGTGCCACCTGTAGCATCCAGGTGTGGTTCCTCTGGGAATAGTGAGCGACACACAGGAAACTCCAGAGGCGCAGCAGATGGGCTAGATGGGTCCTGGTCGCTTCAGGGTCTCTGGAGATCTCGGAAACAACGGGGTTCTTCTATACGAGGGAAACACAACGAGCGATTACACAGAGTAGATAACTCTGAGGGCCTTCTAGAGAAACGTTTACCATAGTAAGCAAACACTCAGGCACTGAAGTGTTGGCCAGCCGCCTCTTAAATACCGCGCAGCAGTTTTATCCAAATAGACAACAGGTGTGTGTCCAGGGTCGGCAAACACCTCTTTCCAGGGACCCAGCGACACCTGGTGGAGAGGGGGGGAAGCAGCAGGCGCACCCGACACAAAACCCAAGACGGAAAAGGGAAAACAAAACCCAAAACGAACAAAGTTTGGACCCTAACAAGTATAGGACATATAAAATCCTTTACACCTAATTCCTTGGACAAAAATTTTTCTAAGTGTACTGAAAAGGGGCTCTCATTTCTTCATCAATTGATCGACAGAAACAATCTTTTATTGTTTGAAGAGTTACGTAGGAAATTCCATCTCCAGAAAAGTGATTTCTTTAGATATTTACAGTTGCGCTCTTTTTTGTTTGCACACAAAGACTGGGAAAGAGTACTAAATCCCACATCAATAGAAAATCTAATAATCCATTTCCAGAAAGGGGGAGAGGACAAAAAATTGATAGCTAAGTTAGTTAATGTATTTTTGTCGATGAACATTAACAAACCCTCCTGGACAAAACAAAGATGGGAGGCAGAGATAAATAAATAATAATTTCCGACAAAACATGGGAGGATATCTGCTCTGAGGCTCACCGAGTTACTAACTCAAATACATGGAGGGAATTTAAATGGAAAATTTTTAGCAGATATTTCAGGACCCCTGATGTAGTTGCTAAAATGAGACACTGGGTGCCTTGAAATCTCAAATTAAAACCATCCTGTTTAGAGTTGCTTATGGATAAATTGCGGGTTGTAATGTCTTAGGTTTGAGAATCCTTGTATGATGTCGCTCTGCTAAAACTCTGTTTGAGGAAACCCCATAAGGGCAAGACCTCATGTGGATCAATGTTTTTAAATGTTTTTACTTTTAATCATGTTTTTATTTTTTTTAATCTTTTTCAAAATCTCTGTCTCTGTTTTTATTTTTATTTTAAATTGTGTAAAGCACTTTGAAATGCCTTGCTGCTGAAATGTGCTATACAAATAAAATTTGATTAATTGATTTGATTGATTAAAATGGATCCTAAGGTAGGTACCAAGCTTGTGTTGGAGAAATTGTGGTTCTAGGATCCCCAACCACACACACGTTTTTTGGTCCTGCCCCAAACTCAAAAACATTTGGCATGAGGTGTATAGAGCTATAAACCGTATCTTTTCTGGGGTTATCAACAAGGGATGTTACTGTTGCCTTACTCGGTATTATTCCTGATGGTTTGCAAGGCCGGCCCAAAATGTATTTGTTAAATGTTCCTTTTACAGCAGCCCTGAAATGCAATTGGAGCCGCCTCTTTGCGACTTATGGGATCAAAAAGTAAAGGAATTGCATACAATGGAAAAGATAACCTACTCACTCAGTGTCATGATCCGTGGTTTTGTGTGTTTATTTCTGAGTTTTCTGTGTTATCCTGTTCCCTGTCAGTCCCGTCTCTGCGTCTTCCCCGTTGATTGTCTCCCAGCTGTGTCTCGTTCTCTTGATTACCTCGTGTGTATTTAGTCTCCCTGTCGTCTCTGTTCCTCGTTGGGTCTTCGTCAAACGTATGTCAACTGTCGTCTTTAGTCTTGCCAGTCGAACTGTAAAGTCCTGGTCTGCTAGCTCTTCGTATCAGTCTTCGTTTTTGGGTCAGTTGCTACCGGTGCTGAGCCTCTGTGTTCCCCGCTCTGCCTGCCTGTATTGGACTGTGAGCTACAAATAAATTCACCATTTTCATCATCATACCTGGGTCTCAGCGTCTCTCCTCACCACCTACAAACCACCGTTCCTGACACTCAGACTTCAAAAATCCAAGTATGACCTACGCTGGGGACCTGCAGAAGCCCTGTTGATTTAGTTAAACCTAATGGATTTGTCTTTTGGCCTATGTTGTGTTTTTTCTCTTTCAGAGTTCATTCTTATTTAAATGCTGTACAGTGAAGAGTCTATAAACATGATGCTGTAGCTGTAAATTGTTATTCCAAGATGCTTATTGTTTGAAAAACATCATATTGTCAACATTTGTATTATGTACCACTGAAGTATGGTTGTACTTTGCTCTGCTGGAATAAAAAATTAATAAAAATCTAAGTTTAAAAAACAACAGAAAAGATGATTGATATTTATATTCATGCTTATTTTTACCTCACTACTATATCCAGTGAGGGATAAGAAAATATCTGCTTTCTCCATATTTATTATTATTATTGTCATTAGAGGCTAATTTCTTCACTGCCGACATATTTAATATTTGGCACCTATACTCATTACGTTACCACCAAACATTTAAACATTTTAGTAGAACAAACAACTGTTGTACTTGAGTAAATATTGCTGTTTCACATCAACGTGAATTGTAGTTGAAGCACTTTTTGAAAATAAATGAACAGCTTCTGATTCAATCAGCAACAATAATTTGAAGTTTTGATGCATTAACTTGTGCACGAAGTAAGCAGATGAAAAGATAATTAGGACTAAAACTCAATTTAAGCAAAGCCCTTCAAATACAACAGTAAAAAATATCCATCCTGGTTACATATGAAAGCTACTGACTTTCAAGGTTTTGCTATTTTATTTTAACAATTTGAATGTAGTTTGTGAATCATTTCAAATATGTCATCTACAGTTTTAGTTCCAAAAATCTCCAACAAAGCTGGTTGGATGAGACAGGATCCAGGTGAAAACTTGAGAGTGATTTTTTCTTAATATAATAAAACTTTTTCCCTGTTCAATCACCTAACTAATAAGGCAGAATCTTACTGATGACAAACAGCGGTTCAGTTCAAAATGTTTTATATATCTGTCCATTCCTGGTGCCGATCTCCAGCAGTCAACGGGTGAGAGGTGGGATCACCCAGGACACGTCGCCAGTCCATCGCAGGGCAACACAGAGACAGACAGGACAGACAACCATGCATGCACACACTTACACCTAAGAATAATTTAGATAGATCCCACCATTTTATTCATCCATCCTGCTTCCCCCCCCGCCCCCCCCCCATGGATGAATAAAAAAAAAACAGAAAAACAACAACGGGTCTAAGAGTATAACAGGGAGTCTCTAAGAGTGTCTCTACCCCCCACCCCTCCGGATACACATCGTATAAAAGGTGCGTCAAACAGGGAGTCTCTCTAATTTACATGTAGTTTAATTTATCCCTATTAAAATCTAATTGTTTCTTATAATAAAATCTGAGCATCACATTGAGGAAGAAACTTGACAGAAAATGACAGAAAATGTTTGCATTTTGCTCCCAACTATGTATGGCAAGTGATTTACCATATATTATCCAATTGAACGGTCATTTTCTCAGTTCAGTTTTTGTCAAAACTAACTATTTTGCTGTCAGGAAATGGTTCTTACTATCCAATCAAATTGTTTCTCATACCTTTTTTCATTCGTACAATTTTCTCTTTCAAAATAGTAACTATAGTCTAATTTAACTTTATTTTATGTGTTACAAATCTATATTACATCTGATGTGTTGCTCAAACCAAAAGAGCAATAAGTTTATGGTAACGGAGGATTACCATATTTCTTTGCTGTCACCATGAATAGATTGTGTAAAATTGTTTCATATAACCATTTATCATTTTTATTTAGTGTGAAAGGAAAGAAGGCAGATTAAACAGAAATTATGCAAAGGTAACAGCTTGAATAACCACTTTTTACAATCAAGATGTGAGGAACATTGGTACAAATTCCTGAGTAACTTCTTTTGTTTCCTGAAGACTGTCCAGCTGTCCACTTTAAGTCTGTGTCCATGTCCAACCAGTTTTCAGTTAAATTAATTCAATCCACTCTATAACAGTCACAAAATGTCACCAAAATCACTCTGTCCCTCTAAAATCTTTCAGAAAATTGCAAAAGTGTTTTGAATTGTATCGTTTGCTGACTATCGCAATATATATCGTATTGTGAGCAGAATATTGTGTATTGTGAGATTATTGTATCACTACAGCATCTCAATATACTTTCTTTATCGAGATGCTTTGCATGTTGGTGCATTATCCTGCTAGAGTTAGCAATTACAAGATGGGTAAACTGAGCTCAAAAGGAAGTGAAAAAGATCTGCAAAAATATTCGGTAACTTTCAACAGATGCTAAAGTAGCACAAAGTGAACTAAAGATATCCTCCACATCACTTCACCACCAGCAGCCTGAAGCAGTAATGCAAAGCAAGATGCATCTATGACTTCCAGTTGTTCAAACCAAATTGCGACTGAATATTGCAACTGAATCTGGTATTACCCTAAAGGTAGAGATGGTGTAAATTGCAGCTTCTGTTCTTTGGTCCTTAGCTGAAACAAATGGCACCTGGTGTGGTCATCTGATTCAAGGTTCAGTGGGGGCTTTCACTAACACTGACCCCCATTCTGTAGAAAAGACACAAACAAGCAGGATGGAGGGTTTAAGTCAGTGACTCATCACCCTAATGGTCCTCACATTTGGATTGCTGTTATTTAAAACTTGTAAGCAAGATCAGAAGTGAATAAGCATTTTGTTTGAATCAAAGTGATGAGAAAACATGTTTCTTTTAATTGAAACAGTACAAACTGTAGCTGACATGCATTAGTAAAGTAAATAAAGTGAACCAAGTTCCTGCTCTGAATAGTTTGATACCTTTTTAACCTTGACACTTAAAATCTGAAGGAATCACTCTAAGGCTGATGACCGAATCCCTCCCCCGGCGAAGCCAGCAGTGAGTGAGCAAAGTGACAGTTGGATGTTACGATACTTGCGGATGAATATCATTTTTTTTTCTAGAAAAGAAAATATTGATATATATACCAACATTTATATTTATTACACAACCCTACGATTTCGTAGCGGTGGCCATCTGCAAATTTTCTACAACCACGCAACGTTAACATCCATAACCTCCAAAATCTCTAAAAATGTTTGACACGTTGAGTGTGTGACAAGAGGAACTGAGACAGAATGGTAGACCACCGACAGACCACAGCTCTCCAGCTGCTACTACTAAGAACATTTAACCTTTTTTAGTTATTATTTTCACAAGAATTATATATTTACTAGTGTACACACATCCACAATAGTGTGTACAATAGTATTATGTGTTTTATAATACTTTAAGGTATAAAACATTTGTGATTATCTTTTTAAATGATGCAAAATTGTGGATACTATATCAAAATCATAATGTTAAATGTTATAAAAAACATATAAGCAAGTCTCCATCTTTTACTAATCATTCTTCTTTCTTTTTTTAATTTAGTATTGAATGGAACTATTTTCTCAGATTTTTACTAAATCAGACCAGGGTGAACCGAACTCTAATTGATTCCAATAAGGAGTGACCAAATTCTGTTCTTGTTAGAAGAAAACGAAAAAGAAAAATCTGTAATTTTTTGGCATTTGTAATTTAACTGCATGATTCTTTGAATAAGGCAAATTTACAAAACCCGTGTCACGTTTTGGATCTCCAATGATAGATGCCTTTCTTTTTGGTCACTATACCCATCCAGCATGACTAGGTTGGCCCTCTATGGGAAAACAAAAGGGCAGACAATATAGGGCCACAGTTTCCATGGTGGCCCTACATGTATTTGTCCATGTAGGGCCACCACATAAGTGGCCCTCTGCTTACAACCACTCTTTTTTCCCATACGGGGCCAACCTAGGTTTAATATTTGTAAATAGGTTAAAAAACTAATACTTAAAAAAACAAAACAAAAAAAACTTAAAATATGATTTTTGTGCCCTGCGATTACTTCCAACCTGATGGGTGTAGTAAAAATGTTGTACACCACTGGTTTAAAACATTGTTAGGACTGTGCCTTGATTATTTGTACAATTAGCTTTCCATACCACGTTCTATTTACAGTGACGTGATTACGTAAAGACTGATTCTGACGTCGAGAGGCTCCTCCTGGAAAATCCTGTGGAAACTCCACATGATTTTCTGCATATTCTGGGTATTATTAGTTGTTCTTTATTCTTATCCGATGCTTTTCCACGCCGTAGCGTTTTAATTCAGGTTCCAGGAGACAGACTGACTCTTCACTGCTGTGTCTAAACTTAGAAACACACTATGGCGCTGAGCTGGATGTTAATGGAATCCATCTCCGCACTAGACGTCGGACGGCGGCGGCGTTTCTCTACCAGCTAACAGCTGCTTTTATCTTCTGGCTTCATTTACTGTTCTTCCGTTTTTTTTTCCTCATCGATGACTCAAATAGCAGGAAGTTTCCTCTCGGGTGTTTAGTTATAAATGTGTAGTTAAGCTCAACCAGCCGTATCTCACTCATGTCCGCTTCGACAACATGATGTTTGGGACCAAGTGGTAACAGTTTGAGTTGGAAGTTGAACCGGTTTTGAAGTTGAACCGTGGTAGTTTTGAAGTTGAACCGGTTTTGAAGTTGAACCGGTTTTGAACAACATGAGGTCTCATCTGGCTCCCGGGATCCGGCTGATCAGCTCCTTTTCTCGGGACAGCTGGTAAGTAAGTCTGTCTTTATTTTCCGCAGAGTTTCAGTGCAGCTTTATCTGCTTCATTATCTCCCTGCTGTATTTTATTTACTCGGTCTGGTCGATAAACATGGATTCAGTAGATTAGTTTACCTCAACGCTGTAGAGTTTATTGTATATTTATCACGCGTTGCGAGTTAGACTTAGTTTTTGAGCTACTTTTAATTTGGCAGTATTGCTCTTTCATTCTCTGTCATTTAGTACATTTTTAAACAAAATTCTTCATTTGATTATCGACTCAGATTTGCACTTTAATGAGTCAATACTGTCGTCCAGGATTCAAGGACTCGGTGAAGGAGAAGGAAGGTTCACTGACTGAAGGTTCTGAAGGTTCTGAAGGTTCTGAAGGTTCTGTTGCTTGGTTGGGATTATAGCGAACCACTGATGGCGGCACCTTCTTTGGTTTTTTCTACAAATTTTACTTTAACAAAGACAAGAAAATAGTTGGAAGCAGGTAGAAACTAGATTCTCTTATAAAGTTGTAACAAACTTAAGAATTATAAATAGCTGACAAGTTTCTACAAATTATCTAAAAAACTCAGCAGTTGAACCTGGATTTTCTTCTACTTTGTTGTACTATACATAATTAAAAAGGCACCAATTTTATAAGTCACTTGCAAACAAAACATGAAACGTTAGAATTTAAGATGAGATCTTTTGTAACAGAATAAAATGATAAAAATTACAAATATTCTTTCAATTTTCAACAAACAGAAATGAGTCATCTGAAGTTTTATTTGTAATTTTAAAAAACAGTAATATTAATGACCATGGTAATTTCTACTAATGTACAAGTTTTCTTATAATTGTGTAAAAATACATTTTCACCAATCATCTGCCAAAAGTGAATAAGTCATGAAAACACTGATATATTTGTAATCTTTTATTTATATACAAAACTTACCATTTAGATAAAAAAAAAACAAAACAAAAGAAAGTGGTTAAACTTCTGTTAAGATTTTTCAAAATCAATTTGGCCGTTTCCATCAGAAAAACTATTTTCTAGAAATTAATTGATGTTCTTGGTTTTCGCAGTTTGTTATGCCTTCAAATTACATTTTGTCCAGCATAATAACTATAGACTTAGACTTATTTTTAGTGTTGTTGCATAAAGTAACATTAGTGAAATTGGCAATGAAATGTCCTCTATTGGCCATTGGAGGTAATTTTATTTTTATAGCACATTTTCAGCAACAAGGCAATTCAAAGTGCTTTACATGAGTTAAAAGAAAATACAAACAAAATAACAAACCAAAGGAAAGATAAAAGAGGAAGAAAACTAATCTAATCTTCTAAAGCAGTGGATCTTAACTTATTTTGAGGTACCGAACCCATCAGATTCATATGTGCATTCACTGAACCCTTCTTTTGTGATAAATATTTTTAATTCAAGACATATGGGTGACTCAACTACAGTCTAGTTGGGTCACTTTAAGAAGATCACTAAGTCTTCCTAAAAGGTAGAGTTTCTGAGAACAGTTCTTCAAAATATAGTCAACGTTTTCAGCAAAGTTGAGATGACTGTCCAGGAACGACCAGATGTATTTAAAATTTGCTACAGTTTCAACAGGTTGGCCATCGAGAGAAACTGGAACCAATTTAAGGTCTTGTTTAGATAATTTAATTAGCTCTATATTCTTAAGATAATGAAAAATTAATAATAAATAATAAAGACAGCGGTATTCTGATTTAGTAATGTAATTATATTAGTTGTGTTACCACCTCCACGCCACTAGAGGCAGTAGCAACCCCGAAAAGATGCGACTAAGGAGTAGATTTAGAAGTACACTGAAAGCTACAGAATTTGGTAAAAACTGAGCTTTGCTGAAGTAATTAAAGACACAAGTTCAAATCCATGCTGAGAGTGGAGCTCCTCCAATCAGAGCTCCTCCGCAGCTCTGATTGGCTAAGCAATGTAACGTGATTCTGCATCAAGTGATGGCAAAGTGGAGCGTCATCACGACTTTACACAAGTGTGTCTTTACCTCCGTGGCAGAGGCTCCGCCGAACCCCTGGTGTTCCATCGAACCCAGGTTAAGAACTACTGATCTAAAATATGCAAACTAAGTGCTCCTGTTCAGGGTTGCTAAGTATCTAATTCCATTTCTAAATAGTGAGTACGCTACCGTTTCTGATAAAATAAGCTAAAGAGTGACTGATCTAATTCCTTTTCTGGGTTAAATTCTAATTTTGTTCTAAATCCTTTTCTGTGTTAAAAGTAATATAAACTTAACAGTGACTGTTCCTGTTAAGTATTTCTGGATTCCAAGTTTGTAGTTATTCTAATTCTAATTCTGATATCTGACATATTATTTATACAGTGAGCCCCATTAATTCATTGTACTCATTCATAACGTGTTTTTACGAGCATGTTGGGCTGAATGTTTAACTCAGCATGAGCTGTTGCCAGTGTGTGGCAGAGACCTGCTGCTGTCGTGCAGAGCTGCACAGGTGTGTGTTCAAAGCAAACCAGCAAAAGACAAAGAACGTTGCACAGTTCTTTCCCCCAAATGTACTGAATGAGTTGATTAATTTTGTTGGATGCATGTAATATTAGCTACATAATGACTTGCTAATGCTAGTATGTCACATTAAGCTTGTTAACAAAATAGGCTATTTAGGACTTTTCCAAAGTCGGTAGTACTGGTTACATTTACTACAGTACAGTAGTAATGTAATTCAATATATCATTTTCTGCAATCATTTTAAATTTTGAGGTGATACAATGTCTCATCTGTAGATATTTCCAAAAATTTGCTCTACCTTCCAAATTAAATGTGTGAGTAAGTTCATTGAAGGACACCACTGTTTATATCCTTGTTTATTTTGTATTAACAAACATCCGTCCGTCCATTCGTTCGTTCGTTCGTTCGTTCATTCATTTTCTAACACCCTTGTCCCTTAGTGTGGTCAGGAGGGTTGCTGGTGCCTCTCCAGCTAAAGTTCTGGGCGAGAGGCGGAGTCACCCTGGACAGTTCGCTAGTCTGTCGCAGAGCTATTAATAAACATGGGTATCCTATTTGAAATGTTACATAAAGATTTGTTTATATATTAACAACTTCTGATTTGCAGTGCTTTCACTGGTAAAAACTAAATTTTTCCTAATTAAAAATAATTTACCATACTAACAACCAGATTGCTTAGTTTTATGCATGTCAGTGTTTCTTCTCAACTAGCAGAAGATTAAAAAAATAGTATTTATGTGTGTTAACAACAGGAAATGGACTGTAATTATATAGTTTTTGATATTTTGCAGTATTAATCGCTTGTGCCAGTTTTAAAAAGTTTTGACATATCCAAGTATATTTTTGCCAGACTAGCAATCAGTATATTCCAAGTATTTTTTAGGATTAGTAAAGCTTGTCCACACTAACCACTCTCAACAATGACGGCAGTGCATTTCTTTACTGCACGATCTACTACATAGTGCTATGATGTTTGCTCAGGAATATTTGGCTTTGAAAAAATAGTGGTATGAGCAAAACTGACTAAGTGCTACTCAAATATTGTCAGGAATGACACAATAATAACATGTTGTAATCTATGCAGATGCTTTGCTTGTGCCAATGAAGATTTGCTAACTGATTCCTTGATTGTAAAGAATAAAGTTTTATTTTCTGAGAATTTCCACTAAAAGTTAATTGAGCACATATGAACACTTTATAGAGAATTAAACATTCAGCCCAACATGGGAAAGAAATCTTTAAGAGTGTAAGCAGAAAAAAACAGTTTGTGATCGTATCACAGGCTGTGATATGATCAAGATAGTGACCTACTTAGAAAGTAGTATACTGTAGATTTTTACAATATTCATTCCAAAACATGGACATTAAACAAACATGAACACTTTAGATATAAAAATTTAAGCATATCCTTCAGATGTACCAGTTCATTTATGAATTTTGTAACATGGTGTATGTTTTTGTTGCTGTATGACTTCAGTAAATTCATGTTGTGGATTAATGACAGAGGAGACTGTTATATTCGTGCTTGATAAAGACCAGACGCTGTGTAATGCTCAGATACATTTATTAAAGCATCTTTCTTAGGTCTGTTCACACAGCATGCTCACAGGTGTCTCTCATTAGACTCTCCAAGACTCTCTCTACTTCTATTGTTCTGTTCTTTACATTTATACATTCTCATGAGCTCATGCTCGCCACCTGGTGGACATAAACATAATTCATTCAATCATGACATCCTCCTTTCTTTAAAGTAAGAATGTTACAAAAGAACAATCCTATCAATCCTATCAAAAGAACAATCCTAAACATACATTGCATGAGAGACAGTTATCATATAGCTATACTTAACACATTAAAACATCAATTACAAAATAGACATATCACATTCTTTTTTTTTTCCCCTTTCATCATTTTTTTTTCTTTTTTAAAAGTTCAATCTGTCAGGTTTTTTCACCACTCTGGTAGATCTTCTTAACATAGGTAGGTTGTCCCCAAGACTGTCACAGGGTGTTTCAGTCGTAGGAATAATCTGGGAGTCCTTAGAAACTTCACTCGACTCAACCACAAGCTCTAATGGAGTTTTTAACAAACTGTGCCGATTTCGTCTCAGAACTTGTCCATCTTCAGTTTTCACTTCAAATGAACGTGGAGCTACTTCCTGCAGAATAGTTGCTTTAGTATTCCATCCCTCATCATCCTGAATCCTAACTGGATCCTTGTATGACAGTGGAGGTAGAATCTTAGTTGATCTGTCATAATATGACTTTTGTTGTACTTTCTGCTTTCGTAACTTGTACTCCAAGTTTGATGATTTCTTTGCACTTTGTTCATTACCATCATAACTTGGCAAAGTTGTACGAATCTTCCGATTCATCAAGAGTTCAGCAGGTGAAAATCCACATTGTAACGGTGAAGATCTGTAGCTCAATAAAGCTAAATACGGGTCAGAGTTACTATCTGCAGCTTTCTTCAGAAGTTGCTTAAGAATATGAACTCCTTTCTCCGCTTTTCCATTCGACTGTGGATAATGTGGACTTGATGTTACATGTTTAAAGTCATAATGTTCTGTAAACTCTTGCCATTTTCTGCTACTAAAACACGGTCCATTGTCACTCACAACAAAATGTGGAATGCCATGTCTTGCAAAGATTGATTTAGCATGTGTTATGACACAGTTTGATGATGTATTAGCTAATAGAGCCATTTCAGGATAGTTTGAAAAGTAATCAATGATCACTAAATAGTTTTTTCCTTTAAAATGAAACAAATCCAGTCCTACTTTCAGCCATGGTGATGTTGGAATGTCAGTCATTATCATAGGTTCTTTACTCTGTTTATTTCTAAATGTCTGACATGTTTCACATTTACTGATTAGCGTCTCAATGTCCTTATTCAGTCCAGGCCAGAAAACAGATTCTCTAGCTCTTCTTTTACATTTTTCAATGCCTAGGTGACCCTCATGTATCCGTTGTAGAATATCCTGTCTTAATACTTGTGGAATCACAATTCTGTTGTTTTTCAGTAACAGTCCATTCACAACACTTAGATCAGCTTTAACTTTGAAAAACTGTGAACATGAGCCTATTGGCCATCCTTCATCCATATTCTGCATGACCAACTGTAACTCTGTGTCTTTAGCTGTTGCCTCAACTATTTGCTTCAACTTGCTGTCTGACACAGGCAACGCAGTGGACACCATGTTCACATGACGCTGAATATTCTCTTCAGTTGAACTTACACCATTGTCTGTAGGAGCTCTGGATAGAGCATCAGCAAGAATCAGATGTTTTCCTGGAGTGTAAATCAGTGTAAAGTCATACCTTTGCATCTTCATCATAAGCCTCTGAATCCTTGGTGAATCTCATTTAGGTGTTTTTTGATGATGGCAACCAAAGGTCGGTGATCTGTTTCAGCTACAAAAGATGGTAGACCATACACATAGTTATGAAACCTTTCCAGTCCATAAGCCAGCCCCAAGCATTCTTTTTCTATTTGAGCATATTTGCATTCAGCTTTGGTCATAGCTCTGGATGCATAAGCCACTGGCTTCCATTGTTCATCTTCAGCTTGAAGAAGAACTGCTCCAAGTCCATCTTTTGAGGCATCTGTAGACAGTTTAATTTTTTTAGTTGGATCGTAAAAGGTAAGTACTAGTTCTGTAGTTAAATAGTTTTTCAGTTCCTTCCACTCTTGTTCATGAACTTCAAGTCCACTGGAATTGACTATCATTATACAAGAGTCTGCGAATATTTGTCATCTTTGCACTCAGATTGGGAATGAATTTTCCTATAAAATTGATCATGCCCATGACGCGCAAAACACCTGTTTTGTCCACAGGCTGTGGCATCTTCAAGATGGCTTTAATTTTATCTTCATCTGGTTGAACACCTTGGGCAGACAGTTTGTCACCGAGAAACATAATTTCTTTGACACTAAACTCACATTTATTTTTATTGAGCTTCAGTCCATTTTTCCGTATGCGCTCCATGACACGTCTCAATCTGTCATTGTGTTC
This sequence comes from Poecilia picta, assembly GCA_033032245.1. Taxonomy (NCBI): domain Eukaryota; kingdom Metazoa; phylum Chordata; class Actinopteri; order Cyprinodontiformes; family Poeciliidae; genus Poecilia; species Poecilia picta. Next base: position 1,528,579 of record CM065366.1, read on the forward strand.
TTGAGCTGTTGATCCCCAGATGATGATGTCATCAATGTAGACTCTCACTCCTTCCAGACCTTCGATGATCCGCTCCATCGCTCTGTGGAATATTTCTGGTGCAGATTTTATTCCAAAAGGAAGTCTTAGAAAACAGTATCTTCCAAAAGGTGTGTTAAAAGTACAATACTTAGTACTGCTTTCATCCAACTTAACTTGCCAAAACCCTTGTGCTGCTTCTAACTTGGTGAAATAACTTGCTCCAGCCATTTCACTGATTATTTCCTCTCGAGTGGGTATTTGATAATGTTCTCTTTTGATGTTCTCATTCAGATCTTTTGGATCCATATATACTCTTAATTCTCCATTCTTTTTCTTGGTAATCACAATGGAATTAACCCAATCAGTGGGCTCTTCTACTTTCTGAATGACTCCCAACCTGATCATTCTGTCCAACTCTTTTTTCAACCCCTCTCGTAATGGTACTGGAATACGACGTGCAGCATGAACTACAGGCTGCGCATCCTCTCTCAGCTGGATCTTGTATGTGTAGGGTACAGCACCTAATCCTTGAAAAACATCCTCATATTCTTGAATCATGGCATCAACAGGATTATTAGGTTCAATCAATTCAGTATTTATGTGATAAACTCTTTTCACCAGTCCAAGTTCTTCACAGGATTTATCACCTAAAAGTGACTCACGATCCTCCTTTACAACTGAGAAGAACACAAGATGTTTTGTTCCTTTAACTGTCACATTCAGTTCACATGTGCCAATGCACTCAATTGATTGTCCATTATAGTCTCTTAGACTTGATTTTACTTCTTTCATGTGAGGTTTTACTTGCATTTCTTTTATATCAGACATGCTTATGAGATTAGCCTTAGCACCTGTGTCCAATCTGAACTTGATTGTAGTTCCATTTATCAAAGGAATTGTCCATTTATCATCTCTGTCAACATACTGCACTTTTTCTGACTCATTTTCACAATTCACAACACCAATGAAGAATGTGTCACTTAAGTCAGTTTCATCTACTAAGTTTACACGATTCCTCTTCTTTTCTTCTTTTCTCTTCATAAAGCATTGTTTTGCAAAATGATTTTTTCCACGGCAATTCAAACACTGCTTACCATAAGCAGGACATTGTCTCACTTTGTGCCGTAACCCGCAGCGCTTACAGTTGATAATGGCTTCCTCTTGCAGCTGCCTCGTCTGAACATGGCGTTTCTTCTGGCAGGACTCCGCTCCCACTGCCACTGCTCCGTCACTGGACTGTGAAGTAGTTCCTGAAGAAAGTTCAGAAAATGTCCTCACTTGCTGTAGCGACAGTTCGCTTGCCCGGCACATCTTTACAGCCGTTTCCAGGGTCAGATCCACGTCTCTCAGCAGTCTCTCTCTGAGCTTCCCATCACGTACTCCAAAGACGATCTGATCTCTGACCATCGAGTCCTTCAGCAGGCCAAAATTGCATGACTGAGCTTTTACTTTCAAGTCTGTCAGAAAGTTATCGAAATGTTCATGCTGGGTCTGCATTCGGGAACGAAACACGCATCTCTCATAACATTCATTCTTCTTGGGTGAACAGTGAGCATCAAATTTACTCAGCACAACATCCAACTTTTCTTTGTCTTCCGCTTCATCAAACACAAATGTGTTGTAGACTCCAAAGCCTGCGCTCCTGCTATGGTCAGCAACATCGCTACCTTTCTTGGCTCCGGCTTTGTCTCCAATCCCATTGCGGCGACATACAGTTGAAAGCGTTGTTTGAAAGCAGCCAGTTCTCATCCACGTTTCCCGTCAGCTTCAAGCTCTCCGGTGGTTTCAGCTCCATGGTCGGCTTTTTAGTTCACTCCTGACACCATGTTATATTCGTGCTTGATAAAGACCAGACGTTGTGTAATGCTCAGATACTTTTATTAAAGCATCTTTCTTAGGTCTGTTCACACAGCATGCTCACAGGTGTCGCTCATTAGACTCTTCAAGACTCTCTCTACTTCTATTGTTCTGTTCTTTACATTTATACACTCTCATGAGCTCATGCTCGCCATCTGGTGGACATAAACATAATTCATTCAATCATGACAGAGACCAGATATGAAAAAAAAAATAATTTACTGCAGAACGGTCTGTGTTATTTCCTCTAAATGTAATTTATGTTATTCAAACATTAATACAACTTATAAACAAGTTCTCTTTTTTTGTCTATGTCTTACTTACTTTACGACTTATTAGACTTGTAAAAACGGATAATCCGTTTAAATAATCAGTACTTACATGAGCTTGTGTTTTATTTGTTCCTGTTGCAGGTATCGTGGTTTTGTTCTCCTCCTCACATTCCTCTTCTACACAGCCTACCACCTCTCAAGGAAGCCAATCAGCATTGTTAAGGTGACTGGAGAAACGTTTGTTAATCGTGAGGCAAATTGTGTTTGTATTGCTCTGAAAAATATTGCAGCTGTAAATCTAAGATGAATGTAGTGATTTCCAAAGTTAGGCTTAGGATTGTGAAACTTTAAATACAAGGTCTTAAAGGTTTTTGGGGAAATACATTTGTATTATGAATAATTGATTATGTTATTCTGCTATTGTCTCAATAGATGAGAAAAGAATGAAATAGGGCCAATAGCTTTTGAGGCAATTTTCTACTGTAAAAGGAACAAATTAACCAAATCTATTTACCCTAGCTAAGAATTTAATGAACAGTTATGCCAAAAATGATGACATCATATTCCACACTAAGCTGCTGTTTGTAACACTTGAGTTAAATGAAGGGTCACTTTGCCTTAAATCACCCTCACAATTGTGAAGTTGTGAAGTTTACAACTTCATAGTTGTAAATCCTGTGGTTTTTATCTGACTTATCTGTTCTTGTGTATGTGAGTTGTTTCATCTAGTTGTGTTTTTTTCTTTTTGTTTGAAATTCAGAGTGAGCTGCATAGAAACTGTTCATTAGTCATTCGACCAGCGTACCTGAACATAACTGATAATGATACCTGGTGTGACTGGGCGCCTTTTGGTAAGTCCTTTACTAAATTATCTTCATGCAGTTTTTCATTTTAAAATATGCTGAAAAATCTGAAAAATCTTAATTTAAAACAGTTCCACATGAGTATTATTCAGTGCTGTTCTTTATTAAAAATGCATTATTTCTGGGTAATATATTTTGGCAAAGCCTTTTTACTGCTTTCAGGCAAACTGTGAAGGCAATCTGATTGGTTGTAGACCAGACAGGAAGGAAAGCAGGGGAACTGTTGGCATAAATTGAGACAATTTTCTAGAATTGTTTATTGATATGTGACATGAAACAAACTACATTAAGGACAAAATAAGTGAAGAGTAGCGCTGGGGGATATGAGGAAAATCTAATATCCTGATAGATTTTTTGCTATATCACAATACATGATATATATCACAATATTCTTAAATGAGCTCCAATGTTATTTTAAACTAGACTCCTTACAGCATGATGTCACCCACATAGGACTCATATAAAAAAGGATGCAGTGTTTTGAACTGTCTACACTATGACTAGATAACAAGGTGAGAAATAAATTTTAACTAAGAAAGAAAATAGGGAGGCAGAGGGGAAGTAGGTCAGTTGTACTTGACTTTGACAAACTTAACATATCGATGTGTTGTGGAATAAGGTGTATTTTGGTTCAGCTTAAAAATAAAAAAAGCGACCGACACACAAACTGACAGAGCATCAGTAAAGCAGGTGTTTAAATGAACTAATCAACAATCGCTGTGTTAGCGTGGCTAATAGCAGCGGTGTCTAATCTACCACAGTGATCACAGTGATTTTACATGTCACGTCTAAAATCATAAAACTGTATTGAAGTGAATGTTCTGTTCTATGTGGGGTAATGTTTGAGTGTTTTTAGTGCTGAATCTGATACATAAAGTTGTGTTGTTGTCAGTCGCTATGGCAACGAGTCTACGTGTAGCGTAAAGCCGACAGAGAGTGAGAAAAAGAAGAATGAGTAGTTTTGAGTTATTTTTCCCATTGCATAGCACTAAATGAATCCTACCTACATCTCCAGTTTTCACTTTAACGGACTAATTCTACCGCGGCAGCGCGGCTATGAACGGTGTTCTGCCCAAGGCTGAAAGTTGGAAATGTCTTAATAATTTAGTTTAACAACTTCTACAGTATTGATTTATCGGTATTTTATTTTGAAGGAGAATTTTGAGGTAGCAGTGCATTGTGGGTAGCAGAGGCAGTTGCAGTTAGGACTACTTGTTTGCAGAGAGAAAGTCTGCCTGTTAATGTATAAACTTCACCTTCTGTGTCGTCAATTTTTTCTTGCACCACCGAAAACAATGGCTTTTCACTCAACCTTTCATTGAGCTTCCACACCAATTCTTACAAAATTGTAAGAAGACATAAAAAAGGAGCAAGACGCTCAGCTTCCTGGCTCATGAGAATTGAGTTTGGCTTGCTGTTAATATACATTAACATACACAGCGTATTTAACACGTAGTGATAACAATACAGTGAAAAGCCATTCTCAGCAGATAGTGGAAGATAAAACTCATGGCACAGTGATGGACAATGCTCATGAGGAAAAGGCAGAAGAAATGGCTAACTCAGAAGCTATAGCATCATCTAAAGCTAGCTCGAGATACAAACACTTGAGCTCTAAGCTTTCATCCTACAAGTTGTCCTCTAAGTCCAGCGTATTTGAAGCAGGCATCTTTGCACGAGTCTCTGCCGAAGCTATAAATGCTAAAGCTTCCTACAGTATAAAACAATTAGAAATTAAAAAGCAACAAGCAAATCTAGAGCTGGATTTTAAGATGCTGGAGATAGAAAAGGAAGCTGCAGCTGCTACGGCGAGAGTAGAGGTTCTAGAAGCTGCCGCAGCTGCTGAACAAGACAAGGAAGAGAGTGTAAAGAGTGCAGTCCCACCACAAGTCGTTAGACAACAAACCGTGGAGTATGTGCAGCACCAAGCCCGACTAAGGTCACATTCGTCTAAAGAGGAAATCCCTCAGGTCGAACCAGCATTAAAAGCATCATCATTTTCCCCAAGGAGATCTGGTCAAACTCCCTCTTCACCGGTGCTCAAGAAAATGTATGTAAAAGATTAACCTTTTGACACACCAAGAGACTGTCAGGCCCAACAGTTACCATGATCCCCACCACAATTACCTACCTATGACTGGCTTAGCTAAGTTCCTTGCACATAGAGAGTTGATCACAACGGTGCTCTTTAATTTGACAACACCCCTGAAAATTTCAGAGCATGGCAGTCATCATTTTCGAATACAACTGAAGTCATAGACCTCACATATAGTCAAGAGTTGGATCTCCTTCTGAAATATCTCGGTAGAGTCCTCAGAGCATGTCAAGAGAATCAGAGCTGTTTATACCACTAACCCCAAAGCTGCCCTTCAGTTAGCATGGGACAGGTTAGAAGAATGTTACGCTACACCAGAAGTAGTAGAAAATGCTTTGTTTAAAAAACTAGACAGCTTCCCTCACCTTACAAATAGAAACAATGTAAAACTCAGGGAACTAGGAGATTTGCTCCTAGAGCTGCAGGTTGCGAAAAATGAAACTTATCTCCCAGGCCTCGTTTACCTTGACACAACATGAGGTGTTAAACCCATAGCGGAAAGGCTACCTCTTCCAAGTTTGCAAGATAAATGGGTTCAAGCAGGTTCAAAATACAAACAGAAATATCAAGTAACATTCCCTCCCTTTTCATATTTTGTGAAGTTTGTCCAAGAGGAGGCAAAAGTGAGAAACGATCCAAGTTTTGTGACATGCAGCAACAAACCTTTCAACAGAGGTGAGAGACCATCATTTAAACAAACTGGTTACAAACCTCCTCTAACTGTAAACAGAATAGAAGTCAGTACAACCACTCTTCCTAGTACGAAAGAGGACGATCTAACACGTTACTGCCAGTCCACAGGAAATCGTAACCACTAGCGAAATGCAGAACTTTCCAGATCAAACCAATGCAAGAAAGACAAAACATGCTCAAAGAACACAGACGTGTTTTTGTTGGTGTTCTCCTATGCACACAATAAAGCACTGAGATATGAATGTCAGTTGCGAGGAGTGCCAAGGTGAAAAACATCGATGTGATTCAACAACTCCTGCCATAAAGCCCACCTGAACCAGAGCCTTAGCTCCAAGACAACACGCCACCTGAGGTAATGTCACGGTGCACTGAGATCTGCGGTGAAGGCTGTCCCCCACGTTCTTGCTCTAAGGTATGCCTAGTTCGAGTTTTCCCTAAAGGTCAACCAGAACACTCTGCCAAGATGTATGTGATCGTTGAGGATCAAAGAAATTGCTCACTGGCTCGTCCCGAATTCTTTTAGCTATTTGGCATCAAGGGAAGTCATCTGATATACCACTTGAGAACTGAAATGTGTGGCAGGAAAGCAGTTGGGTTCCAAATAGAGCCAGTAGGGGGAGGCCCATGTCTAGACCTCCCTCCTCTCATTGAATGTGACAAGATAGTGTGTAATAGAGATGAAATACCTACGCCTGAAGTTGCTCTGGCCCATGCTCATTTGAAACACCTTGCACCTCTCATACCAAAGTATGATCCAGATGCTGAGATAGCAGGTTTACTGGGCAGAGACATCATACAAGTCCACAAAGCACAAAACAAGTAAATGGACCCTCCCAGCGCTACCATTGCCCAGTGACTGGATCTGGGTTGGGTAATTGTGGGGGAAGTATGCCTCAACGCTCATAAGCCAACTGTCAACGTCTACAAAACACACATTCTGTCCAACACACGTCCATCTCGCTTCACTCCTTGACCTAACAGCATCGGCCTTAAAGAAAAACCATGCTACTGCAAGGAGCACAAGAATAACTTCGGTAAACACAGCTCAAAACTTTATGCAGCAGAAGAAAAGCTTGGAGAAAAAGTTTTTGAGCGCACAGAGAATGACAACTAGCGTGCCCTGTCCTTTGAGGATGAGACGTTCCTAAAGATAATGGAAAAGGAAGTTCATTAGGATGAAAATAACAACTGGGTCGCTCTTTTACCGTTCAAGTCCCCTTGCTTGCCACTTCCAAATAACAGAGATCAAGCACTGTCTAGACTCAGCTCACTGAGACGCAACCTAAACAACAAACCCCAAATGAAAGAACAGTTCTCAGAGTTTATGGACAAGCTGTTCGAGAACCATCATGCAGAGATCACTCCACCCACCATAAACAACACTCAATTCTGGTACCTGCCCATTTTCGGGGTATACCATCCCCAAAAGCCCGGTCAGATACGGGTATTTTTCGACTCCAGTGCAGAGCAGGTGTGGTGTGTCACTCAACTCCGTACTGCTAACGGGCCCAGATCGCAATAATACCCTCCTTGATGAGCTGATACGGTTTAGGAAAGACCTCATTGCAGCTACTGCTGACATCCAGCAAATGTTTTATGAATTTCTAGTCTCACCAGACCACAGAGATTATTTGAGGTTTTTGTGGCATAAGGACAATGACTTGGCAAAGGAGATCCAGGACTACCGTATGCAGGTGCATGTTTTTGGTAACAGCCTGTCACTGCCAGTAGCCATCTATTGCCTATGAAGAGCAATTCAAAAAGGCGAGACAAAGTTTGTAACAGATACGATACACTTTGTCGAGAGACACCTCTAGGTGGATGATGGATTGATTTTGCTTCCCACTGAATCAACAGCCATCGATCTGCTCAAGCGAACATATGAATCCTTGGCTCTGTGTCCAACCTCAACCTCCACAAAATTGCCTCAAACAGTGTCTCGCTCGTGCAAGCCTTCAAACCAGAAGATCTGACCTCTGGGATCAAAGACTTGAGTCTCTGTCATGACCCTTTACCAGATCAGAAAAGTCTAGGAAGGTGCTGGGACATAAACACTGACTCATTCACATTCACCCCTTGGGACTTGCATCTCCAGTCACAATAAAAGGCAGACTTTTATTATGTGAACTGTTAAATGGGGTTGAAAACTGGGATGCTCCTCTCCCTGGAGATAAAATGGACACATGGGAAACTTAGAAATGATCCCTCCAAGATCTGAGCAGCCTCAGAGTACCACACTGCTATGTGCCAGCCTCCCTTTCAAGTCCACTTCACTGAATTGTGTTTTTTGTGATGCTTCTAGTTGGGCTTTTGCCGCAGTAGCATACTTGAAAACAGTCAATGCAGAAGGACAGTATGAGGTTGGATTTGTGCTTGGAAAGGCAAAACTTTCACCACAACCAGAACCTGCAATACCTTGCCTGGAACTCTATAGAGCAGTTCTAGGAGTGAAGATAGCAGAGCTCATTCTGGAAGAACTTGACCACAAACCAAACACTGTTAAATTCTACTGTGAAAACAAGGTGGTTCTTGGGTATGTGTGCAACAATACAAAGCGCTTTTATGTCTACGTACATCATCGAGTTCACAGAATACACCAGTCTACATACCCTGAGCAATGGCATTATGTCACATCAGGGCAGAACCCAGCCGATCTAGCTACCAGGTCAGAACTGCACCCCAGTTCATGGACACAATGTGGTTTAAAGGACCAGTCTTCCTTTACAAACTACCTGAACCAGAAACACGAGTCGTTCGAGTTGATTGACCTGAAGTGGATGCTGAAATCTGCCAAGTTGCTACTTTCACCACGTAGGTTCAAGAGAATGCACTCACAACAGAACGCTTCCAACACTTCTCAAAATGGAATGACTGGTACGTGCCATTGCGTTCTTAATTCACAAAGCTTGTTCTCACTCATTAAGCAACGTGTCAAACCTTCATGCAGGGGCTGGCATAAATATAGACAGCCGCACTCTCCAAAGGAGCTGAATGCTGCCAGTAATCTCATTCTCCAGTCTGTTCAGAAGGATGCTTTTCCTGACGAATACACGTCTCTCCAAGCCAATCATACTGGCCACAGCTCAAGCTCCATCAAAACTCTTGGGGGTCGCCTCAAACATGCTTCATTGGATGCAGCATCCAAGAATCTAATCATTCTCCCAAGATAACATCATGTGTCGTGGTTCCTTGTCCTACACTATCATTGTGGTTGTGCATCAAGAAAGGCAGTTTACAGAAAGTGCGGTTAGGCGAGCTGGTCTGTGGATTATAAGATGCAAAAGACTGGTCTCGTCTGTTACCCACCATTGCATAACGTGCAAGAAACTCAGGGGAAAACTAGAGACTCAAAAGATGGCAGATCTTCCACCTGAGAGACACAACACTTGCCCTCCATTTTTGTGTGTTGGATTGGATGTATTTGGTCCCTGGTCAGTGGTCACTCGACGCACACGAGGTGGAGCCACACAAAGTAAGAGGTGGGCAATACTTTTTACATGTACAAGAGGTGTACATATTGAAGTCATTGAATCTATGGACACTTGCAGCTGCATAAACACAATACGCAGATTCTTTGCAATAAGAGGTTCAGCAAAACAAATGCAATCAGATAGAGGCACCAACTTCATTGCAGCAAGTGTGGAGCTTGGTATGACACAATCTAGCAAAAACCCTTCCAACATTGTCAACTATCTTCACGCTAACCGTTGAAGTTGGGAGTTCAATCTTCCACATGCCTCCCACATGGGTGGCGTCTGGAAAAGGATGATTGGGGTAACTCGCAGAATACTGGATTTCATGCTCTTGCTGAACAAACATACCCATCTGACACATTAAGTGCTTTGTACCCTAATGGCTGAAGTATCATCTATAGTCAATGGAAGACCCTTGGTTCCTATCTCGATGGGTCCTTCTTCACCATTCCTACTATGTTCTGCAATGATATTGACCCAGAAGCAGCACGTTCCTTCTCCACAAAGAGATTTTTGTGGAAAAGACATTCTCAAAAGTCAGTGGAAGCAAGTGCAGGCACTTGCCAATGAATTTTGGAGACACTGGAGGAATGAATATCTCAACACCTTTCAATCAAGACGCAAGTGGCATAGATTGCGCCGCGACCTTCAACCAGGTGACATTGTGTTGTTGAAGCAAAATCAAGCATACAGAAACGAATGGACAATGACCATCATCACAACCACCTTTTCAAGAAGTGACAGAAAAGTCAGACAGGTGGATGTGAGGACGTCATCTCAGGGCGTCTCTAAGACTTATTTGCGTCCCACCTCAGATGTTGTTATGCTTTTAGAGAGTGACATGACTGATAAAAAGTAGTGGCATCGGTAATGCCAGGAGGGGAGTGTTCTGCCCAAGGCTTAAAGTTGGAAATGTCTTAATAATTTAGTTTAAAAACTTCTACAGTATTGATTTATCTGAATTTTATTTTGAAGGAGACTTTTGAGATAGTAGTGCATTGTGGGTAGCAGAGGCAGTTGCAGTTAGGAATATGTGTTTGCAGAGAGAAAGCCTGCCTGTTAATGTATAAACTTCACCTTCTGTGTCGTCAATTTTTTCTTGCACTGCCGAAAACAATGGTTTTTCACTCAACCTTTCATTGAGCTTCCACACCATTGTAGAAAATTGTAAGAAGATGTAATAAAGGAGCAAGACACGCAGCTTCCTGGCTCATGAGAATTGAGTTTGTCTTGCTGTTAATCTATGTTAACATGCACAGCGTATTTAACACGTAGTGATAACAATACAAATGGCATGTAAAAGAATAGTCTGATTGGGATGGGGGGAAATTTGTGGTTCATCCTTTTGGGGCAATAGTTTTACATGTCTTGCAAATTACCTCATTTTGTTTGACATCCTCCATATAAGATCTAAACCACTGCCAAATTATTAATCCAGCGCTGTTTCTCTTCAGAACTAAATGAGTTAATATTATGCCCCTTCAGTTACCATCTCATTCTCAGCTCGCCTCAAACTCTCCCTGTCACCATGTTGTTTGTTTTCTCTGTGCAGCGCGATTGGTAGAAAATATTCAGGTTAGGAGGGGTGAGGGACTAGTGATGCATTCATAGGGTGTCAGATAAACCATACTCGCAGTGAATTTGATGGCGAAAGTTTATTTGAACGACAATTTATACTCGATAGTTGCTATATAGCCATTTTAACTATCGTAAATTGAAAATATCGCTTTACATCGAGTATACTCGATACATCGCCCAGCCCTAGTCAAGAGCACATATTTTCAGTTTGAAAACAGAATTTTATTTATTTTTCTCAAAACTTGTAATGCTTACACTGAAAACTTATGCTCTCTTTCAAATATTCTCTGTGCTCTCTTAAATATTTGTGCTCATGCTCAAACTTTTTCCTCCCGTGTAAAACTTCCCTTGGCACAAATTAACTCTCTGCTCGCTTGCAAATTCTTATCTTTTCTCTCTCAAAACAAAAAAGTACAGTGATAGTTGCCTGGAAATGTTCCAGCCAATAGAATAAAAGTGCTATAATGGGCAGTGGGAGTCTCCCTAAGGTTGCATTTGTTTCCTTCTAGTGTGTGAGGCCACTATTAATATAGGAGCACCCATATGGTAGCACCTTTTTTCTGCAATGCCCACTGGTTGTAGAGATAAAAAATTTGATCTTTCTGCGCACATTGTTTTAGTGTGAGCAGAAGAGTTAGTTTCACATTTTAAGTGAAACTAACCCTTAAATCAACATTTTTGCTGATAAACTGTCTAAAAGGTTATTTAGGGTTCCATCTTTATGTTTCTGTGCACATTTTGACATGTTTGTGCAATTTGTTTAGTTCGGCATTATTTTTGCCTAAAAGCATCTCACAACTAGATTTTTTTGACAATTGAATTGGCGATTCCAAAAGCAAGCAGAAAATGTTTTGTAAGCGAGAAGAGAGCTCTGCAAGAGCACGAGGACAAAGATTTGAGTATATGAAAATTAGGGGTGTAGCAATACAATAATTTCACGATACAATACAATATACAATATTCTGGTCACAATGCGATATTTGTTGAGCGATACAATTCACTACAATTCGGTGCATTTTTAAAATTTTATTTTAGTGACATTTTGTGTTCTATAGACTTGCATTTAGTCTATAAATCTATAAATCTATAAATATATAAGTCACTTATTCTATAGACTTGCATTTAGTCGCCAGAGGCTGCTCAGGCACTGCAGGACTGCTTTGGGTCAACAGACTGGGAGGTTCTCTGTGAGCCTCATGGGGAGGACATCGATTCCATGACCAATTGCATCACAGACTACATCAGGTTCTGTGTGGACACTGTCACTTGTACCCGGATCGTACGCTGCTTCCCTATTAACAAACCTTGGAGTACATGCGACCTGAAGGCACTTCTAAACCAAAAGAAGATGGCTTTCAGGTCTGGAGACAGAGAGGAGGAGAGGAGAGTGCAGCGTGAACTCAAAGAGACACTGAGGACATGCAGGGACAACTACAGGAAGAAGCTTGAGTCCAAACTTGAGCAAAACTGTGTGAGAGATGTGTGGATTGGTTTAAAACACATCACTGGGTGGAAGGGGAAGGAGACACTGACAGCAGGGAGTTTGGACAGGGCAAACCAGTTTAACCAGTTTTTCAACAGGTTTAGCTCCCCCCCTGCTGCTCCCCTGTCACCTCCATCTCCCCACACATCCTCACTGTCTCAAGCCGCTCCAAACACCTTCAAGCTTTCTCCTGCACGACATCCCCCCATCTGCTCACCCCCTCCCTCCTCCCACTCCCTCACCTCCTCACCTTCCTCCACTACAGACAATAACACCAACTCTCAGCTAACAGTGACCGCAGGCCAGGTTATGAGGCAGCTTGAAAGACTTCATCAGGGGAAGGCGGCAGGCCCGGACGGCATCACACCATGGGTTTTAAGGACCTGCGCCAGCCAGCTGTCTCATGTACTGGTACATCTGTACAATCTGAGCTTGAGTCTGGAGAGAGTCCCGTTGCTGTGGAAGACGTCACACATAGTTCCTGTGCCCAAGAAGGCGAGACCATCTAACCTTGAGGACTACAGACCAGTCGCTCTCACATCCCATGTGATGAAGGTTATGGAGAGACTGGTCCTTGCCCAGCTGAGGCCCCAGGTGATGACATTTCTTGACCCTTTACAATTTGCCTACCAGCCCCACTTAGGAGTTGATGATGCTGTCATCTTCCTGCTGCAACGAGCCCATATGCACCTTGATGGTGGAGGAGACACGGTGAGAATCACATTCTTTGATTTCTCGAGTGCCTTCAATACCATCCAGCCCCTGCTTTTGGGTGAGAAGCTGCGGGGGATGGGTGTCGGTGACTCTGTGATCTCCTGGGTTACTGACTACCTTACGGGCCACAGTTTGTCTGTCTGGGCAGTGTCCTGTCTGGTGTGGTGGTCAGTGACGTGGGAGCTCCGCAGGGAACTGTGCTCTCTCCTTTTCTCTTTACCTTGTACACCAACGATTTTCAGTACAACTCTGAGTCATGTCATCTACAGAAGTTTTCTGATGACTCGGCGATTGTCGGGTGTGTGAGAGATGGAGATGAGGGGGAGTACAGGACACTGGTGGACGGATTTGTGGAGTGGTCTGAACAGAATCACCTGAGGCTCAACATTAGTAAGACCAGAGAGATGGTGATCGACTTCAGGAGGAGGAAGACACCTTCACAGCCACTGAAGATTAAGGGGGAGGTGGTGGTGGATTACAAATATCTGGGAGTGGTGATCGGCAACAGACTAGACTGGACATCCAACATTGACGCTGTGTACAAGAAGGGGATGAGCAGACTCTACTTTTTGAGGAAGCTGAGATCCTTCAATGTGTGCAGCAAGATGTTGGAGATATTCTACCACAGCGTTGTTGCCGGTGCCATTTTCTTTGCTGTTGTGTGTTGGGGAAGCAGCATCAGATCCAGCGACTCTAACAGACTGAACAGGGTCATCAGGAAAACTGGCTCTGTACTTGGACTGAAACTGGAGACCCTGGAGAATGTGGTGGAGAGGAGGACATTGAAGAAACTGTTGTCTATCATGGTCAACGAGCTGCACCCTCTCTACCACACAGTGGACAGACAGCGGAGCAGCTTCTCACACAGAGGCTTCAGCTCCGTTGTCGTAAGGACAGATACAGGAAATCTTTCCTGCCACAGGCCATCACTTTATATAACAATAGTTAGTCACCATTACACAGATTGTTCTCATAGCACTATTGTACATATTGTATATATTATTAACATATTGATTATTATTTATTATTATGTTCTGAACCTTACATCTTACATTCTACATTTTTATAGTATTTTATATTTTTATTTTTATTGGTAACTTCATCTCTGTGTTTGTGTATGCTGCTACTGCACAGTAATTTCCCGGCTGGGATGAATAAAGTACTTCTATTCTATTCTATTCTATTCTATTCTATTCTATTCTATTCTATTCTATTCTATTCTATTCTATTCTATTCTATTTAGCTAACTGAAAACTGATTAAAAACACCAATTACACAATACCTGACTCTGATTGGACAGTCTAACAGTCTGCAACTGGACAAAATTAATCAAAGATGCAGGGAGAGAATTAGTTTCTGTCATTTAATTCATGTGGGTTTGACATAAAACTCAAAAGTTTAAACAGTAAAAACTAAAAAGTAAAAACTGGTGTGTAGTTTATAATGTGCACTTTAAGCTCAAGTTGAAATTGAGACTGAGGGAGGCGGAGTCTTGCTGCTACGCCGTAACAAACTAGACGTTAAAAAGACCTATAAGGCTATTGACCCCTATGGTTTCCCTGATGAAAAATCGATACTTTCCGAGGGCGGAAAATATCGGTATATATCACTGAATCGATTTATTTATACAGCCCTAATGAAAATGTAAGCAAAAGAATTAAAAGTTTTGAAAAGAAAGACATGTAATCCTGTAAGGTATGCTCTGAAATTACAGCAGAAAAATTCCCCCATACCATAGCAGAAGTTTTGAGTGCAAGCATTTCAAGTTTTTTTTTAATAAAAGAGATTAAAGCGGTTACTTGAAATCAAAGTATTGCGAGTTTGAAGAACAGAGAAATGAAATTCTGCTTTCAAACTGAAAATGTGTGCTCTTGATTTATGGCAGTAAAATTTCCCCATAGAGCAGGAACTTTGGTTTTGTGATAGACCTAGTTTGGTGGCCTATTCACTACAGAAAAAAAGTGGTACAAATGTCAGTCACAGTACAACAGTAGGTGGTACTATACATCAGTGGGTAGAAATTATTTCATAATAAGTTTACTTTGTCCTCTGGCCATTAGCTCAATAATATTCTACTAAATATGTACTATAACTTCATTACTTTTTAAATACTTGAGTCAAAATATTCATGGAACTCACCTGACTTTTATATGTTATTGATTTTGAGTTTTTGTACACTACAAATAAACTGAAGTAAGCAACCTGCAACATCAATTACTCAAAATCAGGTGACTTTTCTGCAAAGTACAATGTTTGAAAAATACACATCCATTAAAAAGAAAGAAAAACAAAGCCTCCGGGACCCCCAAAATATTGGTGCCCTAAGCTACTGCCCCTTTGAGTTGTACATAAAGTTTGACTCAGATGACGAGTGACGCTATATCCAGTTATGTCTTTCTAACCAACTGGACCATCATAAAACTGACTATGGTAAATCAAACATTTACCACATAAACCTTTAATTAATTGACAAGCTTCCTTTTAAAAACTTAATAAATTTTGTGGAAATTATTTGTTCTGTTTTGGTGCATAAAAAGGTTTTAGGGGTACCTATTCCACTAATTAAACTGACAGTGTTCAGATATTTTATTGTTTTGACCACATACTTATGCTATTTAATGTCACTAGATTAAAACAGTTTACCTGTGGCCTTTCTGCAGATCAGGGCAACTATCAGACCCTCTTTGGTGTCCTGGATAACTCCTTCCTTGTCGCCTATGCCATTGGCATGTTCTTCAGGTTGGTAGCTGCTGCCTTTAGCTCTCCTGGTCAAAGACCTGGGTTTCTCCACCGACTCACTCTTGGGCTCTTCTCTCTCCCCAGTGGGATCTTTGGAGAGCGCCTTCCTCTGCGGTACTACCTGAGCTTTGGGATGGTGATGAGCGGATTGTTTACATGTCTGTTCGGCCTAGGCTACTACTGGAACATCCACTCTTTAGGGTACTACGCCTTCGTCCAGGTACGCACACACACACACACACACACACACACACACACACACACACACACACACACACACACACACACACCTACACACACACACACACACCCTCAGACTGACAGATCGTATCAGATCTGTTTGGAAATATAATGACATATCACACTTTTCTTAGTTTGAGTTACCTAGGTAATATGATTTGATTATTTTTGCATTTTGGCAAACCTTTGGTCTGCATTTGGAAACCGAGACTTTTAATATTCTAAATTATTAAATCTAACTATTAAGAATTCCGTCTCCATACTGTGTATCAGAAAGTAAGTGGAAAGCGGAAGCATATGGATTGGAAGCTATTTTTTGCTGACCAAAGTCGGGTCAGAGCACAACAGCCAGTTTTTATTTGTCACTCAGCTTGGTAGAAACTTTGTTTTGTGGACACACATTCCAAGCACTGCTGCAAACAAAAGGCATCGTCAGGCATTGTTGTTTCACTTCGCTATTTAAACTGCCTTCGACCATTAGTAACCAAATCCGGCTCACGTTACGGTTGTTCAACTCAGAAACATTCAGACACAGGCTTGATTTTATTTTCAATGTCTTTTTCCTTACATGTATGGGCAGAAACTAAAGTCTTCAAAAAAAGTCTTCTTAGCTTTACTTAAAACCAAAAAGTACTTTTATAAATGTGGTTACCAGTTTTGGAGAGTTCCTGGGTTCCTCTTTTTTTGTTAGTTGTCTTTTCTTACAGTAGCATTGTTTCTTATAGTTGACAGTTGACTGAATTCAGTTCCTTATTGTAAAAGAAAGCCTGACTAGATAAAAATGCCCTTTTCATTTGATTATATTTTTTTACTGTAAAAAAGTATCCAAAGCAACCTATCTCACATATAGATAGGTTGCTTTGGATACTTTTTTACAGTAAAAAAATATAATCAAATGAAATCAAATGTTATATATACATATATTAATCTAAATAAAGTAGGTAAATATATTACCTACATATAGAGAGATCAACCTAACTTTTATAGGGTTAACCTAAAAGACAGGTGATTGTCTGTTAGCCTAAAAGACACTCACCGTTTAACCTAAAAGGTCATTATTCAACCTTTGGTACATTTCTTCAGATCTTGGCATGATATGTGACTTTGTATTGTCATAAATTCTCTGTTTAAATTATTGTTGATTAATCTAAAATAATCTAATTTAAAGTTAAAATTTGAGTTAAATTTTCAGATGGAAATTTTAACTCAACTTTCCAACTATGTGTTTAATCCTGATTAAAACATGGCTCAACAAGCTGAGTATTGTTATTGAGTTGTTTGTTGAAATGAGATCTGATTGTGACGGAAAAGCAGAAGAGAACCATAAATAGACAAGTGCTTTCTTTTATTTTTTTTTTAGTTAGGTTTTGTTCAAAAGTGTGCTTGAAGCATTAAAATCCAGTCTGCTGAACTGGAGATAAAAAAGATCCTTTGTTTTTAGTATGTATTTACAGTGTAGCTTTGTCATTTGTGCTTCATTCCCACACATGACTTCTCAGAGGGGAAAGTGGAGCTTCTAAAACATCTTAAAAAGTACTAAATTTAATGACGTTGTCAATATTAAGAATAAATGTACTTATTAATAAGATGTTTACTTCATTGTAGGTGTTGTAGCTGTTGGTTAGTTTTTCTCTTCCCTAAATAAAAGTCTTCATTCACATGACTCACAGGGAGCCACATGACAGCTCATGCTTGTCTTGGCTCGTGTTCTGCAGCTTTGGAGACAATAACAGTCCCTCTCCCTTTCCACTCTTTCACCTTTTCATGTTCAGTTTCCAGCTGTAAGCTAATGAAAACGGGCTTCTGTTGTTTTTGACACTGCAGGTGATGAACGGAATCATGCAGACCACCGGTTGGCCTGCTGTGGTGGCCTGTGTCGGCAACTGGTTTGGAAAAGGGAAGTGAGTACAGGGAGGCAGTTCTGCCGACTCTGCAGAGTTTTGGAGTCAACTAAACCACACACTCTATCACATTTTAACAGCACTGCAACAAAGGACCAACAGAGGTGACATTTAAATGGTTCATACTGACACAAATTTGAAATCAACTGACCCATGAAATCATGACAGCTTCACATGGACAATGCCTGGTGTCAGTGTTGGTTTTCTGCTTCAAGAAGTATCAAAATTATTGAACAGAGGGAGAGTGGAGAACAAATCTAAACATATAAAGAATGCTTAGTTTAGTTTTTTAAAGCTGATTTTGAGATTTTCAGTTCTGCTGAGTCAGTAGATCATCCTCAAAAGTAAACGTTTTAACTGTTTTTGTTACTTCAGAGCAGAAAACATCTTCCTGCTAAATGTACTTTAAAGGAAGCAATAATCCCACACATAAGGTTTAACTGTCAAAGGGTGTTTATTATGTAAAATTAGGGCTGGGCAATATGGCCAAAACGTATAAGTGTTTTAAATCTATTGATATTGATAACTATTAATTTGTTTCTTGTTTTACTTTAAATACTGTAAAACCGGTGGTGTGACCTTTCCTGTTTTATCCTCTGTTTTCACTCCACACTGTTGTTTATTTTAAGTGGTTACAAGACACCAGGCTGGTGCTGCTGGACAAGTTACTCAACGGGCTGTTGCTAGGTAACCAAAGAGGGAGTGATTAGTTGAGTTCACCAACCTATCTTAGTTAGTCGTGAGAGGTTGAGTGGCTAAAGTATTTCCTCCAGAATGGCGAAATGCTGAATTGATTTATTGTCCAACCCTCTGTAAAATTAACTTGAGCTTAGTATCGTGTTATGATGTTATTCCCTCATCAATATATACGTGGAGTGTTGCCTTGTTTTTTTCATACAAGATTGAGAAGCCCTTGAATCTCCTTTGGCAACCATTCATGTTTGCAGAATGCTTGTTCTCACAAAGCGCCGCCTATTTACATAAAACTCCTCTAGACTAGCAGCAGCAGCAATTAGCAGACACCAGGTGGAATTGTGCCTCTATTAAGCTTATCATATGAACTACTTTTCAGTCTAACTCTCAAGTACGGATGTAAAAATCATAATGAAAAGCACTGCTGTGGTGACTTCCTGCTGTGGTGACTTCCTGAAAACCGATGTTATGCAGCAGGACACTGAATCAAAGCACCATCAGGAAGTGATTTAAAAGAAAAAGAAAGTTTTAGCAGGAACATAATCAAACTCTGTGCTTAGGATTTATTTAGATAGGCATGACCTTAAATTGGTTCCTCATGCTTGAAAGCCCTTCAGTGTGTGTAGATTAAAACAATTCTGAATAGTAGAGTGGATCAAAATTACACGATTTTAAAATGATAGAATATTATTTACATGGGTAACACTTTATGTGAAGGGGTGTGAATAAGACTGACATGACACCGTCATAAACATGACATAACATGAATAATGACACTTTTAAAGTTGCTCTAAAAGTTGCATTGAAAGTTCATTAAAAATGCCAACTTTGCATTAAATTATGATAATTTACAAAATCATGCAAAGTTGGCATTTTTAATGGACTTTTAATGCAACTTTTAGACCAACTTTTCATTAGAAGTGCCATTATTTACCGAATGACTATTCATGACAACTGCCATAAACATTCACAAAGATTTCTTCATGTTCATGACAGTGTCATGTCAGTCTTATTCACACCTCTTCAAATAAAGTGTTACTGTTACATTTCTGCAATATTTTAATACCAAACATTAGTTAGTCTGAAAATAAAAGTTGAAAGTCCCCAGAAGTCAAAATGAGCTTTTTTCTCTTCAATCAAAAACACAAAGACAATATTATTGTGAATTCTTTCTCATGTACATACACAACATTAAAATAAGTACATTTTTTAAATTATGACATTTACCTTAATATTTACAGTTATTTAACTTTTTTGGGTAAATTATTTTTTATCTTGTTTTTCTGGAAAATATTTCTAGTTTATTTCCAGTAATAAAAATTTGAATTTCATTTTTACAATCTCAGCAGAGTTTATCCAAGTGTAATGCATGCCTAAGTGTGTAAAAAAAACTCACTAAATGTTTTGACATGACTTTGTATAAAATAAAAGCAGAAAAAAAGGCAAAACAGTGATCCTTTGTGCTGTACTTAAAATTTACATTATAACATACCTTTGAAATCTCATCCTAAAAGAATTGCAAACATGTTTATTGACTCCATATGCTGGAAGGACACATTTAAACCATTCTTCTATTTCTGTCAGAATCTACACAAACTTGTTTGTGTAGATTCTGGGTTACAAGTGGTAAAGGGTTACAAGTGGTCGTGTGTTGTTCTTTGAACAACCCTGGTTTATTATGTACAATATATACCGGAAGCAGGATTGTGCAGCTAACTGTTCAGTGTTTCTTGTTTTCATCTTTCTAATGGTCAGGCGTGGGTTCATCATGGGCGTCTGGAACTCCCACACCTCGGTGGGAAACATCCTAGGCTCCCTCATCGCTGGAGTTTTTGTCTCCTCAGAGTGGGGGATGTCCTTCATTGTCCCAGGACTCATCATCGCTGCTGCTGGGATCCTCTGCTTCTTTTTCCTGGTTGAAAGTCAGTTTCTGCAAAGAGTTGTTTTGTTGTTGTGGATCTATTCGGGGGGGGGTTTCTGTTTATAAGTGTGACACCATCATTTCACTCTTTATTCACTTCAGAACCTGAAGATGTGAACTGCTCTTCTCCTCAGCATCATGTGAGTTTTTAACCTAAACTATTTAATTCCCCTTTGGGATCAATAAAGTATTTTTGAATTGAAATTGAATTAAATACTAGGGATGCAAAAAAATTAATCAATTTATGATTAATTGCTGATTAATCGTTAAAATGATTAAAATTAGTTACAATGTATTAACGTGCATCAGACTTTCTTTTAGTGTTGTAGTTTGGCTGCCATACAGCAGAGAGCACCAGTGGTCATACTTAAGCAGAGCCTCTGGTACAGAATTAAAGATGTCTGTAAAATCCTGAGCAGGGAAGAGAAACTACCATAGGAATCTACAGTCCAGGTCTGGTGTGGGATGGAAAATGAACTTTATGTGTATGTTTAAATTTAATAATGTGAGAAAACTTGAGTTTTCTGTTAATTCTGCTAATTAATCTGACACAAAATAACTTAAACATTTTATGATATCTTTTTTCAATTCAGCTTATTACGAGAAAGGTAGTCTTATATGTTATGGAAAGACAGTCAAGCTGTTAAGAAAACCTACAATCAGTCAATAAGATCAATCAACTTTAGATTAACTCAGTAATCAATAACTTGCATTCCTACTTTCTCCTTTTTCCTGAACCCTTCATCTCTGAGCTCATAGCTGTGTGTTCTTATGTCAGATCACTCAGGAGAACGGTGAGACTGAGCCTCTACTGCAAAACGGGAACAGAAGCATCAATGGCGCTGTCTCCACGGAGACTCCGAAGATCATACAGGAACACTCTGAGGCCATAAGCTTCTATGGGGCTCTCTGTATACCTGTAAGCATAAATAGTTGAATTTAACTGATTTTTTTTTTTTTTTTTAAAGATTTCTCTGATTTTGCTCCAGATATGACATTATTGTGCTGCTTACATGTTCCAGTCATAGTCTTTGGCTCTATATAGTGGTCTGAAAGACAAATTGCACATTTAAAATTATAGTAGAAGCTCAATTTCCATTTGACATGATCATGTTTTATTTATTTGAGGTTGGTGGACCTCCTAAAACAATTGCAAACCCAAATATTTAGTTTCTTCCATGGACTCTCCATAAAATTAAAGTTGTGAACATTGTTACTTCCTGTCAGAAAAATATGTTGCTGAAATTAAAAGATTACTGACAGTTGACCTGGGTCAACTGTCAGGGTATGAATGATTTTAGATTTAATTATATCTATGACGCTTCTATCAGCTTTTCACTATACTCAGTTCAGATTGATGGATTATTCTTCCATAAATCCATCCATCCATCCATCCATCCATCCATCCATCCATCCATCCATCCATCCATCCATCCATCCATCCATCCATCCATCCATCCATCCATTTTCTTCCGCTTCATTCGGGGTCAGGTCTTGGGGCAGCAGCTTCAGTAGGGAGGCCCAGCCACGTCTTCCAGCTCCTCCAGGAACCCCAAGGCGTCCCCAGTCCAGCTGAGGGATATAGTCCCTCCAGCGTGTCCTGGGTCTCCCCTCCTCCCGGTGGGACGTCATCAGAACTCCTCACCATGGAGGCGTCCAGGAGGCATCCTGACCAGATGCCCGAGCCTCAACTGGCTCCTCTCTGTGGAGGAGCAGCAGCTCTACTTTGAGTCCTTCCTGATGACTGAGCTTCTCTCTCTAAGGAGCCCAGCCACCCTGAGGAGGAAACCCATTTCGGCCGCTTGTATCCATGATCTCGTTCTTTCGGTCATGACCCAAAGCTCATGACCATAGATGAGGGTAGGAACGTAGATCGACCGGTAAATCGAGAGCTTCGCTTTTTGACTCAGCTTCTCTTCACCATGACGGACCGGTACAGCGCCGCTTCACGGCAGACGCTGCCCCAATCCGCCTGTCGATCTCCTGTTCCTTCTTCCCTCATTTGTGTACCAGGCCAAAATCACAATGAAAAATACAAACAAACAAAAGCTAACAGAAATACCGCATGGCAGGCTGGAAACGTCAGCTGCAGCCCCCAGTGACTGGACATGCTCGCACTGCGCCAAGACGTGTACCCAGTGGTGGTGGAGCGAGCGGAAGTGAATGAAAAGGCTGATAACCAACATGCTGAAACCCAGCCTATTTATAGGCGGACCAACATTTCAAAGTGCTTTACATAATTAATATAAAAACAGCATGTGACATTTAATAAACAGTGAGAAAGAGAGAGGGATTTAAAAAAGAAAAAAAAAGATAAAAACATTAAAACCTGCTCCCCTTTTAGGACTTCAGTTAAACATTGTTTAAATGGGACTCTAACCCTCTGGGACGTTAGTCAAAAACACCGTTTGACAAGGACTCCAACCATCACAGACAGCAGTGTTTCCATTGACAAAATAATTGTGCTATTTGACATTTCAAAAATAAATGATTATTATTAGTTGTTTTTTTTGTTTGTTAAATTGATGCTTTTTCATGATAATTTTTGATAAGCTTTTGCTCTAGGATGAGGTGGTTTCTTGGCTACATCAAAATTATTTGTCAAAACTGCAATGGACACACTGTTTTTGCATCACACGAGTTACATGATCAACAACGGAAGTTACCACTGGCACAAACCACAACGATGAGGATAACAGGAAGTAGTTGGAGGATTATGGCACACTGTGCTTTTTAATAATTTATTGTGTGCACAAACTTATTCATGTGTTATTTTAGTTGTGTTTCATATTTAATGAAAATACCACAATTGTCTTTTTTTGACATTAGTAAATATTGGCAGTTTTGTGCTAATTTTAATGCAAATTCAGATTGTAACTCAACGTCAAGTCAGTCTGAGGCAGCAGCGTAGAAGGAATAAGAAATAGTTCCCCCTGTAGGTAGGAGCTATCACTCACTTAAACCAAATGTTTTTGAAAGCAGGGATCTACTGATTTTGCATAACTTTCCACAATCGCAGAATTGCAAAAAACTGGAGCTTGGGATCATTAAAATGCTTAATCTGATCCTTTATGTGTCCACAGGGAGTGGTGGAGTTTTCTCTTTGCCTCATGTTTGCCAAACTGGTCAGCTACACCTTCCTCTACTGGCTTCCTCTCTACATCTCTAATGTTGGTCAGTATTATTCACACATTTTACATTTTGACCTAAACTTTGCTTGTATTAGAAATCTTTATTCCTACCAATATTGAAATTGATTTCCTGTTTTAAATCCTTTAGGAGTTTCGTAAATATCAGAATAAGGAGCGAGGGAATTTATTTTAGCATTTATATAGTACTTTTTCAAATTAAGAAGGCTACTTCTTAATTTGAAAAAGTACATATTAGAAAGCCCAAATGATGACAGTGAAATAAGACCTTTATGGACGCAGGTGGAAAAGCTGCTCAATGAGGTAGAAACCGTTTCTCTGGAAGCAACACAGAAAACCAGATTACAGTTTGCAAATGCATTTAGGGACAAAGACCTTCATTTTTGGAATCTTTTCCTGTGTTTTGCTTAAACTAAAATTTAAGTTTTGCTCATATGCAAATATGAGCAAAACTCATATTTTCATATGAGCAAAAAAAAAAAATTAATATGGCAGGACAGATGGAGAAAAAGTCTGAGATGCAAAAAAAGAAAAAAGAAAGAAGACCCCAAGCGAAAATGTGTTCGAAACTTAAACTAAAATTTAAGTTTTGCTCATATGAAAGTAGTTACATTTAAAGCAGAAGTAAGATGAAAAAACGTGAAAAGAGAGAAGAGACATCTCAAGACATCGTGCAGGATGTTAAAGCTTTGTTCGAATAGGTCTTTCCAGTGGATAGGGACTTCTAAGCATAGCACAAAATCAGTTAGAAATTGTCTCAATTACAATAAAGTAGACGTTTAGAAGTTGCCATCACAAATCTGTACAAAATTAAAAAGGTTTTCATGAGTAATATGATGTGCAAATCTGACTTGGTTACTACAGTTCTGTCAAGATTAATGGAACACTACCCCAGCAAACTATGGTGAGAAGCTTGTGGAAGGAAACCCAAACTGTTTGACACAAATACCCTCAAAAGGTATTTTTTCCAAATTTTGAGGAAAGTAAAGAGATTAGCTGATAAACATTTGATATCTATTTTAGGAATCCTAACTGACTTGAAGCAGGAAAAGTTAAGCCTGAATGTCCGACAGAGAGGTTGCAGAGTTTCCTCCAGTGTGTTATTAGCCTGGTAGACTGCAGTGACTTTATTTGCCCCCTGCCAGTTTTTATTTAAAAAATGGGGGGGTTTTCTTTCTTTTTTTTTTTTTACATAAGCAAGCGGCTGCAAGTATCTTTGCTGCGTTGAACATTTCACTGGCAGAGCAGAATTGTTCCTGATAGAGGTGTACCGATCGATCGGCCACCGATCACAATTGGGCTGATTTTCGTGAAAAAGTGCCTGATCGGTGATCGGCGATCATTGGCTCTGTTGCAGATACCGATCACCTGCATCTCATTCCGCAACCTGCTTGTGCAGCTGGTCTCCTCTGTCCTTCACGGCGCAAACGCGCAGCAACAAATCCTAAGCAATGTGTAACTATAACGCACTGAGTGAATGGGGATGTTTGCGTGTTGCGGCGGAAAATAGAAGCAGGTCAAAATGCATCAACACAACGAAGCTAATATGACATAAAAACAATGGCTGAGTTCTGCTCTCGCTGTTGAACCGCTGCTCCGCTACAGGTAGTAATATTTAATATTTAGTAATATTTGACACGGAGCCGCTTCTGCTCCACCTGGTAGAGACTCTCACACCGAACCTGTTTAAAGCTGCAGCATCTAACCTAAAAAATACATTTTACATACATATTAAAACTTTTGCTGTCTTAACATGAGACAGATAATCTCTTAAAAATAATCGATCTCCTCTCTGTTATGCATAATTACTCTGCTCAGTCAGAAACAGCCAATCAGAACTAGCAGTAACCAGCTAGCCGCTATGCTAACAGGAAGTTTTCCTTCAGTAACTCAGGATTGTTTATTGTAATGGATCCTGTTTTTGCCTTTGAATGTTAAGTTTTATACTTGAATTTTTCTGGCAATGTTGAGAGGTTTTATTTTGGCTCTTTGCATTATTTAGCTTCTTCAGAGCTTCATATGTTATCAGTCTGTTAAAGATAGTATTATTGATAGCAGTTCAATTTGCACAATGCCTGTTTTGTTTAGTTTTCTTCTTGGAAAAAGTTATTAAAAACAAGTTTTTGTCAAAATTAAGGTGAATTTGTGTTTCTGTATCTGTATGTAACAGTAGTGTTTATGATAAAAAATAAATAAATAATAATTATGTGATTGGCATCGGTGACCTGGTTGTGGTTTAAGTATTGTCGGCAATGTATTCCAGTAACATAATCACCCAGTAATATTTTTACATTTCCTGTCATCTTAACATCTTTTAATGCAAAAACACGGTGGACTGCTGGAGGACCGCCTCGGCGCCCCGACCACCAGGCTTAGCAAGTTGTCTTGGGAAACCCTGGGTTATGTTTTTATATCACTAAATGTTTCAGTTTCAGTTAATTGCATTTTGGTAAATTATCAACATTAAACACAGGAAACAAAAACAATAATAATAAACAAACCCATAACTTACCAATACAGGAATAGGCTGAAGCCAAAGCTTTTAATTGCCTACCCTATTTATATACTTAGCAGTCTATCATCATAAAAGATATTTTCTGTCCAAATAGATATACATACATAAGTACACATAAACAAGTATACATGCAGTATAAATAATAATGTTATTGTTACTATTTAATGGAGTTATCAAAATATTACCGTAGTATGATATATTAATTTAGAACTACATTTTTAATATGTTAAAAATTATGCTTGCTTATATGGACAAGCAATTATGATATGGATATAGAAAATAATTAGAAACTATTAAAACAGAGTTAACATCAAGAGTAATTTATTGGATGATGCCACAAATGTAAGAGGGGGAAAAAAACAAGTTCATACTTCTACCCACTCCTTTGAATGTGTAAATATACTTTGCTACTGTTCTTTTGTTTGCTTTTGTTTAAATTTGTTTGTATATAACTTTGTTTATTCATTTTTTACTCTACGTTCAAAAAAGTCGAAGCAAACCAAATATTATATATTTAAATAATCTTGTTGAAGAAAGGAAGAAAATTATGCGCAATTTTCATGCAGTGCAAAATCTTGTCTTCTTATACACTGTATATGTAACTGCATGTTTAATGTGTGAATTCTTTGTTTTTTCTCAGCACATTTTCAAGCAAAAGAAGCGGGAGACATGTCAACGTTATTTGATGTAGGAGGGATCCTTGGTAGGTTTTGATTGGGCAGTTAAAAACACCTTTTGGTATTATACTTTTTTGCTGTCCAAGAATGTAAAGACAGTCAAATGAATCCTTTGTATCAGTTCAGATGCCTCCTTTGTGTCCACAGGAGGCATCATGGCCGGCCTGGTGTCTGACTTCACTGGGGGTAGAGCGTCAACCTGCTGTGTCATGCTGATTGCTGCTGCACCGATGGTGAGAAATCTCTCATCTAGCAATTCTATGATACAGAAACACACTTAATTGAATTGATTTGGTTTCCATCAAATTGTAAAGGGAATTTTGAGCAAACTTATAAAACTTTGCAAAAAGAAAATGCAATTTAGCTGTGTTTCCATCTTCTGGTTTGGAGCGAATCAGCCAGACAATCAGATGTTGATGCACTGATCCAATCTTACCTGATACTAGTTCTGATACTGAAAAGAAATCTAGACCAGGAATCAGTGACAATATGCCCATGCATATGGGCAAATCTTTTATCATTTGTTTTACATTATATTCAGAATTCCTAATTGCACTTTCTGAACCATTTGAAAGAAGATTTGCTGCAGTTTTTTTATTTTTACATGTTTGACCAAGGCAGTCTACCCATTTTTTAAAATAAAAATAAAAAAAAATATTTTTTAAAATTTTACATTGACTGTTGTACAGAACAAAACAATTCGGCTGTTTCTACATGTTTGACCAAACTTGTGAAGTTTTGGCATATTTAAGTGTGCAATACTGGTGCAGAATTATAAAATAAATTTGTCTTATTGTACTTTTATTCCTGTATTTAGAAAAAGAAACATTTTAAGTCAATTCTGCACTGCTTTTCTGTATCGGATTAGACAATACTAAACATCAGCTATTGAATCAGAAGTAATAAAAAAAAGGGATTGGTCCAGCCCCTAGCTAGGGGTGGACAATATGGACTTAGAATTTTATTACAGTATTTTGTGGTACTATTGTAATAACGATAAAAATTATGTGAACAAAATACTTACAGCCTTATTGCTTATTTTTCTAGGCATTTGTTTGAGCATCCCTAGTATTTATCACTTTTAATTATCTAATATTTATATTTATTGTGCATTTATGTCAAATTTGCTGTTTGACCAGAAAGCCGACTCACCAAAGCTTAAGACCATCATCTTTAGAAGCCAAAAGCTGTGCAAAAATCTGGATTCCATGTCATTTCTGTCAAGTCTTTACACTGTCAAGACCTGGTGGTCTTGACCACATTCAAAGCTCACTGACTTTGAATGTGGTAGGATTGTTGAGCTGCATAAGCAAGGCCTCTCACAACGTGCCATCACTGCTGAGGTTGGACGCAGTAAGACAGTCATTTTGCATTTTTTAATTGATGCTGTGGAACAAAAAAGTCCATAACCCTGACATTATGCTCTGGAGTTAATAAAACTCCAGAGCTTTATCAACTGTTACTGCAAGCAAATCTCCTTAATTGTATAAATAAAGTTGATCAATTGGTTAAAGGCCATCATTTTCAAAAGGTACCTTTAATCTGATTAACAAGCCACAGCTTAATACATATTCTAATTTATCAAATATGACTGCAGAGTTTTGAAAACTTTATAATGTTTTACCCCTATTATTAAAAATACTGAGTTATGTGGAGAAAAAGAGTGAAACCTGATGGGAGAAGTCAGTTTACCATGTATAAAATTCAGGTCCAGATATCCAAAAGTGCAAATTTACCATTAGCCATATTTGCTTAGGGGAAATTTGTTGACAATATTTTGTATTAGTTTAATATTAGAAGTCTTATGAAGGAGGGGGATGGTTGTCATTTCTATTTCATTTACACCTTCTGTTCATTTTGTTTCCAGCTCTTCGTCTATAATTACATTGGACAAAAGAGCCTTGGGATCACAATTGGTAAGAGGCATTTAATTCTGGTTTTTATATTATTTCGACACAAATTTTCAGACGGATGTTTTATCTGCTTAACCTAAATAATACATGCACAGACTTTAAACTTTTGATGTCAAAACAGCTTTCCCCAGACCTGTGAAAGGTAATTTGCCAGCCTTATCTCAACTCTGATTGGCTTTTAAGGCTAAATAAACATAAAGCTTTCAGACTAAACACTTTTATGGCCAATGCAACAAAACATGGCTTGAAATAAAATTTCTTCAGGAAGCGTCAGCTGTGAGAAGCAGCATATTATGCAATGTCACACTAGATAACCTTGTTTGTTTTAACATCTATAAATGAAAAGAGGTCGATTAATGGAACATTTAGACACTTGAAGCCATTAGATTCTTAAATATTTTGAGTTTAATGTATGAAAGAATTTAAATTAACATTTTCACATATAGGTATGCTGCTGCTGTGTGGAGGCCTAGTGAACGGACCGTACGCCCTGATCACCACGGCTGTATCTGCTGACCTGGTAAGATCTCAAAACATCATAACATTAGATCCTGTGCTTCCTCATCTCATTTCTGTGCATTAGACTTTAAAGCCTGATAGACATAATATTTCTGTTTTATTGCAGGGAACACATGAGAGTCTGAGAGGAAACTCCAGAGCTTTATCAACTGTTACTGCAATCATTGACGGCACTGGATCAATAGGTATGCATTGTCAAAACCATACATCCCCTCATCTGTTGATGCAAACTTAGATTTTCTAAATTAAGTGAAATTTTAATACATTTTTAGTAAATTAATGGAAAAACAACGTCGTTTTATATGAACATAAAACCTGTCCGTGTCAGCTTTCCAAATGCAAATCACAAATAGTTACTTCTCTTCCTCCTAAACTGACAATACAGTAAATATTTAATCTTTAATCCAAAGCTAAATTATTTTCTCATGACTGGGTGTAAATGGGAACAAGGGCGGAGCTAGAGGGTGGCCATGTTCGCATGTAAATTCCAAAAGGTATAAATGCTTTTGGTGAAATCTGTTTAGACACTAAAACAAATTGGGTTTCCATATTCAAGAGTGGTGCCTCACAGCCGCCATCTTGTTTGATCTTCTATTCATTTGGATTTTGAATTTTTATCAACTTTTCAAGATTAAATTAATAATCTTCCCAGAATGAAGTCGTTCTTTTATGAGAGCTTGAACATAACCCCCCAGGGCCCCCCCCCACCCCCCGCCCCCCACCTCCAAAAATGTCTTTATGACACCTGACATTAACCAAGAATCATCACCTGCCATAAATATATCATAATAGTTGTTGATTATCAAAATTTAAAATGTTATGTATCTATATAAAGAAAAGCAAAAAAGTTAATAGCTGGAGAAAAGTTGTTGGCAACATTAGTTCAGCCAATCTCTCCCTCCAGGAAGCCATCAAGCAGAACTCGTGTCCAACTCCAACTATAATAAAGATAAAAAGAGAAAGAAAACGGAAAGTTAAAATAACAAATAATGCCAAATTAATAATTAATATCTAATGCGTTCTGGAATCTATTATTGACATTTTTCAAATTTCACAAATCAGGAGGTTTCACAAATGTTTTATTTATTCTGCTGTTACTACAGAATAATGTAGTTAGGTTTCAAATGTCTATGTGTTGTAGTTTTTAAAATAAAACACATTAAAAAAGCTCAAGATAGTGAAAAATTAAGTGTAATTGGCCTTTAGCTATTTTCCGAATTAGATGCTACATTCATAAGTTAACTTCAGCTTTGACTGATAGCTTGGGCACAATATAGACAGATCTATATGTTTATATAGATATATATCTATACAGCATAGATATGCAGATTGCACACTGCACAGATAATCAAAACACTTATCGTTTACATAGCATCTTTGTAAGCTTGTCCCTGTTAGCTACGTCAGACATATGAGGCTTTATGGTGAATACAAGCGATTTATTAACTTCGAAGTTATTATGAAGTTCTGACACATCCAGCTTAAATCCTTTGTTGTTGTTGGAGCGTTTCAGGACGTCTGAATAATTATATAGGCATCATTAATAGTCCTGCAGCGACTGAGGAGCCACTGTTAACATACAGTTGCCTGTTGCACCGGAACCATAATATGTGGGAAATAAATGCGGGAGTGCTGAAACGGAAGTCCGTGGCATGTACCCCATTAAAACCCGATACTCCGCCACCCTTTGAAATAAAACCTCTCGTAAAGATACAGACGTGAGAGGTAAGACTCAAATCCCAGGCTGAATAATGTTAGTGAGGATGAACACAGGCAATTAAAACAAATGTGCCCCGCATATAGACGGTAGTCAGGAGTCCGAACCCCGTCCTCCAGTCGCTGGACCCAGATCTCCCGCTCTCTCTCCCCTTTACAGTCAGATTGCTGTTATATAAACTAGTGCCAAAAAAATCCTTTAAAAAAAAAAAAGACTACCGAGTTATGTGGCATGATGTCGGGGCTTTTTTTACCCCTCAACTACCCCCAACTGATCAGCGTCATCCTGCGTATTGAAGCTTCTAACCTGGCAGCTTTAGCTCTTATATGGTTTGACAACATCTGTAAACTAAGTCCAGCTTCATCCTGAGGGTCTGATAGAGTCGATCTCTTCCTCCGTCTGCATGTCGGTTCAGAGCCGAACCGACTCTGAGTCAGCAGAGCTTCATGCTGCTCATCAGGTGGAGGAGCAGCGGGAGGAGCAGCGGGAGGCTCTGCTGAATTCAACTGTAACCAAACGGGATCCGTTCATAATAAGTTTGGTTTGTGATGTTCCAAAAGCACCATGTGGTCAGTGTGATAATTTGACTCCTACAGGAGTAACTATCCAGAGATCATCAGCATCAGCCGGTATTTTGAAAAAAAAAAAAAGTCAGACCGACTTTGTGCAACGAACTTTTCTCCGCAGCTCACGAAGAATCATCTGTTTATTGTTTTTTTAATTCTGCATAATAGACTTAGTAAAAACGGGAGAAGGGTGTTCGGGTAACGGGTTAATATTTGCCGTGAAAATAGTTGATAAAGGCTCCAAGTAGTTTTGCGGTTACATCACTATGACATCACCGCGACTAGTCGACATTGATTTGACTATTATCACGATGTAGTCGACCTTAAAAAATATGTAGTCTTTCAACCCCTGGTTCTGTGTTCATTTAATGTATTATTGATGTCAGTCACAGACCTTCTGCCCAGGGGCTGTTCTAGATGGGGGCCAACAAGGATACAGAAGAAATTATGCTAAATAAATGTCTTTTGTTAATATTCAGGTTTGCATTTTTTTTAACTTCACAGTTTTACTTTAACAATGAATTAAAAATTATTGCACTGCATTTTTAGCTACTGTATTGAGATATGCTCACGCTTTGCATCTGATAGATCAAGATCTGTAACCTGGCTCTGCCATTTTTACCCATTTTTTTACTGGACTCTTCAAACATAAACTGGATTATTCTGCTCTAATATCAGAATATTTAAAACCATGTTTGGGAATTGTGAAACCTTTTTCTGATTTGTGAAACGTCAATGTGATGGTCCGACCAGTAATGCACAAGATACTCATGTGCCTTTTGTTAAGATTTTCCAAAGAAAATCTTAACAAAAGGTTTCAACAACAAATTAAAAAAATATAACAAAATGGGCCCAAAAGAAATCAACTAAGGCAAACAAAACTCAAAATAACAAACCAAGAACTGACCTCACATAATGAACACACAGGGGAACTTATACAAACAGGCTAGCCTACACAAACGAGGAGGGGTAGGGATGGAGACAAAGACAAATAATGTATAAATAACAATGTATAAATGACTAATTTAAACTAAAACATTTTGACTTTAACATAACTATAAAAAACGAAATAAACTAATGCCAAAAAGGTTTTAGCAATTATTCTATCAGTAGAGAGAGGCAGATTCTTTCACATCAAGTCTCCTGCTTCCAGCAGCCTGATGGACTTGTTCCACTTCCTGGTTTTCCTTTCAACCAACCACCTTCTGCCAGCCAGTCCTTAAAACTCAGCAAAACTAAATGTTATTGATCTTAAATAAACATAAGGTGTTTACTAAATGTGTGCACCCAAATTAGTAAACAACCTAATGCAATAACCACCACCAAAGAAAAAGCGAAATTCTAAATATATTATATGAAAACATTTAAATAAATACTAACACTGGGGAAAAGATGGAAGAACCTCCACAGTCAATAAAGGTTGATTTTACCACTTTTTTGCAACTGGATCACACTAGAACTGCTCCAGTTCCTAAAATACAACTCATAAACATTTCAAACCTGGTCTATAATAGCAGAATATTTGAATCCATGTTTGGGATTTATGAAACCTTTATGTGATTTGTGAAACTTCACTAAAGATCAGATTACTATTCACACTTGTTCCATGCAGATTTTTTCAAATTCAATTCTAATTCAAACCCACTTTATTAATCCCAATGGGAAATTAAATGTTGGTGTAACTCATTAATTCTTCAAAGAGTTATTGCAGATGGTGAGGCTGTTGGAAGAAAAGATCTTCTGCAGCGGCCTGTTAAGTGAAGTTTCACAAATCAGAAAAAGTTTCACCAATCCCAAACATCTGGTCCAGTTATGAATTGTCTAGGTGTTGTAGTTTTGGAATTAGAGCAGTCCTCGTGTGACCAAGTTAAAACAAAAAAGTGGTGAAATCACCCTTTTTTGAAGTTTCACAAATCATGAACATGGTTATAAATATTCTGCTATTAGAGCAGAATAATTCAGTGCAGGTGTGAAGAGTCTAGGTGTTGTAGTTTTTAAGCTAGAGTTGATTAAAGTTGCAGAAGGTAGTGAAAAATTAGGGGGAATCGCCCTTTAGCCATTTCCCGAATTGGAAGCTGGAATCGGAAACCAACTTCAGCTGCGTCCAATTTTAATCGAGCAAATTAAGAGCTGCTATGTTAGTCAAAGTTATCTTTATTTAGCAACTTGGCTGATGTGACATAGTTTTTGTGTTTTTTGCTTTGTTGACTTTATCCACATGAAGACCCATTTTAGCCTAAGGACACATGATGGCTGTGGGGGGGGGGGGGGGGGGGGGGGGGGGGGGGGGGGGGGGGGGACAAAGGATGCTAAATGAAGACATGCTACAAGTGTGGAGGATGATAATGAGGACCAGCCACTAGAAAAAGAAGTTCCTATTTGACCAAAGAGAAGGAAGCATATGAACTATTCCCCAAGAAATTTAGGTAAGTCATTTTTGTGTTACTATTTTCTCCAGATGAAAGGGGGGTGGGGGGGGGGGGGGGGGGGGGCAGGTAAGTAGGGTAGGGAAAGCAGGAATCAATATCCACCAGTTCAGCTGAGTTAAGTGAGTAAGGTAAGGTAATTTTATTTATATAGCACATTTTCAGCAACTTAAGTTACATTTAGACAACTATTGTTTTCAAATGTAAAACTGGTGATTAATCTATTTATTTATTCATAAACTTCTTGCAAACATACATAAGCCAGAGTATCTGATTGGAAATGCTTTCAAATGCTCATTAAGTGAATAGATACTCATGTGCTTAGAACTATACATTAAATGATGCAATCTGAATAACAACAATGCCAGTCTGTATGAACTTCTGCCAAACAAATATTTGATCAGAATAATTTTGTTCAGGTTTAGTTATTATGCTACTTGTGTTAAGAAATAATTATATTGCACTTTATAACAACCAGTCATGTTAACTAGACATTTGTCTGCCAGTCTACCATTCTGACAGTGTGCAGCAAGGAACATTTTTGGAATGTAAATAAATGCTGAATTATGATGACATTGTTTTTTTGTTTTTATTCATTGTTTAGGTGACCACAATGAATCGAGTCATCACCCACTAAGAGAATGTCCAGAAGAGATTCACCAATTTAGAATTCATGAAAAGGCTTTTCACCATGATCAACACTGACCACAACTATTGCAAGAACAGCTGTAATTTTTGAGCATTTCCCTTTAAAAAGCTGCTTCCAGGAAATGAAGACAAGAAGATCTCCTTGTTTTCAGAGTGTTACAGGAAGGTTATAACAAAGGAACTTGTTGTTACAAGTTATCTTTTGTGTTATTCCAATGTACAAAGGGTTTGTTCTTCAGCTATGATGGTAGTTATAAATAATCCACTGCATTCCACTTTACTTGTGATAAGACTCTTGCTATAGCATTTGACACTGTAATAACTTAATGACATGTTCATAACTGTTGCTACTAGCTTCACTTTACTTGATGTAAGAGGAATTAATGACTTTGTTATTAAATCATTTGAAAGTATAATAAATCTTAATTACTTGTTTATTATTAATCCTACTTGTTCTACTTTATTTCAGGTGGGGGAAATATTAATGACTGTGTTGTTAACGTTTTTGACAGTGTAATAACACTTAATGACATCTGTAACAAGTCCAATGTTTAAGGGAAAATATTAATCACACAATTAGAATGACCTCATTTTCGTCACAGTTAAGACTACCAACAAATGATATGACAGATGACAGATTCATAATATTTTCAATTTCGATAATTATTATGACATATTTATGACCGCTGATGTTTCTAGGTTGATGTCAAGTTGTCATAACTAAGACATTTTGAATAATGTCAACTTTGCATTAAAAGACGGTTATAAATATTCATGAAGACTTACTGATTTTCATGACAGATGTCAAGTTTATGACAGTGTCATGTCAGTCTTATGTACACCCCATCAAATAGAATATTATCATTTCTGCTTACTGAAGACCACAGCAAATATGTTTTTATGTGATTTTTGCAGGTGCAGCGTTGGGTCCTTTGTTGGCTGGTTTGATCTCACCCACCGGCTGGAACAATGTTTTCTACATGCTCATCTCTGCTGACATCTTAGCCTGTCTGGTTAGAAATAATGCTACTATACTGCTAATTTATAAAATCTCTCATAGCAGTGGCTTAAATTCTTTGTTCTGACGACTACCTGTAATTGTTTTACTGCACAGAAACTGAAGAATGGCTAATTTTTTTATTTTTATTTTTTCACAGTTTTTGACTCGACTTGTCTTTAAGGAAATCAGAGGCTGGTGTGGACAGATTCCGTGAGCCAGCGGGTGAGTCACTAACGTGACTGGTTTTAAACATGGAGCCACCAAAAAAATCTGATTTATGAGAAGACAGAATTTTTATCCTTGTATCTATAATATTTTTCCACTCATTCCACCCATCTCTTACGCTTCATCAATCTTTAAGTATAAACATATTTCAAGTAAAAATACCTGACTTTGAGTTGCACTGTAAATGGATGCACAATTACAGTGCATCATGACAATAATTTCAAAAATATGACATCAATTGGTCTTTAGTCAAGCCTTTCCAACTGAAATCAAAATGAAAGTAAATAAAAGTAGTAAAATGGTAATTCTCTCAACATAACTGTAATTTCTTCTTGTATTTCTTGTTTATAAGTTTAAAATAAATGTAATCTCACAATCAAAACAAACTGTCACAGAACTATAACTAAACCAGACCTCTTCTCACTGTATAGCCAAAGAAAGCAAAGCCAGAAGATTCAAGTTGCTAAGCTGATGTTTGAAGCTTTCTGTTTGTAAAACAACAAAGGAAATGTCACTTTGCACAGACACATTCTAATCACATTATCCTAAGTTGTCTTAATGTTCTTTTATTATTTGTCTTAATCTTGTTTTTGACTTGCTGTCTCTTCACATGTGATTCCACTGGAAATTTGGTAAACTGAGATTAATCAGATGTGCTGTAAAAATGCTGCTTATGCTCGATGTATAAAACAATCAAATAAATAATCTTAAAAATCATGCAAGATTCTGTCCCTGTTTTTGTAAGACATTACAGCTCACATGTAGATGTAGCAGAAATATGTATCTCAGGTATGGAGATGCATTTCCATTACAAATGTACAGTTTTGTGAAATACACAAATTTTCATCCGACCTAAAAAACCCTGATCT
This sequence comes from Poecilia picta, assembly GCA_033032245.1. Classification (NCBI taxonomy): domain Eukaryota; kingdom Metazoa; phylum Chordata; class Actinopteri; order Cyprinodontiformes; family Poeciliidae; genus Poecilia; species Poecilia picta. Next base: position 1,565,346 of record CM065366.1, read on the forward strand.
GATCGCAAAACCTTTATAAAAAAACATGAATTTTTGTGAAACTGGCATGATTTCATTAAAGCATGTAAAATTTACTTTTTATGTAAAATTCACTCTTTTAGCACTTAATTTTTTGTGTGCTTTGTGTCCGAGTTCAAAAAGTTAAAATGTATTCTCTCCTGGTACTGTGTAGCTATTTTTATATTGTTTTTTGGGATGTATTTTTCAGTCTGTTCATTTTTCTCTAGTCACTGTAACATTTTTCATATCTATGACATCACCACATTTACTGTGGAACTGCTAAATAAAGTCATATCTTCCGGCTAATCAGTTTTGTGAATCCACCATTTATTTTCCTTGCAGCAATTTGGTAGTTGAAGTTCAGTTATGCAGAAGTTGCAAGTAAAGAAGTCAAAACGTTCAATTCTGTCATGTATTAATCCACACAATTTCTCACATCATCCACCGACATCAGAGTCTATTTGAAGTGTCAGGTTAAATTTTATTTTTCAATAGAATGTACCCGCATTAAGTGGGAAAATCTGTTTTGGGGAAATTGTGGAGTACGCACTATTTCAATCAACATTATACAGCCCAGAAATTGAATCATAATTGGAATTAGAATCACTACGAACTTGGAATCCAGAAATACTTAACAGGAACAGTCACTGCTTAGTTTATATTACTTTAAACCCAGAAAAGGAATTAGATCAGTCACTCTTTAGCTTATTTTATCAGAAGCTGTAGCGTACTCACTATTTAGAAATGGAATTAGATACTTAGCAACCCTGAACAGGAGCACTTAGTTTACATACTTTAGAACATTAGATTAATTTTCTTTCCTCTTTTTTCTTTCCTTTGGTTTGTTATTTTGTTTGTATTTCCCTTTAAAGCACTTTGAATTGCCTTGTTGCTGAAAATGTGTTATATAGATAAAATTACCTTACTTTACCTTATGGGGGAATTGTTCTGCCATAATTCAAGAGCTCACATTTTAGTCTTAAAAACAGGAATTCACGTCTTTTGTTTTACAAGCATTACAAGTTTTGAGAAGACAGACATGAGTCCTGCTTTCAAAATTAAAATGTAAGCAAAAGTATTAAAAGTTTTGAGAGCAAAAGACAGGAAATCCTGTTTTCAGACTGAAAATGTATGACAGAACAATTCCCCCGTACCTTAGCAAAGTGTTAAAACCACCGTTTCTCCAGTCCAATCTTGGAAATGGTTTTCCTGGTGACTGCAGATCAGACAGAAGATTTCCTTTACTCACTATAAGTTCAGCTGCATTTTAGTGAAAACACAATTTTATTTGTAGTCATGTCAGAAAGAGCCTATTGTAACGATATAGCTCATAGATGAATTGGCTTTATCAAGTGCATGAACTTCCATGCCACAGCATCATTTCCATACAGTCAAATAAAACATCAAATTAACAATGAAAAAAAAAATTACAAACCAAAATAGTTATCAAACACAATAAAAGAAATGGTCAGACCTTCAAATAGAAACTGATTCATGGGGAAAAATTGATATAAAGTGGAAAATAAAGTAGCCAGAAGCTTAATTTACGTCCAGCAGAGGGCAGCACTTTTTCATTTTCTTACAAACCAAAAGATCCTTTAAAAATAAACTGTTTCTACAAACGCTTTTAACTAATTCAGACTGATCTATTATTTTCCATAAACCAATACTAACTACTATAGAATAGACCTGTTTGAAAAAAAAAAAAAATAGGAGTTTTACATGCTTTCATTTTGCCTTCATGGCATCTAGGCTGTGAAAACACTTGAAGTTCAACCAAAACACAGTGAGTGAAACATATGAGAGACATTACATTCTCTGAAAAGGGGATTCTGAAGGTTATGGAAGAATTCAACTGGAGGATTTCAGAGTTACTTTTAATCATTTTTACACTAAAACAATATTTTCTAAAACTGGAAGGAAGCTTTAATTAGCTTATTTCTGGAAAACTGCTTGTAAAGCAATAATTTCACCCCTTATTTCAGGTCTAGTTGCTGTTATCTGCCAATCAAAGTCTTCCTTTTAATTTCATACTCTCATCATAGCCTTTAATGTTATAGCTTTGAACTTTATTCTTTGGTTTAGAAGGACTTTTTTGTCAACATCACAATATACATACAGTCTCATACAAAAGCATCTTAATTATTGCATCTTTGTTTCATTTTACTTCAGTGAAACACTGCAGCAGTTTTAAACAGCAGTGAAACAACATGATACTGACACCACCATGTTCACAGTTAATATTGTGTTTTTAGGTATGACTATCAGAATCTTCAGATGGCATTTGGCTTCTCCGTGTTCAAATCTGAAGTGTCATTTGAAGCAGGTTTTCTTCTTCTTTCTCTCTGTCTGTGGGGATGTTAAACTAGTTGCACTTCAGTTCCAGGGGTTTCCGGTTCTCGGCAAGCTTGAGCTATGTGGGTTTTATGTTTAAAATTTTTTAACCAGGGCTGAAATGATTGTGATGAATCACTTATTGAAATTTAGTAATTAATTAATTACTACTCGATTGCTTATAGAGTATATGGATGCAAAAAGGCAATTGGCTGTACAAAAATATACAGATTTTGCATTTAAGATTTTTTTAAAAATCCTTCATAAATATGTGGTATAATTTTAGCTTCACCTTTTGTTGTCTATTTATCAACCCATTTTTCAACCCATCCTGTATTGATGCTGTCGAGCAGAAAGGGTTGAGCTTTTAACATGTTGATGTTGGAAGCATTTTTTAGATGTAGATGCATCCTTTGCTACAGATAATCAAGCTTTCACTAAATGAATACTGTTACATTTTAGATAAGAAATTGTTTATTCTCTTTTTTGTGTTTAAAAAAGAAATAAAATTATTTGTCATTTCAAATCTATTAATGTATTTCTAGTATTGTATAAATGAAAAATCTGCACAATGTGACACATTTTTAACCAATTAATCACCATAATTGTTGATAGATTAATCAGTTATTAAAATATTTGTTAGTTGCAGCCCTAATTCAATTTCCCTTTTCTGAGTTAATTTAGGTCAGGTAAAACTTTCACTGCTTTTGGACTGGACAGTGCGCACCAACATTAAGCTACTGTAATAAAAATGACTTAGAGAAACCTTAACATTTTACAGACAATGTCAAAGTCTAGTCTGTGCTAAGAAACATCCAACTTAAATCTTAAACTTAAAACTTTAATCCTGGTGGAAAAAGAAGTCAAATATAAAGCTAGAACTTTGCTAATGTCTAAAATGTACAATAAATGCAAGCTTAAGATACTCATGATGATCAGAGATAAATTTCAAACCACATTTGGATCATTTATATCTCAATATTTCTAGAATAGACTTGTTTGAAAAAAATGATACTTTGTCCAATTTTATGCTTAAAATTAGAAAAATTACTTAAGTAGCATTGGTAATATTATGTAATCTAGTGTTAATTTCATTTTTATATTCCAAAGAATATTTTCCTAAAGTGATAAGAATGAAGTGCAGTTAATTTTTGTGAATTTTGTGAATTGGGGTTATATAAACAACATCTAAACTAATGTTATGATCACTGTTAGGCATGTTGCCAGTTTTGTCAAAGATGACTTAGGAAGCAATTTTATATTTTCTTTGCAATGTCAGTGAATCTACAAATGAGTCCTTCAACGTTTAAAAAGCATGAGGAGTCAAACATGAGACTTCCTGCTGTCACTTCTGATGATTATTTTTCTTGATCCTTCATTTTTTTTAGTCGAATAAGGAATCCTGTAAGCACTAATCCAACAGCTCCTGGCTTCTTGGATCTTCCATGAGTGATGAACTGGCAGGACATGTGCATTAAAGTCCTCTCCTTTACAGTCCTGGTTTGTGTTATGTATCCGTTTTGTTGGTATAGCATTGAGTTGTAACCCCGTTCGAAGCAGGGAGAGTGTTAATCTTCATTCTTCATCAATCTTCAAAAACTTCTTCATAAACAGTTTGTGGTTCTCAGTGATAAGCAGGATTCCAAGTGCGATACCAAGAACTGAAACCATAAAGTATCATTAATCAAAAAAATATATAACCATGGATAAAATGGACAAGTGTGATTTACAGTATTAGGGCCACAATAAGAAAATAAAAAAGTAAAATTACAAGAATAAAGTCATAATTTTACGAGAATAAACTTGAACGAGAATAAAGTCGTAGTATTATGACTTCTTGAAATATAACTTGATTCTTATATTATTTTGACTTTATTCTTTAAAGTCATAACTATGACAAAGTAGTGTTATTTTATTGTAATCCTGCAATTTTATTCTTGTATTATTTACATTTTATTCTCGTAATGTTATGACTTTAATCTCGTACAAATTTATTCTTATAAAATGACTTTTTTTTTTTTTGAGTATGTCCCCAATGCTCCATCGCAGACAACACAGTCGATTCATAATTAAACTTTTAATTTTGTTGTCTAAACCAGGGTTTTCCATTTTGGAAGAAACTTCTGACCAGTTAACAGTTGAGTCAGTTAACAGCATGGCTAAAATAATACAAATATCATCTACAGCCAATATGTTTTTATCAATGCTGTTATTATTTCTTCAGACATTTCTAGCAGAAAGGTGCTTTAAAATGAACATTTTTGATATTTTATTTATCTTCTAAAGAGGATTAAGAACTCACAATCAAGTCGTCCCTGATTTTAGAAACAATTGGTCTAACTCCTAAATTGAACGTTTTGCAGCAGGAAACAGGTGTCCGTGCATCCTTAAAAATCTTAAAAAGTAACAAAAATGAAGGCTTTAAAATGTCTCAAATACATTTTTTAAAAGCAAGTTGACCTAAACTACACTAAATTTTGTTTTGGCAGAACTGTTTAATGCTGTATGTTCTGTTTGCTTTTTGCTCTCAGAACTTTGAGTCACACTCAGATCTTCATTGCATTCTGTGACTCAAACAAGCTGCTACATCCATTGGTAACCATTTAGCTTTTGCAAATCTACCATGGGAGCAAAGGACCGATAACATGGTCAAATGAATTTAAATGGTTGATTCATGCTTTGAAATTTGAATCAAGGTGTGTTTTATTTAGAAATTTCAGCTCTCATTTTGGTAGTTTTACCTTTAGGGGAAGTAAATTCAACTCTGTAGAAAACGAGGATAAACAGTGAAAGGAGGAAATGCCAAACATTAAATCTGCTGATTTTAAAGTCATTTTATACTTATGGATGACGGACACAATGTATATTAGTTTGTTACATTTAGTGTGTACAGAATTAATGAAAGTCAAGTTAAAGATTAAATATTGATTTATTGGCATGGCACTTACAGTTGCCATGTCAACAGCTGGTTGTCTTCCATCCATGTTAAACTGTAGTAGGAGAGACATAAAATCTGACATTTACTTTGATGTTTGAATTTGTTTAGTATGGCCTAAAATCACTCTAAACTGAACCTTTTGTGTAGTACGCAAGAGCAAAAAGTAGTTTGATGATTCTGTTATTTTTCTTTATAGCTCTTATGGTGTGTTCAACACAAAATCGTTCTGAAGACAGTGCAAGCGACCTTTATTCAGCCATACATGCTATGAGTTAGTGCCAATTTATCCCCAGTTGTCTGGATGAAATTCATACATTTCTGTGGAGATTAGGTCTTTAAAAGTCTTAAGTTTTAGTTGGTAAAATCTACAGAAACCATGAGAAAAGCTTAAGGATTCACAAAGTAAAAATGAGAACTCTTTAATGGTATTCATTTTACCCGGTGCACTGTAGGAAGCTGGGTTGACCTGAGAGGTCAAAGCAACTGAAGCTGCAGATAGACTGTTGGGAGACGGTTCCCGACTCGTGCTGTTCGGGGATGAATTTGAAGAAACTGAAATGCAAAAGTCCAAACATAGTCAAAATCATACAGATTTTGCTTATAGTAGTTTGACAATGTTTTAATATTTGAATTTTGACAGAAACTACCCAGATTTTCAGGAAAAGTCATCTGCTACATATTTAAAAAGCGCTTACCTCCACCTGAAGCCAAAGGGCTGTAGGACCTTGAAGTTGAGGCCTAAAACAGTTTGGAAAGATTTTGGGATTGTATGATGAGGAATTCAAATATAGAAAGATAAAGTGTGTAACTTGTTATACACTTGTCAGATTATTGTCAGTCATATAAGAATGAAAAATGTGGAAATAAAATCATTTAATGGTTTTAAATAAAATATTTTTGAAATCAATACAAGATTAATAAGGTTGTTATTGAGGTATAAACATGTACTTTCATCAACTTGTGCAAAAATAGATTAAGTTCAAATTACTAAAGGATGAAAATACATGAAAAACTAAAGTAAGTAACAAAATAGACAGAGTATTTGCACTATTATTCAGAATTAGATGAAAAAACAATCAATCTTAATAGTGGCTATAAACCCAATAGAGTTTATTATCAAATTTTACAACTAACCATTCTGGAGTTGTAGCTGTGAGATTTGACTGGTAAAGTAGCTACAGGGCAGTAGATCCTCTTCTCCTTTTGTCGACGATTACAGAACCAAACTCGAACCACCTCCTTCTCCATGGAAAGTTGCTCAGAAATTAGAGTTATCTCCTCTGAGTTGGGCTTTGGATTCTGAAAACCAAAAAAGATGACCGTCTGATTTTAGAAAATGATCTAAACAGGACAAGTGTACCTTCAGTGACATTCCAGAATCATAATCACTTTTCAATAGAAAAATATAGATTGTATTGGTCTATTTTAGTGAATAACAAATTAGTAGTAATCAGCAACATTTAGTAATCTAAGAGTCATTTCCTAAATGGGTTATGCCAGTGACCTGAAGTGTGTTTACATGTTAGCAACTAACAGGCATTAAATAGATGGGGGGGGGACCTCGCTGGAGCAAACAGCAAGAGGCAGGTTAAGACCACATGGCAGACAAATACCATAATGGAAAATGGAACAACTGAAGTACAAAAATGAAGGGGCGCTATTTCCTATATTATCAGTTGTCTCCCGTTTTTGTTTTCTTTTGAAATCTGTGATATCTTCACCTTTATGAAGGAGTTTCACTCTCAGCATGTATTTCAACTTCTTTCAATTACTTTTGCTCAGCTCATAGTTCTTCAATTTTGTAGCTTTCTGTGTTCTTCTAAATCTGCTCCTTAATTACATCTTTTCAGGTCTGCTGCTACCTCTAGTGATGTAGGGGTGGTAACACAACTAACAAAGACATCACTAAATTCGAAAACCACAGTTTTATTATTTATTATTACTTCCAACATTCCCACTATTAACTTAGTTTCTTATGTGTACACTCATACAAAACTCATTTTTCATGTTGCTTTTCATTTCTCATTTCTTTTATTCCTCCTATAATTGATGGGGATGTTTATATGTCTCCATAAACGACTCAGTGCCTCCAAGTCCGAGGCCATGGTCTTGAGCTGGAAAAGGGTAGAGGTCCTTCTCCGGGTCAGGGGGGTCGTCCTGCCTCAAGTGGAGGAGTTTAAGTATCTGGGGATCTTGTTCACGAATGAGGGAAGAAGGGAACGGGAGATCGACAGGCGGATTGGGCGGCGTCTGCCGTGAAGCGGGCGCTGTACCGGTCCGTCGTGGTGAAGAGAAGCTGAGTCAAAAAGCGAAGCTCTCGATTTACCGGTCGATCTACGTTCCCACCCTCATCTATGGTCATGAGCTTTGGGTCATGACGCAAAGAACGAGATCATGGATACAAGCGGCCGAAATGGGTTTCCTCTGCAGGGTGGCTGGGCTCCTTAGAGAGAGAAGCTCAGTCATCAGGAGGGACTCAGAGTAGAGCTGCTGCTCCTCCACAGAGAGGAGCCAGTTGAGGCTCGGGCATCTGGTCAGGATGCCTCCTGGACGCCTCCCTGGTGAGTTCAGGTCCCACCGGGAGGAGGGGAAGAACCCAGGACACGCTGGAGGGACTATGTCTCTCAGCTGGCCTGGAAACGCCTTGGGGTTCCCGGAGGAGCTAGAAGACGTGGCTGGGGAGGGAAGTCTGGGCCTCCCTACTGAAGCTGCTGCCCCGAGACCCGACCCGGATAAGAGGAAGAAAATGGATGGATGGATAAACATCTCCATCAATTATAATTCATCATAAGGAATTATTTATAACATATGCTTTATGCATTCTAATTCTATTGCTAATAACATATAAAAATAATAATTAATGTTACCATGGCACTCCAGAACTAAGGGGGATGATATTTCCTGTCATTGTTTCAGTATCTAATGTTTCTTTTACTACTAAAGCAATATAATAATAATATACCATAATAAACAAACTACTAATCTGTTCAAGTTTATTATGTCGTTTAAAGATAAGATTTTGAGCATTCTTAAGAATTAGAATGTATAAATAATATCTATACATCAAGTCATAGCAGTGACAGGTATAGTAGCTCTTCCGGTCACAGCTGCCCTGACCTGCCAGTGATCTGCCACAACCTGCGAATAACGGCAGCTTCTAGCTTCTGCGACATATGCCACAGTTTTTGTCAGACTGAATATTAATAATTTTATTTTGAACAAAAAAAAAAGGAATACATGCAAAAAACAGAATTCTTAACTCATAAGTGCAAGAAAAGTAATTGAAAATTGATTTATTCACTGCATGTTTACGTCTGTGAACTTTTGTGTTCCCTCGCAATAACGTATTGATCAGTTCATGCGGCATAACTGAATACTGAAAGTCTTTGTTACAGTGGCCACTTTAACATAAAGTTTTTGGAACGTTTTTCCATGTATCTTAATCTCTCGTTTGAGATACCTGAATTTTTGTATAATTTTATTAAGGATTGAAATTCACCACAAACTTATGTGCAAAATGCAAAAGCAAAACAGGTCAAACATGGGCTTTCTATCTCTTTCCAGACAATATAAACATACATTTTCCATAAGAAGCAAAGAAAGCAAAAATATATTCGAACTATTTGGACTATTCTGACTTATTTTCATGAGGTAATAATTCCTCTGACTGTTTTGATTATGTCTTATTCTAGTTTGAATGGCTAATAAAGGGCCTTTTTTATGTGCAGTTCCATCTCAACTTTACACAAACAGACACAAACATGCAATGAATTATGGAAGTGTATTGCTACCATGGAGGGAAGAAAATTAGAGCGCTGTCACTTTATAACATGAAGCGCTCTTGATGCCTGCAAAGAAACCATACTACTGCCCCCTTCTGAAAATGAAATGATCACTTTTATACAATATAGTCATCACATTTCTAAAATATAATTATTACGTTTGTACAAAGTCTGTGGCAGGTCACTGGTAGGTTGTGGCAGTCTGATCATTTTTGATTTGATCATTTTTGGGCATTAAAACTTGCTTTTATATATATATAACCAAATCTCATTATTTGTCAATGTAATTTACACCGAGGGGTTCTGGTCAGGTCCTGAAACTGGTTAACCAACTTGGGTGGTGCACAGAGACAAAGATGAATGAACTCCAACAATAGAACTGAAAGTTCATTTTTGTTGATCTTACATCAAGAAAACGTTTCTCCAGTGTCAACTTGATGTTTGTTTCTATGCTTGTTCTCTTTTTTCGCTTACGTCCATAGCCCTCCATCAGCGGCGGCAGAGAGGCCGAAGCGCTCATCGAGTCAGAAGGGGAGTTCTCTAAAATAAAAAATAAAATGAAAATCTATGCATGAACCCACAAAACATGTTCAATTGTATTTTTGGTTAAAGAATTCTGCTGCTGTTTTTGTTGTGTAGTTTCTTAAATTTCTTTGGTGTTTTATCATATTGCAGTGCCTCTTAAAATCACATTTTTCTTTTTTCAAATAACTAATACATTTTATTGACAAATATTTGCATTTCAGGATTTTTTCTAAGAAGATGCATGTCATACAGCTCTCTTAACATATAATCTCATACCATCAAATATTTCAATATACCTGCATCACTGAGCCACTTCTCCAGCAACGGTTTGAGCTTGCACATATTCTTGAAGCTGAGGTTGAGAGCTTCAAATCGTGATATTGTTGTCTGGCTGAAATCATTACCGTAGAGTTTTCCCATAGCCAGACCCACATCTCCCTGTGACAAGACAAAGACATAGCAAAATAAATAAAGGAAATAAATCTCTATCTACACTGCAAAAAGCAAAAAAAATATTACAAAGTATTTTTGGTCTAGTTTCTAATGTAAATATTATAAGGCACTTTTCCACTAGACCGCCTCTGACTGGTAGGATCTCGGTCCGCCACGACTTAGTCAGGCTGTTCTCAGACTCTTAGACTTACTTCAGGGGTGTTACTAGCAGGACAGACTGAGCAGGGTACAGCACAGAAACTATTTTATTTATAGATGACCACATTCACTGATTGTGAGTTACTTCACTGAAAACTGCAAACAACATTTAGTGTTTAATATTTAAAGTTTAACTGAGGACCACAGATATGTCGTCTGCTATCAGGGAGCCAAATACAGAGGAGTTTAATTATGAGTTTAATCAGGAGCGGAGGCAGGAACACATGAACCATATAATATTAACTTGTGATGTGAATTTTATTTAACATTTGGATTTAAACAATAATAATAATATTAAAGTTTATGTGTGGCTACTGGTTTACATCTTTTGACTGCACTACGTATGAAGTGCCAGAATGTTTTTTAAATAGTGAAATAATCAGCTGATCTGAGCTTTTATCATTATGTTTTGGGCCAGCAATGGATTTCTATAAGACTAAATGAAATATCTGGTTTCATTTTAGTCCATCAGAACCTCGTGGTTCTCCATTGCTGAGTGTAACAAACATCAGGGGAAAGATATTTCCAGGATGTGCTGCATGCTCACATCCCGCCCACAGTAGGTGGGATGTGAGCCGTGTAAAATGGAAACACTTGCTCACCTGGGGTAAAACCAAACTGCACTTAAACCAGTTAGTGCGCAACTTGTTAGTGGAAAAGCACCTTTAGTATACTTGAAATGATCAATAAAATATTCCTATTTATTCACAAACAAATATGGTCCATAAAACACAAAAACCAAACAGAACTACAACAAAGACAATAAAATTAAAATAATCATCCACTGCCATGTAAACTAAATGGTAAATGGACTGAACTTATATAGTGCTTTATCCAATCATTTTTGACCACTCAAAGCGCTTTACACTAGAGCCACATTCACCCATTTGCACTCAAACATTTACACATTGATATGCAGCTTGGTAGGCAATTTGGGGTTGGGTGCCTTGCCCAGGGGCACATTGACATGTGGCAGGAGGAAGCTGGAATTGAGCCTACAACCTTTCAATCATGAGACAACTGCTCTATCCACAGAGCTACAGTCGCCCACACTAAGGCTAGACAAGCAGCAAACTAGTAGTCTAAAGTAAACGACTCACTGAGCTTTGAACAGGATTGGTCAAAGTGTGAATGACGCCGTTTACAGAGTCTGTTAACCTGCACACACATTCTGTACATAATGTCTCGAAGCACAGCAGCACAGGTTGGTACAATGTACATTTACAAATAAGACAAAACTAATTTACAGTTACATTATCTGCAGGAATTATGAGCTTGTTTTAAGTAAATAATTCCTTTACATTGATGTTTTAAAAAGTACTTATAAGTTAAATAATGTGCCAGTGGAACAAGACATTTTTTCCCATCTTACAAGGAAACCAGACCAAAAATACTTGGTAAGATTTTCTGTTTTTGCAGTGTAGACATAATGTCAAAACCTTTGGGCCAATCACCAGCCCATCACAGAACACAGAAACGAAAATGAAGAAATAATAATTAAGACATTCATAAATAAAAGCAATTTAAAGTGACCAGTTAGCCAAATTTGAAACCTTTTGTGTGACTGAAAGAAGCTGGAGCACAGAGAGAAAAACCATGCAGTAAGGATACCATCCAAACTGGGCCACTGTACAGCCCTACCTTGCTTTCAGTAGTTGGGAACCTTCTAATTGTAACATTCCTCTTCTTAAGTACCTGAGTGAAGCCCAGTTTGATGCGTCTTTGTTTGAATGCTTTGGCAAACTGCTCCAGTTCCTCTAAATCATTGGGTTCCTCCGGTGGTGCCACAGACAAGTGTTTGGGCATCTGCAGGTGCGACATGTCCATGTGGTTCTCGAGGGACGGTCCAGCCAAACCGGAACGACTCATAGCCTGGATTATAAACCCATCACAGAGACAAATCTTCGGCTTTAGGAAGTTGTGACAAAGTTGAGCAGCATAAACATGAACCAACTAATCCATTGACAACTTTCACTTTACTCAGATGTGCATTACTACACTGTTATCTGAGAGACTTGAATTAGTTGCTTTAAAAGGTGGCGCCATCTAATCACTGAAGGACTTAAGTGAATAATCTTGTATGCTTCCTTAAACAGGGTTCTTTATATATTTTTTTGTACAAGTTCATTCTGGGATAATGAGATTTTAGTATGGTTAGTTCTTTCTATTTTGAACATCCTTCAGAATTAGCTGTTTTACAGTCTCTTGTAACTTTAAGTCTTAATAAGCTTCTGCTGGCGACACCCCAACCCAATGTTTACTCTCACGTGAAAATGACTGCAAAGAGATGTGACAGTTATACAATTATACATGTTTGAAAAACCGAAGTAGAGCCTTTAGCAAAGCAACGAGAATGCATCAAGTGATTTTTGGATGGTAAATCAACAACAAAACATTTTTTTCCAGCAGCCATTAGCTGACCAAACATGCTGGAGATCCCCTGGGGTTATTAAGTATGGACAGAGTTCACTGGGTTGCTACACGAGGGTCAGTGCCTGCTCACTTGTGATGTTTTGTTCATAAGGTTTTTCAAACAGCTAATTTTCCAGTAATTAAAAAACATTAAGTGGCTGAGCTGTTTTTAGAAGCACTAGAAACCCCAGTTGAAGTACCAAAACATGCTAAATATGAATTTTGCATTAAAGGTCCCTTTTAAAGAAAGCAAACTAAAAAAAATAACTTTCAATTTCTACTTTTGTATTAAGCTGCACTAAAATTGAGAACAAGCCAGTTACAAACAGTGGCATGACTCACCTGGGGAGTCAGAGCTAACCCAGACTGATGCTGAAGAAGACCCGGTGGACTCTGTCCAGGAAGGGACAGCAGGTTTGGCTGCAGGAGGGCTGCAAAGCAAAACAGCAAGATGCTAATCAATAATTGCTTTGGATAGACATGAAACAATAATGAACTATACATTTCTGTGCAAAATTACATTTATTTCTGCAGTTATTTACCCTTTTTGTTCAGATTAATTGCACAATGGAAGTGAATGGATTGGTGAATATTGATTGTTCATTGTATGTCTCCCATAATAAGTTGTTTCTCAAAACTGTTACTATATCATAACAGATGTCATATTTTTTCCATTTTTACTCCTTACAGGCCTTAGTTAACATCTGGAAAGAGAAAAACTAAATGAGACTCCACCTTGATGGTTGGAGGGACTCTGGGAGAGGAGGAAGGGGGATGGAGTCGACAAGTGAGAGGGCGGCATCAGAACAAGCTGCTGCATGGGATGGAGGGAGGTGAGCTCCTGAAATTCCAACAAACAGAACCGAGAATGTTAAGAAAATCAACAAAGATTAAAATTTGAAAAATCAGTTTCTGCACAGTAACAATAACAAAAGATAAAAAACCAGTGTTAAAAATCTAGAATATATTTAAATTATAAATATGTATGAGAGAGAAAATAGAACCTTCAAGTAAGGGATGGCAATATAGACTCCCTCCATCTATACATTATATATATATATATATATACACACACACACTATTTATCACAGTATTTATGGTTCTGTTGTGAATGATAATGATAAAAGTGACAAGAACTATTTACTTCTTTTTTAGTTAACTGTTTGGCTGCAACTGGGTGTCAGAGCAATTAAAGCCCCACAAACATTCCTATTCAGAATGAACTTTTTTAGGTCACCAGTCATACAAAGAAGTGTTATTTGTATCATTAAACCACAAATCATATTTTAAAATTTATTGATGCTTTCTGTCAATAAACAGTGGAGAAAATAGTAAAAACTAATCATCCCACCAATATGGACAGCTTGGGGAATTTAAACATAATTTCCCACCCCTATTTTAATATTATATATATATATTCAATGTGAGTAATAAATCTCATTAAGAAATAAATGATTTTAATAATCTTACTGGCATAATTACTGGTACCTCCAAAAATAACTTTAAAATATAAGTAAATGAAGAACTTTTTAAATTTCAAAGATCAAACTTTATGATGTTATTATGATGTTTCATTCCCTATGCTTCAAAATGGGAACAATAAAAGAGAATACATTTGAAGTCTTTAAAGTCAATCAGATATGATTTGATCATTGTCATTCAAATGAATATAAGAAAGTAGGTATCCGTCTAAACTCATTCATATCTACAGTCAGAGCAATACTTAAAAAGCTTCAAAGAGAAACAATACAATGACAAGTAAAGTCGGTGTTATGAGAATACAATCATAATATGACAAGAATAAAGTCGTAATATTATGACAATAAAACAATATTAGGAGAATGAAATATAAATTTTATAACTCCATCCATCCATTTTCTGTACACCCTTGTCCTTAGTGGGGTCAGGAGAGGTGCTGGTGTCTCTCCAGCTAACATTCTGGGCGAGAGGCGGGTCACCCTGGACAGGTCACCAGTCTGTTACAGGGCAACACAGAGACACAACCATGTACACACACACACACACTCACACTCACACCTAGGGAGAATTTAGAGAAACCAATTAACATGGCAGTCATGTTTCTGGACTGTGGGAGGAAACCGGAGTACCCGGAGAAAACCCACCATGCACAGGGAGAACATGCAAACTCCATGCAGAAAGACCGGGAATCGAACCCAGAACCTTCTTGCTGCAACGCAACAGCTCTACCAACTGCGCTTTTTTATAACTCCTACACAAAATAATAAAAAATTACATAATGAATGTTGAGCATCTTGTAAAATTGTAATTTGGTATTAGTTTTACAAATAAGATATTCTTAGTCTTTTAATAGTATGAAACCGTTATCAGTAGCAGAACTTTGAAGCAGTTGCACAAAGAACTGAGTTAAAGAACCACATGGATTTGACTGACTGGCCACATCAGATTATGATAACTATGTCAAAACTTTGATCTTAAGATATTTTTTTCTAGTAATTTTACATATTTTCTAGCATATTGTGTCTTTATTATGCTAATATTAATTTTTTTGGAAAAAATCTCTTTGTCTGGCACCAATACTGTTGCAGAAATAGTTCACCGTACACAAAATCAGCCTTCTCACCCCCCCCCCCCCCCCCCCCCCCCCCCCCCCCCCCCCCCCAAGTGTTGCACAAAGTATGTATGTCAGGGAAACTGAAAGTTGTGGAAATGGTGAGTTTAGATTAAATCACACATTTGAAATGACAGAATAATCTTTTAAGACATTTTACCCGGTTCTTATCAGCAGTGATAACAAATAGCTATTGAAAAATAAAGCTTTGACTCCTTTTAACAGCTGTATTTATTCTCAGTGATTTAATGAAGCCGCTTTAAACTGCTGTCTTCTTAAAATTTAATCTCATCTTCTTTTGCAACACCTTGCAAAAGAAGATCAGATTAAACAGAGTCCTGAGGAAACCTGCCCAGCCTTACTGCCTTCATTTTCCTGAGTTCATTTCTCCAGTGTCATTCTCCATTGCTCATTATCAAGTGGTGTCCATTTAGTAAAACTATGACATGATTCAGAGAAAAGCATAATAAAATGGGCTGTTTGTTATGACAACCGTAAAGAAGAGGATTAGAATCAATAAAAAAAAATAAATAGAATTCTGACTTTTTTGCAGAAGATTCAAATCAGGATTGTTACAAAGTCAAAATTCTGAGGGGAAAAAACATTCAAAATTCTGAAATTAAAGAAGTCAGAATTCTGGAGAAATAAAGTCAGAATTCTTTTTTTCTTCAGTTGCACTATTCCTTTTCCATATAACCTGGATATGTTACTTTAAACACTTATATGGTTCAAAGTGTCCTTTTGTTTGCATTACTAACAAAAGAGGTTTTAGACTTTTCCAGGATATTAACAAATTCAAGTGCATTATTTAATGGACTTTGTCTTACCGCAGTCAACTGACTCCCATGCAGTGGAGAGCTCTGTGTGAGGTGGCATGTCTTCACTGAGGATCCTGAATGAGGGGAGTCGTTGAGGTCCTCTGTTTTAATCTAAAAGCATAAAACAAATGCCAAACAATTACCTTATTTGGAAGTTCATTGTTTGAACAATGAAGTCTAATAAAATCATTTATTAGACTTTTCAAAGCAGAGTGGAGGGCAACCCCTGTTGATAAATGAATGTTCACTACTTATAGAGGTAGACCAAAATCCCTCACAGGCTTCCTTACCAGTTTGGTTACTCAACAAATTACAAAGCATGATAGATGCTCACCGTCCCCTTTGGGCAAACTGGTATGCAAATATCCCTTCCCCCCCCATCTCTAACTTACTACCCAGAGAACTGTGACACTTCCTCAAAGCATAAGCATCCAATGAAAAACACCACAAGAAACGTTCAACTTGGGCAGAAAAAAAACAAGAAATTTCCAACGTGTAATTAGTTTTATAATAAATCACACTGACAAAAGTTTGTCAACCTTTCATTCTCACACATTTATTCAACTACTCTGTTTGAAAGCCAACAGTGACAACAGCCCTAAAACAAGGGCTGTCTCACATAAAGAGCACCACTGTTGTTCTAAACCACAAAATAGTCACGTTAAAGTGACGTTTTGCTACCAGGAAAAATAAATGTTTTCCATTTAAGTCACCTTAAATGGAAAACATATTACATTGATTTGAACATTTGAAAATTAAACAATTTTTCAAGTTATTCTTTTGAAAAAGAATTTTCATGCTACATATTTTGTTAGTTTTGTCAGTCTTGTCAATTTTAACCACATTTCTACAAAAACAATTATTTTTAAGGAACTAGAAACTGAAGTTAACTTTTTAACATACATTTTGGTCCAAACAAATTAATCAAGCCAAATATTTTTCTATCCAGCTGTACAAAAAGGGAAAACTCAGTCTTTATTAATAGAAATACATGTGACTATATCCCATAGAAGTTTATACTGAACACTTGTTCAAACCACATGCTGTGATGACATCAATCCAACCCTGCAAACTAAAAACATGTGGTTCACTATGCTATACATTAAATACAGTGATCAACAGCAGTGGAGGTATTTTTTCCGCCACCGTTCACATTCCGAATTGTAATTAATTACTGTTATGTCCAGTTTTCATATGTTTTTAGCTTTTAACTATGTTTCCAGATGAATTTTTAGAAGGTTAAAACAATCACTAGGAACCTCACGTAGATCCTGGTTTAGCTTGGACAGAACACAGCCTCTTTGTCCTCAGTAACAATAACGATTTGTTGGTTCAGCTTTTTGTAACTTAAAACAAAGGTCTTGGGGTGAAACTCTGCTGGCCAGAGGAGGGAGGATGCAATATTTATTCATATATGAGAAATACTCCTGAAGATCTTTACAAAAAAAATTTAAATAGCTGCATTGATATCCGTTAACGCCATTTTGTACTTTGATATGCAGTTATACAAATCTTCTTCCCATAGACAGTGAACAGGAAGTTATTGGGGCATGCAAAAACATAGTAACATCTGGTTATGCTTGTTTGAACTTTTGACATTTTGTGCATCAGAAATCATAGTATAGTCTCTGAAAGTGCAAAAGGCTGCTAATTAGCTTAATGTTGATTCATGTTGCTAAATGTTGTTAGCTTGCTAAATGCTAAATGTTGTTAGCTAAAGCATTTATTACTAAAATTTGTATTATTCTATTTGTCCCTTGCAGCAGGTCATGTTTAAATGTCCATCAATCATTCACAATCCTCTCCTCATAAATATGATGACAATAGAATACAACTCTGGAAAATCTAATATGTCTTTTGGTTTTGTTGTTCAATAGATTTTACAGTTTCCTTCTGCGAATAATAAAGTATGTCAAAGTTAAACTGAACTGAATTACTTGCAGTATGCATTGTATATTATATTTTTGACAATATTTTTATCTTGTTCGTTATTGTTTGAAACAGGTATCTCTCTCAACAAAATTCACATATACATTTTTAAAAAACTCTCCGACCACAACTTTTTAAAGACATTTAGGACTCAACCTTGTGTTTAAGCCAGTTTTGTCTTACAAAATTAGCTAACCGTTAGCAGCATAATGGAGCTTTTGATTTCTCATCATAAGCAAAACGCTGCTAAAATCAGCATTCAAAGTAATTTAAAGTTCAAATTCATGATCACAAGAAACTGGAAAATTCCTGTCGACCTTTTTTATTTTTTGTTGTTTTTACTGTGTCTTTGGGAAGCATATTGATGAACAATCACTATTTGTGAACATGTTGTAATTTTTTGTAGTCTGTGCAACAAAAAGGCTACAATTTTAGTCTTGCAAACAGCAGTTAACCTTATGACTCAACACAAACAAATATCACTACAGTTTTCCTACATTTTAGGAAATTTCTCTCATCTTAAAAATCGAGTCAAACTGAATGCCACATTAATTTCTGCCATACAGAAATTAATGTGGCCCATTGATGATGACTGAGGAAAAAAAAAGTAACTAATGCTATGAAAATTAAATAGTCATCAATTTTTTTTTAGAAAATACTTTGTTCCAGCTATTTGATACAGAGTAAATTGCAGGAGGACAGAACATGTCAAAAATAAGATGAAATTGATTCACGCTTATGTTCAAGTTAGCATTAGCATTTTAGTCTCACTAAAAACTACAATTAAAAAGAAAACTGTTTAAACATTTCATGAGCCCCTTTTTAAAACATGGAACAAAGTTTTTAGATTTTGATTAGAATTGTGATCATAATGTGTAAAAATGTTGAAAGAGTTTTGTTTTATTCCCAGTATGGTTGTTTTCTTAGTCATAGTTTATAATTAGCATTTAAGATGCACAATACGTTTTTCTGGCAATGAGTGATACATTCAGTTCCTAATTCAGTGTTGAATCTTTGACAGGTACATGTATGTTTTGTGCACTATAATAAAGTATTTTAATTAGCAGTTTTAAATGCCTTACTGAAAATCATGTTCTTGGCTGTTTGTGGTACCTGGCATGGGCAAATAGTTGTCCTGTGGATCTGGGCATGTACCTACACAGGAAACTGGTTTACCAAACTTCCACAGCAACTAAAACTTGCATTTTGAAAGAAATGTGTCATCTATTTAACATCTGTACTTCAGAGAGAAAATATATATAAAATAGACAGTGCATCTGGTGGTAGCACAAACACCAAAAATACCTTAGCATATGTTCAATATTTTTATTTCTAATAATTTCACAGTATTTTCCGTCATAGGCTTGTACAGCATATTATTATTAATGTCATTCTTATTGTTTAACACATTAAGAATGTTTTGTGTGAACCTATATTCAATGCTGCTGTTATATTTGAATTTCCCCTTTTCCAGACAATAAAGGCCACTTTTAATCAATTCTGATTGTATTCCAATATGCATTATTATAAGAGCTAGTCTTCCTTATGGGTATGTCTGAATTTAGCTGCCCAATTTTCACATTATTAACTCCCATGTTACATATTCTTTCGAATATTTGAGTTATTCTTACAAAAAAATCTTTCAAATTAACTTTTTGAGTATTATGACCTCAAACAGGTTGTTTGAAATTGAAAGCTCTCCAGTTTCAAATCTGCACAATTTGTTTTTATAATAAATGAAGCCATCCTGTGAAATTTGCTTCTTGTGTTGATTTATGTTATCTTTGGCTTAGTTTGTCTAATGATCTTAAAGCGAAATAAATCAAATTGTGTCTCTTTTGCTAAATGCCTTTTTGGAGTCAAATAAACTTTTTTTGACTGAAAGCTAAACATGCAGTCGCTGAACGACAGACTTGTAGATGGGTTTGCATACAGTTCATTTAATTCGAAAACATTTGTTTCACCCACAGTGCAGGAAACAAACATTAGATTGCATGCGAGCAAACAGGAAGGGATGGCATGTTTAATAAAAGATCATCCTGATTCATCCAGAGGAAAACAGACGTCATTTAACAGTCCTGATACAGGAGAATTCAAACTCTGGAAGTGATGTCATACTCACTTGTCGATTAAAGTCTATTCCGTTTCGCTCTGAATGTGGAAAGAGGAAAAGAACAAAACACATATTTTAAAATGTTGTCTTCCAGAAAGTAAAATTCAAAACAAATTGACACAACAAAGGTTGTTAAATTGGATGTGTTGGATTAGATACACTTTAATCACATTTAAATATATATATTTCATTTCTGAAATATATCCGCTTTGATTTTGGTTTCATTTTGACACTAAGTTTAAATCATGCAGTTCCAGTTATGAAGTATTATGTTAATTAGAGATGCAGTATTTTTGTGGCTGATATAGATTCCTTGTTTTCTTATGGTCTTATATTAATAACACATTTTATTTATAACACTTTGCATTTACAGATATCTCAAAGTGCTACCATCAATAAAACAATTAATATAAAAAAACAACAAACAAGGATTATAAAATACAGATTTAAACACTACAAGATTAGGATAAGACATTAATTAAAAGGAAATCATAGAATAAATGGTATAAAACAACAGGAATTAGGCCTGTTTTGAAGGATACCTTTTGACCTGCTAATTGCACTATGATACATAAAAAAGGAGTTATGCGACTTGCTGAAAAGAAAGAAAAAGTAAGATAATCCCGTATATCCATTAAACATGCATTCCTAAACTTTATTTCTAATTGTAATCCATTAATCGAACAAAAATGGTGGAAGTTATTAGTTTTATTGCCTAATAGGAAAAGGAAAGAGATTCATATTTCTATTTATTCTACCAATTCTAACAATTTGTAGATTCAATTGGATTAATACAGTGTAAAATGAGGGAAAATGTTAAATGAATCTGAAGTGCTGAAATTAAACAAGCAAATTAACAAATTAAACATTAAGAACAAAAATAAAAAAGAGATTTTAATAGAATTGAATCCAAACCTCAGAGTTGCATTGTGTTGTCAAATCCTGTTTGTGTGATGTTCTGTGGGTTTTGGTGATGAGGTAGATGCTGTGGACCCAGGTTATGATGAATAATGGTAGTTTTAATGCTGAACAACGAAAAGCACAGAGAAGTCCAGGCAGCACAGGTGAGCATAAAGGCAAGGAACTCAAACACTGGTAGTACTGGTAGAAAACAATACAACGTAAGACAGCGAGGCAGTATAGACAAGGAGCAGGGAACACAAGACACAGCTGGGAACAATCAAGAGCAGACAAGACAACACAGGAACTAAACTGACACAGAAAAACCAAATCCTCACAATATCATTAAAGATCATAAACATAAAAGGCTTTGGACTGTTGCCTTATAAAAAGAAAAACAGGCTATTTCAAAAATGTTTGGACATATTTTTAACATGCTTGATATGGTCAGGGGCTGGAAATAATCATTTCAAGGGCCACAAATGACTCCAGGCCACAGTTTGGACACTCCAGATCTAAACCAACCAGATGTCTTATATTTTTTTATCTTCACATGATGGATTGACCAGAGATCTGTTCAAAGCTTGTAAAAATTGTTTCATAACTTCCTCCCTGACGGGTATGTTTTGTCATCAAGATGTTTGCTCGATAATGTTCTTAAACTCCTGAGGCTTTCACAGAATTCAGTACATTGTATATTATTCCATTATATTAACTCTACCAATTACTTAGCTCACCTTTGAAAGGTTTTGTATGCACTAAGGGCATCAGGTTAAAAGAGAATGAATACAAAAACATGTTACTCATAAAGCTAATCAAAATGTATTTAAGTTTGTAGCTGCAATAGGAAAAAAAGTATGAATAGTTTTGCAAGGCTTGTATGTACAAACAGTTCATGGAGAAATCCGTAAGCACAGTAAGAACTTTTAACGTGAATCAATTGTATCATTTTAGTTCTTTTCTGAGAAACCCCATCAAACGTGTACAAAAATTCATAATTTCAAGCCTCAAGGTTAATTATTTTACTCTAATTATTTTTTTTTCTTGTTTTCTAAACTATAATAGAATGTGATGTGTTACTAAACATGTTAATAAATATAACAAAAACGTAATATATTGGTTAATGGTGGTAGTCTATGTAACGCAAACTCTGAGGATTGGTTGTTCTGTGTGTCAGTTTAGTTCCTGTGATCTCTTGTCTGCCCTTGATTGCTTCCAGCTGTGTCTTGTGTATTTATTCCCACCTGTGTTGTCAGATCCCTGTCTATGCTGTCTAGCTGTCTGTTATTGTTTTGTACCAGCGTTTGAGTTCCTTGTCTTTATGCTCACCTGGACTTCTCTGTGCTAATTGTTGTTCCCCATTAAAACTTCCATTATTCATCAATACCTGGGTCCACAGCATCTACCTCATCACCAAAACCCACAGATATACAGATTTCATTAATAAATTGATTATTGTTGAGCAGATGCCAAAATTAAAAAATAAATCTAATTGAAAATCTGTGGCAAGAGGAAAAAAAAACTGATCATCACAGATGTTCTCCATAAAATCTGACTGAGCTTGAGTTGTTGAGATAAACCTCAAAAACTCACAGTTATAAATGTAGTGAAAGGACATGTTGACCCAAGGGACCTTAAAACAAATGCTTGCCATAATTTTGATATTTTTATTTCTGAAAATATGTCTGGATTTCCTTTCAATTTCCACTATTTTTTGTTAGCTATACACATAAAATTCCAGTAAAACACATCAAAATGTGTTTTTATTGTGTGCAAAATGTGGAAAAGTTCAAGGGAAAAAAAACTTTTATTAATAAATAAAAAAAGTACTTTTATGAAGATTTCCAACTACATGTGTGTGAAGAGACAAATGACAGAGTACAGTGGTACAAAGGTTCGCTGGATAAGCTTTCATCATTTGAATGTCAAATCGGGCCTATTGGGCTGTGTGTGTGAGAGACAGAGAGAGCAAACGAAAGAGGCAGAGGGCAGGTTGAAACACGAAATGCAAATACACTTATAACCCCCCTACCACCCTGAACCAACCCTTCTTTCCCCTGCGGCACAGCCAGTTTCACAGCCAAGGTTCCAGTATGGAAATGACCAGAACATGCAAATCAGCTTAGAGTGCAGGAAGCCTGGTCCTGTACACGCACACACACACGTGACTCGTGATAGTTACACATCAGTACATAGACACAAAACGTCTCTAAATATTTAGTTTTGTCAGGAAAAATCTGTTGGTTTAGGCAAACCATTAAAAACCCAAACTGGTTAAAAAAAATGAACAGAAAGTGTCACATTTTTTACTTTCACACATTATTAATATGAATTATTGCCTTTCTGTAGATTTTGTGTCAAACATTTTCTACATTCTTTTGAGAATGTCTTGAATATTTTTTTTCATTTTGCTATAGACATTGGTCACTTTTCTTCTCATTAGCTTTATTTTTACCTCTGTATTTTGGATTACTCAGACACAATGAACCAGTGACATGTCATGTTTAACAGTCAAACAGTCAAGAAATCATTTTAAAGTTAAACCTTTTGCTTTTTCTTATTAACAAATATACAGGCATGTAGATTGATTTGATTTCTGAATCTATGAAAAAACATTAGTAACACACATATAATATTTTAGCACCAACACACAGTCATGGAAGACCTTTATGTTAGCATTTATAAAGCCTTCAAGGGCTCCATAAATGCTAACATTTTAACACACACCACAGATATATAAATTTAACATTTGTTTATTGAGAATATCAATGCTGCTAAATTTGATTTAATGGTTTCAGCATAGAATCCATTAATACAATCTTGGACCAGCCCTGCATGATGAGCTCAATCTGCTGCGCTGCACATCTCTGCTGGACACAAAGAGACAAAATGGGGAGTTCATTCATGTGGCTTTAGTAGCTCTTCCTTTTTGTGTCTATTGAGTTTTTAATAGGCACCATATAGACTGTTTTTTTGGCTGAGCTTTATGGGACAAGCTTTACTGATAAATGTCCACACAGCAACTCTGAAAGTATTTTGGAAGGCACAGTTTGATTCATTCTGTTGCCACAGGGTGTCGCGTGACAAGGAGGTGAGCACGAAAACTGCTTCATCAGTGAGCCACCAGTCCACTAACACACCATCTAACCAATAAACTTTATCAGCGCCAACAGAGTCAGCATGTTGCGATGTAAATGCACACGATGCACATAATGCTTCGGAACAATTCATTGACTGACTCAAATATCTCGATTATTAAAATTTCTCAAGGAAAATTATCTGCCTTGAAGCTTTGTTAAATTATGTTTTATTATTTAGTGCACCATGCTCCGGCTGGGTGATTAACTAAATGCAGGGCCAGAATCACTGATATCGATACCAATACCAATACTTTTTCAGATTTAAGCTTCAAAGATCCAAAGGATCCATAAGACCTAGGATAGAATTTTTCCAAATGTTGTACATGACAACAAAATACTTTATTATCACCATTTATGTTTAGAAACAATTGAACAGTTACAAAACAAAGTTTCCCTTAAGATTAGGAAAATAAATATTTTTTGAGGTAGAAAATGAGAAACCACAATAAAAAAATAAATACAAATTTCCCTTCACTATCTTTTCTATTTCTTTCGTTTTTTTTAAATGGAATTGTTCTTCCCTGTCGGGTCCAGGATGTGTCTCTCCTCTTCCCTGTTTCTGCAGCTCCATGTTTTCTGTTGCCTGGTTTTTCGTGTGCTTGTAGAAGTTTGTTTTGTTTCCACTGTATTTAACAGCCCTGCTGTAGTTACATTTTAAAATAAAGCCAAGTGACGGCTCTCTTTCTCTCAGACATTTGGACACTCGGGTGTCTCTCCTCGTAACGTGACGCAGCGCTGAGCCTTGAGCCTCTGCGGCTGTTTGACTGGCGCGGCTGGTTGAGACGGTGAGAGTCGCTGCTCTGTGTGACGCATCGCAGACAGACTGTGGACTTTGTGCAGCAGAAAAACAGCTTGAGTATCAATATTTTTACATGAGCAACGTCCAATATTAATACCAATGATATTGATCATAACAATGTTAGGATTCATATCCAAACATCGGTATGATGTTACGTTATCGATAAATAATTGCACCATGCTCTCACTTCCATCTATGAGTTATTGACGAAAACAACAAATAAAAAATGCAATTAAAATAAATATAAGTTATTTATTTTAATTGCACGTTATGCTGTTAGCAGCATAATTTTATATTGATTATTCTTACAATTAATCAAGTAACTGGATAAAAGGATTCTGATCAAATAAAATGTTGGTAAATCTAACATAACAGCAGTGTTACTATCTGATATCAACATCAGTCCAATTTTTCATACTTGAGCATTCCTAACAATTTTATAGTACTCGATTACTACAATATTTGTTTACAACAACCCTACTTTGTTCACAAAAATATATAATTCTCACAGCACGCTTACAGTGCACCTCTATAAGCTATAAAAACTATAAATCCATCTTTCAGGAACAAATCTGCTCTGCCAATAAAATGCTCTAAGCTGGTCTTCAATTACATTTAAAGCGTGCAAATTTGGTAATTTATTGCTTCATATATCCTCTTTCTTTTGTCAGTTCCTGATTAGTAATCTCACTTAAATTTTTTTAAAATGTTCAGATTTTCCGTGCTACTACCTAAATTAGGTCAATTTACATCTTAATTTTTAATTCTTCAGTTATTACTTCGTTCTTACACCCACTTACTATTTTTTCTTTCTTCACAATAAGCCAATTCATGCTTCTGATTCTGGCTTATTGTATTTCTAGGCCATGAAAATCTTCCAAATAAATTGTGCACTATTAGCTCATAAGAATGTAATCTCAGTGTTTATTAATTTACATAGTTTACACTCTAAACTGTTTTTGGCTTATTTATATTAATCTCAATTTATTAGGTTTAGTGATGATAACTTATTTTTTTGTGTTCAATACACTTAAAAGTTACAACTCTAACTTAAATTAACATAAAGGAACTTTTTACTTTGACTTTCCTTGAAACAATTGAGTTCAATGCCAGTTTCAAATCCTACCTCTGAGCAACTCAATTTACTAAGTTTCTACAACTTAATCAAGTGTGTTTAACACGGCAAGTTTAAGTAATTCTTACTCAAACCATTTATTCTTGTCTGATAAATAATTAAAATATCTTTGACTAAATTCAACAAAAAGTCAACTCAAACTTTTAAGTTGTTCCAAACTAAAAAGCTAAAATATTTGAAATTACATTATCACTCACATTGTACTTAAAATACAGCTACAATTTAAATTATTTTAGATGTTATTTTAGTTTAACTTTAACATGTTATTTTAGTTTTTGAAATACCCTGTACACTGAAAAAAGTAGTTTATCCAACTTAATTTATTAGGTTGGTTTAACTTAGTTGCCCTGCGACAGACTGGCAACCTGTCCAGGGTGACCCCACCTCTCACCTGGAACGTTGGCTGGAGAGGCACCAGCGACCCTCCTGACCCCACTAAGGGACAAGGGTGTAAAGAAAATGGATGGATGGTTTAACTTAATAATTTAGAGGGGAAAGACATGCAGGAAAGCTCATCTGGCTGGAATCAAACCTGGTGGAACTTGTGTCATGACATCAGATGTAGGATAAAAACGTAGCATTGAATTTAGTATGTGTTTGAGTCTTTGAGTGTGTTTTGGATTAACTGATAGTACCGTAATTTAGGACCGTAAAAGGTCCTAAATCAATCTTTTTATTATTACTGTTTATTTTTTACAACATTTTAACCAGATGAAGCTATAAGGCCTCTTGAGGAGTTTTTCATACACATCTATACAGACAAAAGTTATATATCTATATATATATCTATATATATATATATATAGATATATAGATATATATATATTATCTATATATCTATATATATATATATCTATATATCTATATATATAGATAGATATATATATAGATATATAGATATATATATATCTTAAGTTCAAAATATACAATCCTTGTACAATTTTGGCTTAATTACTGCTCTGACTATGTTGTTCTTTGAGCAAATTACTGTATTTTCCCGACTATAAGGCGCACCTGATTATAAGACGCATACTAAAACATACAACCAACAAAAAAAAGGTAAGGTAAGGTAGGAGTCTGATTAGGAAACAAAACAGTAAGTTTATTTTAACTTTATTTGACTATGTAACAATACACTGATGTTATTTTTTATTCTTCTTCCACAAATCCATCAAAGTCCTCCTCTCTGCATCTGAATTGAACAACTGGGCAATTTTGTCATCAAACATGCCAGGTTCCCTCTCATCATTGTCGGAGTCGGTCTCGCTGCCAGCAATGATGCCGGCTTTCGCGAAGCTCGAACAACAGTTAAGGCAGATACATTAGCCCAGTCATCCACAATCCATGGGCCTTACCAAGCTCCGCCCAGAAACGCCCCTTGGAAGTCTCACGTGGCTGCATGTCTCACAAACAAAGCCTCGCGGTGCTTAGTTTTTGTTTAATTTCATTTCGACTGACTCCCAACCCCACTATTTCTGAGTCGATTAGTGTCACATTTCTGCCGGATTTTCAAAAAATATCAGCCACGAAAAATGTACAGGGGAACCAACAAGTTCATGCCATCTTTTTTGGACAACATCAAGATGTTTGAGCCACACGATGCCTCCAACATTGTGTGGGTCAAAGCTAAATGCTACAGGTCAATGAGGAAAACAGCAGATCCTCACACCCTCAGCATAAATATAGCTGTGGAAAAGATCACTGACGCCTGTTGTTCTAGCAGGCTGGGTAAGTAGTTTGCTTCACTTCCTTTTTCACAGTAGCAGTGATGGCACGCATGGAGTCACATGGATGGTGATGCGTGGAAAAACCTATCTGGTTTTTACCAGAGGCTATGCTGCAGAACTCGGACAACAATCCTCTCATTGGTTTATTGCTGCTGGCCACTAGCGGAAAAAGTCGGTCCGGGGGGCGGGGCCAATTACCGGGCCCCTAACGAATCATCACCGGGCCCCTTACGTGCATCGACTGCGCTACTGGAAACTGTTGAGCGGGGAGAGGGGGCTTGGGGGGAATAAGGGCCGCATTTATCTTGATTTATATTCCATTGGGGAAGGTACCTTTAACATTAAATACACCTTTCTCAACAGGCGTGGGCGCACTTTCTCCGTCTATAATCAGACATTTAAGCGACTTGAAACCATTCCTCCCTCCCTGGCACCTCCAGACCCAGGGCCCCCATCCGGCCCGGTTCGGGGGGCAGCGGCCCCCCCCAGGCCTCCCTATAGCTCCGCGCCTCCTGCTGGCGTACTATTTTACATATTACGTAATGTCCTCTGATTGGTTTATCGCTGCCAGCATACGAACTGTACACTTTACGTCTCTGTGTGAGGGACAGATTTTGGAATTCCGTGCACACATAAGGCGCACTGCTGATTTTTGAGAAAATTTAAGGCTTTTAGGTGCACCTTATAGTCTGGAAAACACGGTACCTTTTTTAGAGTCTCTACACTCCAGTCCATGATTAATCCATCCATCCATCCATCCATTTTCTTGACACCCTTGTCCCTTAGTGGGGTCGGGAGGTGCTGGTGCCTATCTCCAGCTGGCGTTCCGGGCGAGAGGTGGGGTCAGGGTTCACCCTGGACAGGTCGCCAGTCTGTCGCAGGGCAACACAGAGACACACAGGACAAACAACCATGCACACCTAGGGACAATTTGGAGAGACCAATTAACCTAACAGTCATGTTTTTGGACTGTGGGAGGAAACCGGAGTACCCGGAGAAAACCCACACATACACAGGGAGAACATGCAAACTCCATGCAGAAAGGCCGGGGCCGGGAATCGAACCCAGAACCTTCTTGCTGCAAGGCAACAGCTCCACCAACTGCGCCACTGTGCAGCCTGCCATGATTAATCCATTACTAAATTAGTTTATGATTTTTCAATAATTGATTAATCATAATTACTCTGATTTATTGTGTCAGCCTGAGCCTATAAATATTAAAATGTGGTTGGAAAATTGTTCAGGTTGATCCGGTTGGCCAAGCAAGCATAATTCTCAATACCAGGCTTAATCTGGACTAATGGCACATAAAGTGATATTTCTGAGCTAGATATTAGACACTTCATTTCATGTTACAATGACTCTGCAACATGAAATATTCATAAAATGATGTGCATTGAAGGGGAAGTGATGAAGTTTTAACTGCAGGTTTATTCCCAAGAGCTCAGAATTTTTCCTCTGAATGTGACACCAAAGCACAACTGCACAGCTGTGGTTCAATCCGTTCTTCTATTTCAGGGAAAACACGCTGTTAAAATTCTCCAGAATAATTGTCTAGACTCGAGCAGGTCATTTTATTTGAATAAAACAGCCTCGCATGTGGTTTTGGATACGAGCCACTGCTGCCTAGTTTTAGAGTATGAATGACACATATTGTTGCTTTGCGTGACAGGACACCTTTTTCTTTTTTTTCCTCTTTCTTTCTTGCATGCTGTTTTCATGCCATGTGGGTTTTCTCCGGGTTTTTTTTTTTACTTCCGCCCACATTTCAGAAACACGCTCATTTTACTGGTGATTCAAGCTTGGCCTGAGGGATCGCCAGTCAAACAGCCTTTTGATGGACAGGTTACCAGTTTAAGCTCCAGCAGGCATGTCATGTCATTCTCAGCGCAAGATCAAACTTGTAAGGAAAAAAATAAATAATTCTCTAACGGGAAAAAAAACATCCTGCTTTACCTCAATTACAATGAAAAAAAATAGCCAACATTATGATTTTCACAGTTTTAGCTTTGTTATCACTATTTTTTATTATATCAAACATTTTTTTAATATTAAAGATCACGTGAGGAAATTCCAGAAAAAATGGTTTTAAATGAGATAGCTCCAAGTGAAAAACTTGGAAAAACACATTATTAGGGTATTTTGATAGTCTGGAAGACTTGGTTTAAAATCATTTCAGTGCATATATTCATATTTCAGCCATGGTCATAGTGGTTGGTATTCATCAGCCAACAGAAGCTGCATTTCCAATGCATCCAAATTTTTGCCTATATTCTGCAAAAATCAAAATTTCACAAGAACAGTGTTTCCATAAGAAACTAATTTAAAATCACAATTAAATAAGCTTGTTCATGCAATACGTTTTTAAAAATCATGGCAGCAATGGATGTAAATAGTTACATGAGATATATTTATAATTCAGTCTCAGAGAAACCATCAGCATCTTAATCAGCCTTTGGAGTGAGAAGCTCCTTATACTTGCACAAATTCAAGAGTTTCAGATTTCCAGTGTAAGTGTTGTATGTTAAAATACAATGTTAATTCAACACTTTTTTAGCCTAATTCAACAACATGAGTGTTAGTTTCCCTAAAGAGTTTGAGCTACAGGTGGAGGATGCAGTAGGCCCCTGGCCCAGGCCTAGTGGGGACCCAGATGAGAGATAGATCATACCTTCAGGAATTCAATTTTTTTCACATCTAACAATAACTGTAAAAGGAGATCCCTCTCCTAATGAGAATTGTGTACAATACTCCAGTAGCTTATATAATAGATGCCCCATTGTTGACTCATGGTTGCTAAAATCCTTACCAGACTGACTGATTTTAGTGACACAATGGGTGTAAAATGTTGAATAAAATGTTGTGCTACATTACTGGCTTTATTTTCAGTCTTATATTTAACTTTATGACACACAAAATTACAAATGAATTGTTCTTATTGTCTCCAGGTGCATTCTGGGTAAAGCTTGTCACCAAAGTCATCGTCAGTCACTTGGCTACAAATGGCAAACTAGCTAGAGCATTTCTACGGACTACATTAACATGTCTTGAATTTGTGTTGTTTCATCATTAGTGACCAGTAGCCTGATGTTTCTGTTCTTCTCTTGGTTTGTTGTACTTCATGTTAGATGGACTTCAGAATGACTTAGTCGCTCTCTTTGGTGATGAAACTTGTTAGCTCCAACAGTGGAGCTAACAAGTTTCCACTGTTAGCTCCACTGTTAGCTAACAGCACTGTGGAGCTGTTAGCTAACAGTGGAGCTAACAGCTCCACTGTTAGCTCCAACAGTGGAGCTAACAAGTTTCATCACCAAAGAGAGCGACTGTATTTAAATAAAAGTACAAATACACAGACAAAAATATACTCAAGTAAAAGTAAAATTACTACATTAACATTTTACTTAAGTAAAAGTAAAAAAGTCCTGGCTTTTAAAATACTTAAGTATTAAAAGTAAAAGTACTTGCTGAATGCATTACCTAATCGCTAATGTCATTAAGTGAACCGATAGTATTTAACTTTAATACATCAGAAATGTGCCATTTTAATGAACAATGCCACAGATAAAGCATGTTGTATTTACTCTCTGTAACATAGTTTAGACTTAGATATGCAATTATATGCATCATAATTTCTAATTATTCCGGTAACGTATCTGATTAAATCCGTGCTGTTTATTGCACGGATCTTGTTCTTGCCATTGAGCTGCTTCTCAGGACTTGCCTTATTCGTTGGAGGTATTTGGCTGTGGCTCCTTTCCTTGTGACCTCGTCGAGGTTGCCATTTGTTTGTGGTATTCCCAGGTACTTGTAACTGTGCTCTATGTCTGCTATTGTTCCTTCTGGGAGTGAGACCCCTTCTGTGCGGACGACCTTCCCTCTCTTTGTAACCATCCGACCACACTTCTCTAGTCCGAATGACATCCCAATGTCAGTGCTGTATATCCTGGTGGTGTGGATCAGTGAGTCGATGTCTCGCTCGCTCTTAGCGTACAGCTTGATGTCATCCATGTAGAGGAGGTGACTGATTGTGGCCCCATTCTTCAGTCGGTATCCGTAGCCAGTCTTGTTGATGATTTGGCTGAGGGGGTTCAGGCCTATGCAGAACAGCAGTGGGGACAGAGCATCTCCTTGGTATATGCCACATTTGATGGACACTTGTGCAAGTGGTTTGCAGTTGGCTTCAAGGGTGGTTTTCCTCAGCCCCATCGAGTTTGCAATGAAGGCTCTTAGAGTCCTATTGATGTTGTACATCTCTAAGCATTCAATGATCCAAGTGTGTGGCATTGAGTCATAGGCTTTCTTGTAATCTATCCAAGCGGTGCACAGGTTGGTGTGTCGATGCCCTTCTGTGCCGTGTTCATGTATTTATCCATGTGACCACTTATGTTAGCCTCTATGATGCCTGACATGAGCTTCCATGTTGTAGAGAGACAAGTTATTGGCCGATAGTTGGATGGGATTGAACCCAAATAATAGTAACTGCAGTGTACTCACACAGAGCATTACAAGAATGGCTCTCAGTGAGGCTTCAGTCCTATCAACCTTAGTAAAGATCCATCCAGGAGAATCGGATTGTTCATGAATATCACTATATTGCACTTTGGTTACAGCGTTGTCCCATACATGCAACACCTCAGTCGACTCAATCGACTTTAAGGGGGGAAAATGAATCTATGTAGCTGAACATAGACAACAACATAGTCTACAAGCTACTTGTTAACAAGCTTAAGGTGCTGTATTGATATTAGCAAGTCATCTTTTAGCTAACAGTACCTGCATCCAGCAACTTTACTCAACTCAGTCGGTTAGTTTTGGGGAAAAACTATAAAAAGTTCTTTGTGTTTTGCTGTCATTATTCTAACACACCTGTAGCTCTACAGCAGCTGGTCTTTCACTGCCGCACAGGTGTAAACAGCGCGAGCGTCGTAGCGCTGATGTTGCGTTTAAAGGCGGCTCGGAAAAACAGGTTACCAAATGTTAAGAACGGATTTAACAGCTGTAACTGCTGATAAAAGTGAAAGAGGACACAGATATGGGGAGTGTGGAAGCCCCTACTGTATCAAATTGACAGAGGAATAACAGAGAGTTGGCCATTCTAAGGTAAAACAGCATACAGCATTCATGTTTTGTTTTTTTGTGAGTTTTTTTCCATCCATGACTTCAACATATTTCTTCAGACAGGTTGGCATGACTTTTTAATGCTGTATCTATAAGCTGACTAATTTCTTTAGTAATTATTTCTGACTTTTTTATACTTTATCTTGTAAACCAGGTGGGCAGAGTAATTTGAATGAATATGATGGTGACACACATCATATTAGTTTTGCTCACACTTCTTTTTAAAATATGTATTTATTATCCTAATGTTTCTGCTATATTTCCTGTTTTTCCTACCAGGCTGGAAAAAACGGGCCTTCTTCTGTTGGTTCATGTTCTTCTTCCTACGTTGAAAGGCCACAAGAAAAATGCCAAAACAGCTCCTGTCAAACTGTGGACCATGTTGTCAGATATGTGCATTTATGTGTTACTCTAATGATCCTAGGTCTTTGTAGAAGCACTTTCTTATTGGCTTCGTTTGCTATATGAATGTATCTGTGCTCTATATCAGTGTTTTTCAACCACTGTGCCGCAGCACACTAGTGTGAAATGAGTGATCGTCAGGTGTGCTGTGGAAATTATCCAATTTCACCTATGATACTGTATTTTCAGGACTATTTGCCGCTACTTTTTCCCCACGCTTTGAACCATGTGGCTTATAGCCCAGTGCAACTTTCCAGTTTTTTGTTTGTTTCCCAAAAGTTTGAAGGTGCGGCTTCTAGTAAGGTGCGCTCTATAGTCTGGAAAATACGGTGATTTGTCTTAAAAGATTTTTTGAAAATGAATTAATTATCCGCAAATAATGCCATCTTCGAGTGTCTGCTGTAGTAATGACTAGCGGCATAATCATGTAATTTTCTTACCACTAAATGGCAGTAGATACGGAGCATTTTACATTAAAACAAGAGAATTAGTGATGCATGAATGTTACATGTAGCGGTGAGAGCATTGAATCTAGCAAGACAGACGACAGTGATGGAAAAGACAGTAAAGCGCAGCAGTAGTTGGAAAGAACATGGGTCCATTTCTCACAACATGTCTGTGTGAAGTGAGCTTCTCAAGCCTGGCTACTATAAAAACTAAAAACAGAGACAGAAACTGAGAGCTGTTGAGGAAGAGCTTTGTCTTTCTTCAATTTGTACCAGGAAATCAGCTGTTTTCACCCGAACATGCACAGGTTTCACACTAGGTGGGTAAAATATATGGATATATATATGGATATTGACATTTTGTACATGCAACTCTTCGTATTGTAACAGCAGGGTTTCCCCCAGTCTATTAGAAGCATGGCGGCCCGCCATGCTTTGCTAGCCCCGCCGCCAGGGGAGAATCCCTGCTTTCTGATTGGCTGCCTGTCACATTCAGCGTTAAGCTCCCAGTCGGGGAAAACCCCTGATTGAATCGCATCCCCTCCTCCCCCCTCAACAGAATTGAAGGACTCGTGCACGAATTTGATTCCTATTCAAGACACTTTGATAAGAATGACTATATAAGCGGTTACAGAGTATCTTTGTTTGCATTTTTGGTTGGTGGTGTGCCTTGTGATTTTTTTTTCAATTAAAACAATGTGCCTTGGCTCAAAAAAGGTTGAAAAACACTGATCTACATAGTTAATACATTTTATAATTTGTCTTGGCATTTTGCCAAAGATGGGAGCCAGTGTTAAAACCTCCCTCATTGGTATGGAACGTGGACAGCCCTTCCTCCTGCATGTTGGTGAAAACAAGAGCGGCACCAAAGACATTTCACCATCAGTGATCAGAAGACCATCCATGGTCGCTTTCAATGAACTTTCAAAACACACTTCACCATCAGTGCAAAGTACCATGAATGTATGACCTTTGTTGTATATTGTTGTCAGTGCTGATTGATGTTTTTAAATAAAAGTAGATTATATACTGCAATGGTGCTGGTGTTTTTGTAGATTCAAGTGGCATCTAATGTCTTTTAAAATGAATTTGTGGATTATTGATGACAATTAGTTTCTGGAAAAAAAGTTTTTAATTGCTCTAGTGGCTTTTGTTTGGTACTAAATTGACAAAAAAAGTGGAAAGTGAGAAATGGGGAAGACTGGGAAGCGAACTCACAACAGCCACATTGAAAACTAGAGCCTCCTATGTGGGTTGTTAACCCCTGCACCACCTCAGCACACCATGCCAGTAGTATTTTAAAACTCAGATTTCTATGCTTATATTTACTTTACACTGTTCTGTGTTAGATTAATATGTTCATAGTGTTAACTTTTGACTAAATACATTAGTGTTGGGTAAGTCAACACTGATATGTTTAATTTCAACTACTGTGAGTAGTTGAAATTAAATAAGTGTAATTTCTACACCATCCAGAGTGGTCCGATATAGACACTTTCAAAGTGTTAATTCAACTCTGTAGGAGTTGACTGAACACTTCCAAATTTTCTGTGTGGAAGCATCTGTGTATGTGGAATTTGGGGGGAAATTCTGTGATTTGACAGAAGAGGTATCGATTAATCAAGTGTATTTGTTTAGCACATTTCAGTAATATAAAAACACAGAAAAAAAATACAGCAGATGCAGAGCATTTGCAGAACTAGAACACCTGAGAAGTCTGTAAGGTTGATACAACACCAGCAGATCTTTGATGTGTGTGGTCTTAAGCTGTTCAGTGATATGTGACCTAGTAACAGTATCTTTAAGACTGTTCCCTGAGCTATAGGGAGCCAGACTTTAGAACTAGGGCGGTGCTCTATCTTCCTGGTTTTAGTGAGAACACGAGCAGCAGTGTTCTGAATCAGTTACGGCTGTCTGATTTATTTTTTAGGGAGACCTGTGAAGATGCTGTTGCAGTAATCAATGCAACTAAAGACAAATGCATGGAGATATTAGACCTCTAATTCTGTAAATATTCTTCAGGCTTTGTAACTGTCTTTATGTGACTCTGATGGTTCAGGTCAGAGTCCATCAGTGCACCTAAATTTTGGCCTTGTTTGCTAGTTTCCAACTATAATAATTCAATTCTGTACGACTAGATTGTTCCTTTTGGTCCAAAGATAACTTCAGTTTTGTTATTGTTCAACTGAAAAACGTTTTGGCACATCCACACATTGATCTGTTCTAAGCATCTATTCAGACATTGGATGGGTTCAGCTCTACATTACAATGTCACCTGGTGACATTGTAATGTAGAGCTGTGTTTCATCCAAGCAGTTAAGGTAGCCAATCTTATTTCCCTATTATTACCTGAGCTAGTGGGAGCAGGGACGCCGCCATAAATCTTGGGCCCCCTGACAAAAAATTTGATTGGGCCCCCCTGTGCAGCTGCTGTTATAGAATTTTACATCCAACAGTCCACATCCAATATGCAAATAGTTTGCTTAAATTGTTTTTATTAGTTTTAGATACTGAAATGTTTCCCCATGAGCAACAGTCAAAAGCAATGTGCAAAATACACATAAACAATCCAGACTTGTCAAAAATGCTATGAAGTTACATTTTATTCAAGCTGCAGTACATAACTTTAATAAAAAATATGTTTTCTCCATATTTGTTAAAGCTGTCATGATGTCGTAGCAGTTTGTTCTGAGACAGATAATCTGTGAAAACAATCAATCTCCTCCACCTCCTTCCTGAATTACTATTACTGGTTAAAGTAATGCACCATTCTGACCAAAACAACCAATCAGAATCAGTAGGACGCTCTTAGCGCTGTCAATTAGCCTAATTCACTAAATGTGCTAATGGTGGAGAAAACAACTCATCATTACAAGAAACTGTTTATCTGCCATCATTGGTAGCTATGCTAACTAAACTGAGCATTCACAGTTTGAATCGGCACAGCTCTGTGCTATGCTAGCTGCAGCACGGCACAAAGCGAGGAGGAGGAAGGATGAGCAGCATCATATGAAATTGTGATTGACAGCACTAAAACTCTTCTGCCACTGACTGGTTGTTTCTTGCACTGGGAGAAAGCAGAGGAAATAGATTTTTCACAGATTATCTCTCATACCATACTGTCACAACATAATGACAGTTTTAAAAAAATATGTGAAAAAAATATTTATATAAAAGTTACATACTGCAGCTTTAATTTCACTCAGGAGAGGACGGATCAGGAGGGACGTGGGTTATAACTGCTGCTGACTGACTCATCTGCTGTTAAGTGGTAAAAGGTACAGGGACAAGTTAAATTAATATGTTGGTAATTTTTTTTCCTTAATTCATTAAATGCTAGTGAAATGGAGGCAAACATTAGTCTGTAGCTAAGATAACTATGCTAAATGGTTGATTATTTCACACAGTCTACCCACCTCTCTTGGAGAAAAACTGGGTTATAAATTAACACTCTTGCCTTTTTCTCTCTCTCCCTGTCTCTATTTTGTTTTTGAGAACCTGAGTTTATAACTTTTCTTAGCAGCATAGTCACAGTCATTTGTTGCCGCAGTTTCTACTGACTGAACCATTTCATGCAGATCCAGAGGGGAGTTCAGGGCAAAAACGGATGTGTGTTTTTTGGTCTGGGAGGGGAAACATTAAATTTTTACTGCTAAAAACAATCTTTGAAAATACCATCCATCCATCCATCCATTTTCTTACACCCTTGTCCCTTAATGGGGTTGGGAGGTGCTGGTGCCTATCTCCAGCTGGCATTCCGGGCAAGAAGCGGGGTTCGCCCTGGACAGGTCGCCAGTCTGTCGCAGGGCAACTCTTTGAAAATACAATATGATTAATTTTGTATTTGACAGATCCCGATTTTTTATTTAATTTCTATGAACAAAGTACAAATAATTAAATTGTGGATGGCCCCTGCTGGTCAGGGCCCCTAGAATTGTCATCACTTTTCACTCCTTTACCTCCCCTGAATCGGAGCATATAGATATTGAATAAAAAGGGTCCTAGGATCGGGAATTGGGGTTCCCCATATGTGACTTATGTCTGCTTCGATCAGAAGTTACCAATTGAAACATTGAAATCCTGTTCTTTATGCAAGATTTTAACTAGCTGAGTACTTGATCGGAGAGACCAATCCAAAACTCCTCTCGTTTCAGTAATATGTCCTGGTGGGGTCCAACAGAACAAGCACTGTGGTGGTTTTACAATCTGTGTTTATATGGATGTTACTGAACACTGATGAAAGCGGTCTCAGTATTGTGCTGAGCATGGAAACTAGACTGAAAGATGCCAAAGTGGCCGGTTATCTTTAGGAAGCTATTTAACTGTTTAAACAGCTTTTTCAATAATTTTGCTGATGGTTGGAGATTTTCCTGTAATTCTGCAGTTGTGATTTGTCCAAATTATTTTTTTATCAGTGATTTGCTAACTGCTGTTTTAAAAACCTGGTGGAAAACATCTGAAGAGAGCATTGAGTTTACTATTTAGATCAGATCATTTGCAATGACAGGCAGGACTTTTTTAAAGAAAGGTGTGGGTATAATGCCAAGAAAGCAGGAACTTGAGCTTAATTGATTTATGATTTCTTCTAGGCTTTTATAGCTAAGTAGTTGAAATTGAGTCATGTTTTCTGGATTTTTTATGTTTAGGTACAGCATTGGTACTGGATTTAGTGTTGATGTCTAGATTAATCCTCAATTTTTTTGAAGTTTCTTGGCAAAAAAGTTGTCAAATTCATTGTAGGCTGTGTTAGATCACAGTTCAGGTGGTACACGAGGGTTTGTGAGCCTGTTAGCTGTTGCAAATAAAGCTTGAGCATTGTTAATGTTTTTGTTTATGATCTTCACAAAAATCATAATCATGTTTTAATGTTTAGTGTTAGTTACACAGTCTTCCTTTGTAGATTTCATAATAAAGGTGAAGTTGTGTTTTACAGCATTTACATTTGGTCTTACAGCAAAGTTGTCTTGCAGATCTGTGCATTTCTCCACACAGACTTGTTCCAGGAAAACACAACCTTCACTTTAATGGATTCGACATTTTCGAATAACACACAAATTTTTATGAACCTTGCAATGCTGTGAGAGCGCTGATAGTCAGCTGCACTTCACTGCTGTTTA
The DNA here is from genome assembly GCA_033032245.1 of Poecilia picta. Lineage (NCBI taxonomy): Eukaryota > Metazoa > Chordata > Actinopteri > Cyprinodontiformes > Poeciliidae > Poecilia > Poecilia picta. The sequence continues at coordinate 1,604,222 of CM065366.1, forward strand.
CAAACTGGCGTGATATGAAAAAAGTTTCTTTGTTGCAGTTTTGCAAAATACAGAAATTTTGAAAAACCACCTCATTTTAGAGCAAAAACTGTTTATCAGAGAACATGTTTTTTTTTTTCAAAATGATCATGTTTCCATTGAACAAATTGACTGTTATTTAAATTTGTGTAATTTTATTGTAAATGAAAACACAGGTGTACTGTGGTGGCACAAGGGTCAAGCACAGCCTTAATCCTTGACACGGCTGTTGCAGGTTTGATTTCTGGCCTAGTAACCTTTGTTGCATATCTTCCCTCTTTCTCATTACCATACCTTCCTGTCAAAGCACCTTCAAGTAAAGCCAAAAAAACTTACAAAAAAGAGATGGAAACACAGCTAGTTTTGTGACCTTAAGCTTAAGTCACAAACTAGCTGTGTTTGTGACTTAAGCTAGTTTCTCACAATCCAATCCTCACAATCCAAATCCTGTGAGGATTTGGATTGTTTGTGTGTTTTTTCCAGTTAATTGAGTCTCTGTGTTGTGGGTATAGCCCTTGATTGTTTCCAGCTGTCCTTCGTTTCCCCCGATTACCCTGTGTGTATTTAAATACATCTGTCTCTTGTTCCCTGCCAAATTGTTTTCTATTGTTGCTTGTCCCTGTTTCTGCCTCGTTTCTTTTTTCTGGGCCATTTTACAATTGCTACCATTGTCTGAGTACCTTGCCTCATTGCTCACCTGTGCTGCCTGGACTTCTGTACACTTCATCATTAAAATAATCATTTTCTCACTTCAGCCTGGGTCCTCCGCATCTATCCTCACCACCAAAAAAACACATTTCATGACACTTATGTTGGGAAGAAGGGCAATGATCCAAAGCAAACCAACAAGTCCACACCTGAATGGTTTAAAAATATGCTGATTTTGGAATGGCCTAGTTAAAGATCAGGCTGGACTCTGATTGAGATATTACTATATGACCATGAAAAAACATTTTATTGATCCCAAAGAGAAAATAAATGTTGCTGTAACTCATCAAATCAAACTTCTTGAAGATTATCTTGTAGTGGTCTGTATTACAGTTTATTTGAAGAAACCTCCAACTGAAGACACTGTTTTTATCCTTTTTATTATTTGAGACTGAAGTAGTTAGAAGATCTGAGACATATACACAGTCCAGTCACATTAATGTGACCATCTGTCAAAAGCCAGAATAACCACCTTTCGCAGAGCGAACTGCTACGAGACGTGCAGGAAGAGAGTCACTTAGGTCCCTGAAGGTCTTCTCTGGGATGTTGAGCCATGCCGACTCTAATGCCGTGGCCAGCTGCGCTAGATTACGCGGTTGAGGATCCATGGCGCGAACAACTCGATCGAGATGGTCCCACAGATGCTCGATTGGGTTTAAGTCAGGTGAGTTTGCTGGCCAGGGGAGGACGGTAAACTCATCCTGGTGCTCTTCGAACCACGCACGTACACTGGCAGCTGTATGGCACCTCGCATTGTCCTGCTGGAAGATGCCATCATCCTGAGGAAAAACAATGCGCATGTAGGGGTGGACATGGTCCGCAAGGACAGATGCGTACTTGTATTGATCCATCGTGCCTTCCACAATAATCAGTGAACCCAGAGAATGCCAGGAAAACATTCCCCAGACCATAATGCTCCCGCCTCCAGCTTGGACCGTTCCTGCAATGGTTGCAGGGTGGTTCCTTTCAGAGGTTTCACGCCTTATACGCCAATGTCCATCTGTCCGATGGAGCATAAAACGCGATTCATCTGAAAACGCTACCTGTCGCCACTCAGTGGACGTCCAGCTGCTGTACTGGCGTGCAAATTCTAGCCTTCGTCGTCGATGAACACCAGTCAGCATAGGTGCACGAACCAGGCGTCCGCTTCGGAGGCCCAGACGCAGCAATGTTCGCTGAATAGTGGTTTGGGAGACACTTGTGGTAGCCCCTTGGTTCATTTTAGTGGTCAGTTGCTCAACGGTAGCCCGTCTATCTGCCCGAACGCATCTCCGCAACCGTCGTTCGCCTCTGTCATCTATGGCCCGTGGTGCACCACATTTGCCACGTCGTTGATTTTGGACAGTCCCATTTTGCCATGCACGGTACACTTTTACCACGGCGGCACGCGAACAGTTCACAAACTCAGCCGTTTCGGAAATGCTTCCACCCTTGGCCCGAAAGCCAATGATCATGCCCTTTTGGACGTCGGATAAATCGCTTCGTTTCTGCATTACGCCAACGATTGAAATGTTTTCCGAAGCCCACACACACCCTTTATATACGCTCAACTGCACTGTGCTGCCACCTGCCTTCTGTGATTGGTTATTTAACTCTGAAGTGGAAAGTACGTGGTGGTCACATTAATGTGACTGGACTGTGTAGATTTACACACATTTTGCCAGGAGGGAACTACTTGCACATGATCATTTGAGATCCCTTCATTAGCTCAGTGTACAAACAAAACTTCTAGGAGGCAGGCAGAGGGAGCAGGTGCTGATGGAGAGTCACTTGAGATAAACGTTTCTTTTTCTGTTTAGTGAACCCTCACCCAAACTATAAAGAAAACCCCTCCATCTGTAGTTAGTGGTTTTGTTTGTTTTGGATTGTCTCCAAAGTTTTTTTTGCTTGGATGACACTCCACTGGAGATTTTAAAAGGTCTAAAAGGACAAAGAACTGAGTCATTAACCATTTCCATGAAGCAAAGGCATTCACTTCTCTCATGCGGCCATTGTTTTGAATAAAAGTTCCACATTTTATTCTTCTTGTTCCTGATTTTTCTGTGTGGCGGCCTGGCTGGCATCCTCAGCCTCTGGGCTTTCTGTGTCTCTCAGAAAAATAGCTTGAGGCACATTTTCGAACTGAAACCAACCGCCAAAGTGACAGCACACTAAACACCTAAAGGTTTCTGCTTTTTTTGACAAACCAAGGTTTTGCATGTTAAATACAGCAACGAATGTGCAAATATTTCACCAGAGGAGACCCTAAAAGAGCAAAAGGTAAAAAAGAAAAAGCCATGTACTCACAGATCGTCTGTGAAGAATATGTCTGGATGCCTCAAAATAACATGACCTTTCATTTCAGGAAATTTAATCCACTCCGAATGTTTTGTAAACAGTGATTTGTGGAGAAAGTCCAGCAGTTTCAAACCAAACATAACAGATTTTCTTAGTCACATATGAGTGTTGTTATTTAGATTCAGCTCTGTTCAGGGTGAAATTTCCTTACCTTTCTGGTCAGCCGAAGCCTCTGACTGCTCCACTGGGTCTGAGCTCATCTTAATATCTGTAATGATAAATATAGCTGATTTTCCTACAGGATTGTAACTTTACCAGGACAATGAAGCACTCAGGCCACCCAGGAAAATGATCTTGAGCTTATTCTAATGCACCCTCCCCTCCAAACCGTTGCACAAACCCCACTTGTAACATTCATTAATGGAGAGCGTCTTACCTTAGGGTGTAAAGTTTTAGAGCTGCTCTCACGTTTTTCTGTATTTCTTGGTTTATTCAAGAGGACAAAGGTGTTGGGATAAAGAGTTTTGGAAATCCACAGCTGCTCATCAGCATTTTCCTAAGTGGAGAAGCGTTCATCTCTGCTGTGCAGCCTGCGCCGCCTGATAAGCTGATTTGCATGTGTCTCTGTGCGTCCTATCCAGCTTCAGACCGTTTGCATAAAACAACAATAGGGTTACTGCGAATATACAGCGCACATGTGTGTGTATCCATACAAAAAAGGGCTGAGTGGAGTCATCCTCAGGGTGCTTTGGATAACAAGGTGATGTTTGTATTATTCCTGCCAACTGAGATAGGTCAGCAATGGTGTGGAGCAGCTCATCCCTGTAAATTTGTCAGTGCTGATTTCCATGCAGTTCTTTTTCCAAATAAAAAGGTTGGACACTTCAGACATTGAACATGTAAAAATGGCAACAGAATGCAATGTTTTATATACAGAATGTAATAGAACGTAAAAAAGTCACAATTTATATAGTTTAATAGAAAGTTATAAATATGTCAAAATCTTGCATCAAAACACATAAAAGAATCAGGAAGCATACGCTAAGGAGTGAAAATTCACGCTTTAAGAGAATAAAGGTTTCTCACAGCAGTAACAGCACATCTTTAGTAATTTTTTTTAAAAAGTGACACATTGGTATTGATGTGGAAGACAGAACAATATTTGTTTTTATACTGAGGAGATTGGAAAGTGAAGGCATGAACACCTGTTATAAATTATTAATAATAATAATAATAATAATAATAATAATAATAATAATAATAATAATAATAGTAATAATAATAATAATAATGTGTATATATATCAATCCATGTTCTTTCCCTTGTCCCTTAGTGGGGTTGGGAGGGTTGCTGGTGCCGATCTCCAGCTAACGTTCTGGGCGAGAGGCGGAGTCACCCTGGACAGGCCAGACTGTCACAGGGCAACACAGGACAAACAACCATGCACACACACACATAGGGGCAATTTGGAGAGGCCAATTAACTTGACAGTCATGTCTTTGGACTGTGGGAGGAAACCGGATATATACCTATATATATATATATATATAATATATATATATATATATATATATATATATATATATATATTAATATATATATATATATATATATATATATATATATATATATAGATATATCTATATCTATCTATATATCTATAGCTAGATATAGATCTAGATATCTAGATATGTATATATATATAGATAGATAGATATAGATAGATATAGATCTAGATATCTAGATATGTATATATATATCTAGTATAATATATATATATAGATATCTATCATATATATATAGATAGATATCTATATATATATATATCTAGATATATATATATTATACTAGATATATATATACATATCTAGATATCTAGATCTATATATATATATATATATATATATATATATATATTATTTATATATCTAGATATCTATATATATCTATATATAATATATCTATATATATATATTTATAGATATAGATATATAGATATATATAGATATATATAGATATCTAGATATATATATGTGGGATTCCCCAGTGTATTATAGGCCTGGCGGCCCGCCATGCTTTACTAGCACCACCGCCAGGCTAAACCTTTGTTTTTTGGGGGTTTTTTAGGGAAAAAAATTGTCTTTCTTTAAGCCAGATTGCAAGTGTTTCTGTTGCTTCGAGCGTTTCACTATCAGAGCAGATTTATGCCTAAAGATATGTTTATAGAAGATATGTTTATAGTTTCTGCATTTAAAGCCGACCAATCACACGCTGGGCCTCGGCGCGTTGCCTGGCAACGCAGCAGCTGGATGTCTAAAGTTGACCTCAGCGCGGATCCCGCTCCTCCTTTCACTCGAACTGGACACAAGCTGACCGCTATGGATATTTACATCAACCCCCTGTGAGGAATTATGATTAGTTATGAGGAGTTATTGATTAAGGTAAGAGTTTAAACGTTAGCTCTGGTTGCGCAGCTCTACGTGAACCGCAGGAATAACTTGTAGTTGCTTTCAGAGGAGCTTTGAGGTGAGAATGATTTATATTTGTGAACAAAACAATATGCAGCGTTTACATCTCAACACGCTGCCCAGCGTTTGGCTCTGTCTTCCCTGTAAAGTTTAGGTCTGTGTTCCCGGTTAGCGGTGCGTTAGCGGTTAACGACCAGCGCTAATCACTCATCATGCAGGTTCAACCCGGTGAGGGTTAAACCTCCTCACAGTCACACATCACGCTGATTTTATATTGTTTCATTATTATTACTAGTATGATTTTCCCGGTTACACTAAGCACCAAACCGTATCAAATGTTTTTCCCACTTAGTCAGACAGAGTTAATGCGCGCGGCCACCGGACATCTGAAAAACTCGTCCAGAAACTTGACCAACCAAAATAGTTTCTGTTTCCCCTTGTGAAAAACTCAACAGGCACGAAATGAAAGATCTACTAAAGCCACATTAGCAGCAATGAATTAAATCTCCCATTTGTCTCTGCGCAGTGCAGCGGATTATCACACCATGCAGGGCCGGTCCAAGGCTGTATGAGGCCTGGAGCAGAATATGACTTAGGGGCCCCTTTTGTTGCTAAAACATCAGCACCTCTAACAGCTTCTGTGTTAGATTTAGGGAAATCTAAGACAGAGGGAGTAGTTTAACTGGCAAACCTAAAAAGCAATACATTATAACTGCAGCTTACTAATTTGTATTTGTGAACAACGGAGCTGAAACTCAAAGATTAAACTCACAGCATCAGATTGTAGCTATGGTAACAAACCAATCTGACTATGAATATTGTTCTTTGAACTTCTACAAAGTAAACTTGCCAGCACCTTAAAATCTTACATATAAATGTTAAATAATTTAAACTCTTTTAATTTATATATGCTGAAACCATTGTCAAATTTAGCAGCAATGATAATCTCAATAAACAAATGCTACATTTATATATCTGTGGTCTATGTTAAAATATTAGCATTTATGGGACCCTGAAGCTCTGGGGGGTCTGATGGAGGGGGCTTTAATTTGGATTTAACAGAAGTGGACATAATTGATATTTATTTTAATTGTATTTTTAATCAGTTGTTTTTAAGACTAGTTGTGGGTTTATATAGCAGTTCACTGACTATGTTTTCCCATAACATATAATTACCCAATGATATTTTTACTTTTATTATCTACTTAACATCTTCTAATACAAAAACACGGTGGAGCAAGTTTTCTGGGGGAAACCAGAAAAATAATATATAACAATAAAATCATTTATAAAGATATTTTCACCCTGTGGTTTGAACTACAAAGTACCCATTTTTAATTTAATTTAAAAATCTGATGATTTTTTTTTCTTCAAAATTGCTGAATTTTTGCATTTTCCCATTCAAATGCTTGGAAGCGAAGCCGGTGAGGCAGCAGTGAGCTGAGCCTCATCTGGGATTGCGCAACCTCTGACTAACTGCACTGGTTTCCACCCAATGGGAGCATGCTCCTCCTGTCTGTATGTTGCCAATAAACTGGTTAAAACATTTAATGTATGAACTGATTTTCTATAATTTAGCTTATGTTTTTAATGCACAGTGTTTTTATTGTCACCAACTGTGTGTGTAATGTGTTTCGTGTGCTGAGGAGAGAGAACTGGTTGGAGGTGAGGCACGCAGTTTTCCTGCCTCATCGCTGGGGGCGCTAATGAACCCAGACAGTTTGACTCCACAACTGCAGAGTAAGAGACAGTAACAGCGAGCTTACCATACAGAAGCTGATACAGAGAGCGAGAAAGATGTGGTTTTCAGTTGTACTTTAACGGTTTCTCCATTTGCTGTTAAGCACAGCACAAAATTAATATCTACATGTTTGATTGAGATAACAGAATCATTTTGCGGTGGCGTGGTTAAGCATCACATGTTAAAGAATGGTCTTTTTGCCCTCTATTATGATTATTATTATTAAAGTTTATTCTATAGGGAGAGACACACATTGACATAGACAAACTGAATAAAATAGCATCACATGTTTGCATCATGGTGCAATAGCAACAGCTAATTTGCAGCACTTGTCCCTAGATGGGCTTTTAAAAAATAACTGAAAATTGAAGTGAAATCATTTAAAATAGCACAACATAATATATACAAACAGAAAAATGTAAAAAAAATTAAAAATTAGTACAGGTCTGTTTTTGACATAACCAGAGTTTTGTTTGATTTTTGAACGTACTAAAACTGGTTACGGACTTTAAATGAACAGGAAGTGAGTTCCAAACTGCAGATCCTCTCACAGACTGAGCACTTAGAGCAAAAGTGGTTGTTCGAAACGGGACCTTACAATTTCCATCTAAAGCTGCTCTGGTAGATCTGCTATTGCCCTGTAGTCTCTGTATGCAATCGCTTAATGGTATAGGTGCAAGTCCATTTAAACACTTAAAAATCAAATTTAAAACATTATAATTTAGAAAATTTGTAAACTCCAAAATGCCAAATTTAGCCAAAATGTGACAATGATGGAATCTAATTGGCTTTTGATATAAAACCATTGTACGCATGCGCAAAATATCCTTACGTAAACAATAACACACAGGGGGTCTAGATTTGTAAATGCGATTATATATATATAGGTCTAATATTCAAAAACATTCTCCAACTGGATGGCTTAGAGTAAAAAGACAAAGGGTTTATTCATAATTGATGGTTTCAAGTCTTTTTTTTTTGCACTTAGAAATGTGGTTTTAATTTAAAAAATTGTTTTGTACTTGCTTTTTTAAAAATACCTTAATGCTTTGCAGATATATTTTTATATGAGAATGCTATTTGTAGTGCGAGTGTAGTATTTCTTTTTTCTTATGTTGTAAAGTTGTCCTTACTGCAGAGTCTCTTTTTGTTTTGTCTTGTTACCTTTGTGTGAATGTATGGTTCCATTTGGCCTGTGGTTACACCTGAATTTCCCCTACTAAGGGACAATAAAGAATATATTTATAATTTGTTGTGTTATGGATGTTCTTATTTTCAAAAGGAGCCTTTAATCTGATAAATGAGTCATAGGAACACATTCGTTTATAATGATTGGAAGCGTTTTCGGTCTGATCAACAAAGGCTGTAATGAGCCACTGTAACAACAGGGGGCGGTAATGGAACGTTAAAGGAGTGAAATCCACAGAAGAAGCTGATCGCTAGGGGACAGTGCAAACAGTTACATCTTCAGTTTGGCCCAGAATGTGGCCTTTTCAATAATACGCTGTAGTGCGACGTTCTTATGAACCTTTTTTTTAAGACGGAAATTGTTTTGTTTAACTTGTTCTTTGCAAACTGATGGCGATGTTGTAATTGTGATGCAGCCATTTGTGACGGTTTGTTGATCAGGTGAAGCGGACCGAACCGAGGAGCCTCTGAAGAGGTGAGACCCTAAAACGCTGCTGCTCGCAGCTTCGCTCTGGGCAGGAGAGAAAAGCTGCCTGTGTTTCAGCCAGACTGGCTTCAGTTATCGGGTTTATGTTTAGTAATATGAGCAGCTCAGATCTGGTTTTCTTTTGACATATTAATGTCTTCTGAGACTGAAACTGGGCCCTTTCATGTATAACATCCAGCTATCCGTTTAAAACTGCTTGTGCCAAAGTAAAACTGTACTTTGTAGACGTAATATTTTGTCATCTGTGCCGTTTTTTTTTTAAAAAATTATGATAGTTTTAATACAAATAATAATAATAGATATATGTATAGTTTCGCTCGCTGATAAATCAGTTCCTAATTCATGGGAAAACAGTAATTGATGTACTTAGTTCTTCAACAGTGACGTAGTTTTAACTGTTTAACTTCAGTCTTGTCAGAGATTTTCTTTTGCACATGAAGAGCATGACGACATCATGTGGCTCACATTTGTCACCGTCAGTTAAAACTTCGGGGTCAAACAGATTTAAGCTGAGTTCAGTTAAACACGGACTACATTGGCTCCTGATTCAGCATTTTCTCCAAAATGGTTATATCCAGGGAATCCAGTTTCTTCCTATAATCCAAAAACTTGACTGTTAAGTTAATTTCTCTAAAAAATTGCCTTTAGGTGTGAATGTGCTTTTTCTGTGTGTCTATATTAGATTGGCTTGCTGGCTTGTGACACCAACCACTCAGGGTTTAGAAGATGTGCTGATTGATAGCAGAGTGTGGCTCATTTAAGACGTTTAGGAGCTGAAACAATTAAGTGTGATAAATCGATTATTGAAATAATTGTCAACTAATTTAGTAATCAATTAATCATTAACTGGGGTATACAGACTCAAAAAGGCAATTTCCTGGAAGAACAACACGTTCAGAGCAGTAAGTAAGCCAAATTTGTGCCAAAATATATACAATTTGCATTTAAGATAAAAAAAACCAACTTCTTTTTCTGTATATGTTCCACCTTGAACACCTCTAGTCTCAGTTCTTCACCTGTTTCAAATTCTTTTTGGAAAGAATTTGAAACAGGTTGCAGTGATCTTGGTTGCAGTAATCATTCATAAAAATCCAATATTATCTTATCTGCAGGTGCTGCATGTTTACTTTATTTCAAACAACTTTTTCAAGTTACTGAACCTGACAACTTAAAACTGGCTGAAATGGATGAACAAAGTGTTGAGGTGAGTACACATGGACTACAGTTGTACTTATTTAACCCATGGGCAGGAAGTTTGACTCGTGTCTCAGTGATGTTTGTTCAGCCATGTGGGGAGTTTGGTGTTGAACTGTTTATCTTTCTGCAGAGTATTGCTGAGGTGTTTCGCTGCTTCATCTGCATGGAGAAACTGAGGGATGCGCGCCTCTGTCCCCACTGCTCCAAACTCTGCTGCTTCAGCTGCATTCGGGTTGGTGTGGTCAACAAACTGGAACTGGCCTGTTTTATCTGCAAAGCACAGTTCTTTAATCTTTGCTTTGAAGAACAATGTTTATTATAAACCAGAGAAGAACATGAATGAAGTCTGAGAAAAATATTTATAGGTTTCCTCCACAATCTAGAGAAGTCTGGACAAAACTAGATTTTTATAAGAAGAATAAATATAGAAATAGAAAATAAAGTGTTGAAAGATATTTAAATTTCTATCCTTTTTCCCTTTGTTATCTTAAACATCCATCCATCATCCAACATTCCATCTATCTATAAAGCTTTCCACCCATCCTTTCATCCAACCATCCATCAAGTTCTTGCAGGTTCCCTGTCTAAAGCCTTATATAAAATATTCCAGAACAGTGGTTTTGTTAAATCAGATTTTGTCAGATTGTTTTTATGTTTGTAGGGATCATAGGCTAACCTTCATATGTTCCTGTTAGTCCTATGTTGTATCCTTGTGTTGGTTGTATTTGAGCTGGAATCTCTTGTTTGACAGCGATGGCTGACTGAGCAGAGAGCCCAATGTCCACATTGTCGGTGAGAACCTTTATACTTTCTTATATTCACACAGATCTTCACTTCCAGCTGTATTTGTCTGAACAAAGTACTGCATTTCTAGCTTAAGATACTGCCTTAGTATTTTTATTAAAAGAAATTTCAAGTTGTACAAAAATCCTACCTTGTGTTTAAAGCTTTGAAGGCAGCAACCTGCCTAATTTACACAAGGTTAATGTTATATTTTGTGAGACGTGTCAGTTGTGAATCAGTTACAGTTTTAGTGCTTGTTGTTCAAACAGAGCTCCACTGCAGCTGAGGGAACTGGTGAACTGTCGCTGGGCCGAGGAGGTCACTCAGCAGCTGGACACCCTGCAGCTCTGCAGTCTCACCAAACATGAGGACAATGACAAAGACAAGTGAGTGTCTCCTAAAACCTTTCACTTTTTCGTGTTTTATAATTTAACCCTTTGACAGTTTTTAAAGTGGACCTATTATGAAAATGTCACTTTTTAGATGTTTTTATACTTCCATTTGGGGTTTCTAGAAGCAGCCCAAAAAATCACCATGACATGTTTTTTCATACTTATTTTTGACAACAAGTTAAAGTTTTTTGGTGTCTGCAAAATGAGCCGTTTCAAAAACTTCTGAATTGTTAAGTCACATTTGACTATAATGCTTTTACTGCTGTTTGCACTATAAGGCTGCTGGAAAAGAGAAGTGTTGTTGACTTGTCATCCAGAAACCACTTGCTGTATTCTTGTTGGTTGTGCAGGAGGTTATACTTTTCTGAGATGTAAAGTTGTAGAATTTGAAAATGAGTTGGGGCGTGGCCAGCAGCAACTTATTTAGATTTTAAAAAGCCCTTAGGTAGCTCATTCTGAGATTAGCTCAAAATAGGCAGAACTGACCAGACGAAAATCTCATTATCTTAGAATGATTTTGTCCAAAAACGTAATCAGCAAGTTTTGTATAACAAAATCTCTTCAGGAAAGCACAATAGGTCACCTATAACAGTTTTAAGCTTTAATATATTAGATAACAGTTGATAAACCCTACCAATTTTTTGAAAATAGAACAAAATTAACAAAAATAAAGCAATTGTTTCTCTCTTCATCAACACTGAGCAGATGTGAAAACCACCATGAGAAGTTGAGTGTTTTCTGCTGGACCTGTAAGAAATGCATCTGCCACCAGTGTGCCCTCTGGGGAGGAATGGTAATGTTTAGAGCTTTTGTGTCTATATTTTATATGTTACAGACTGAATCCGAAGTTATAAATAAACCAGAAGAATCACATGCACAGATACTGCTATATTACTCAATCAACTTTCTCTGTAAAATCAATTTTATCAAAAAAAAAAAAAAAGTCAACAAATGGAATACTAACAAGTAGAGATGTGCCGATCAGGTTTTTTCCTGCAAATACTGATCACCCATGAGGGCCGATCACCGATACCGATCTGCTCTTGCTGGATCTGCAAGAGCAGAACCAGCGTCTTACATCGCAGCTCGAAGATTTAAATAATTTTGCGGGTTATTTGTTTGAGCGTCATGCTAATCCGGGTGAGTGTTTGTAGCTGCGCTGCTTTACCTCCATGTCTTTTTTACTGCAGTGAGACTCGATGTAGCCAAACTCCGTCATTGTTTTATCCCATCTTAGCTTCGTTGTGTTGATGCATTTTGACCTGCTTCTATTTTCCGCCGCAACACGCAAACGTCCTCATTCACTCAGTGTGATATAGTTACACATCGCGAAAGAGGAGACCAGCTGGACAGACAGGCTGGGAAATGAGATGCAGGTGATCAGTATCGGCAACAGAGACAATGATCGCCGATCACTGATCATTACTTTTTCACGAAAATCGACCCGATTATGATCGGTGACCGATCGATCGGCACACCTCTAGTAAGCAGAAACTATATGCTAGTCAATTATCTGACTAGTCACATTTTGAATTAATCAGAAAATATTTCTAGAGGTTGAAGCTGAATTGTCTGCAGCACGGCGGCCACACCTTCAAGCCTTTGGTGGAGATTTATGAACAGCACGTCACCAAGGTGAAGGAGGAAGTGGGAAAACTGCGCCGTCGCCTCATGGAGCTCATTAGTTTGGTGCAGGAAGTGGTGAGGACTCTTTACTTCTTCATCTTGAAGTAGCTGTTTACCTTTTTTTCTGGACAAGCCACATATCATCCTAAAAATATTTGCTCTCTTTTTCACCTTGAGTTTGTCACTTTGTCTACATTAATTAAATCTTAAATTTGAACTGCACTGTATGTTGTGATACATCTGTAATAACAGTTATTTTGAAGAACAACTTGCATCTTTTAAGTAACTAACTTAGTAAACTTTATTTATAAAGCATGTTTCACAGACATAAAAATCCCATAGTGCTTTACAAAAGGAAACATCAATAATAAAAGAATCTAAAATCAATTAACAAAATTAACCAAAAGCCAGTCTGAAGAGATAAGTCTTGAGACTTTTTAAATGCGTCAGATGACTTGGAGCAAAATTGATAGAGCCTCGAGGCCTCCACCTGAAATGCTCTAGTTTTAAAAGGAGTTTTGGGAACCGACAGCAGCATCTGATTAGAAGACCCCGGAGTCCTAGACGGACAGTGAGGCTTCAGAAGGTCCAATATACATTTGGACCTTTTTTATGATGCTGACACATTTAGACTGTGTAAATGGATCTAAAGAGATTTTTTTTTAATTGTTAAATTGTTGTTTACAGAATTTTTAAAAATACCAGACTTGGAAAAACTTTTGCAATTTAAATGAAAGTCACAAAGCAGCTATGGTTTTTCCTCTTCAGAAAGTGTCTTTAATGGAAGCATGTTCCTTCTGTCTGTATGTCACCAATAAAATGGTTAAAAACATTCAACATATAAACTGATTTTCCACAATTGAGCTTATTTGTATAATGTACAGCATTTTATTGTCACCAACTGTGAGTGTAATGTGTTTCATGTGCTGAGGAGTGATCATAAACGACAGCGAAGATATTTGAGGGGAGGCAGGCAGTTCTCTTGCCTCATGGCAGGGGGAGCTCATGATCCCAGACATTGGTTTTGTGACTCCATGTCTGCAGAGTAAGAGGCAATGAGCTAGCCATACAGTCAATAAATCAAGTGCAGCAATATATTTGTTGTTTTCTCTTCCAATGTCAACATGGGTGACTACATTTCTACACTACATAGTTTTGTATATTGGATTTTCATTTGAAGCAGAAAATAATGACTAAAGGAAGACCAACACTGGAGCTGAAAGGTTTGCTTCAAACTGTGAGACAGAAGGGTACTGCTCATTTCAAACTAAGTGGTATAGAAGACAGGCTTTGTGGCTGTCCAGCTAGAAACTGCCTTTTCTGCTTTCCTTGGCTTCTTTTCTCAGCTTGGAATAGAATAGGCTTGGCTTTGGGTGAACTGATAGTTTTGTGCAGAAAGAGTACAGTAAAGTCATTATTATTATTATTATTATTATTATTATTATTATATTATTGCCGCCTTAATTTTACTTATACATGAAGTCCGTGCTCTGCTCATTCTGCACAAATCCCAAATGGTTTTAGTGCGATCTGGCTTTCAATATTAGTGGTCATGTTTTGATAGGCTTCTTAGCAAATTATTTAAGTCACAAAATCCCATCTGAGCCCACACAGTGACACAAGTTGAGAAAAGAATACTTTTTTTAGGACATATTCCATGCAGTTTTCTAAGAGGTATTAAAATATAAAAAGGTAGATTAGCTATAGGGACAAAATATCCCGCTGGAGACCAAATTTGTAGTCGAACAGAATTTGTAGTAATAGTGACGCTAAACAGGAGTAATGTCTTTTTTAAAGTATGGCAATGATATTGGAAACAGCAACAGTCATTTATGTTAATGTGTTTAATTAACATAGCAGCTGAGTAAGCAGTTTGTGACGTAACATCAATGTGCGCATGCGCCATAAGGCAGTGGTTCCCAAACCTTTTCTCCTGGGCCCCCCCCACCCAGTGTTTCCAAACATTTCCTGGGCCCCCCTATGGTGGGGACGTTTGTTGGGGGGGAATCGACTGTTTTGGGTGCAAAATGAATTTACGTAGTCGAACATAGACAACAACACCAGTAGCATAACAAGCTACTTGTTAACAAGCTTAAGGTGATGTTTTGACATTAGCTAGTCATCTTTTAGCTAACATAACTTGCATCCAACAGCTTTACTCAACTCAGTCAGTCAGTTAGTTTGGGGGAAAAACTTTGAAAAGTTCTTTGGGTTTTGCTGTTTTGCTGCCATGATTCTAACACACACCTGCGTAGCTGTGCACTGCAGCATCAGGTCTCCTTCACTGCCGCTCAGGTCTAAACCCAGCGCGTAGCACTCATGTTGCGTTTAAAGGCAGCTCGGAAAAACAGGTTATGACATGTTAACGGATTAAACAGCTTTAACTGCTGATAAAAGTGACAGAGGACACAGATATGGGAAGTGTGGAAGCCTATATTGTATCAAATTGACATAGGAATAACAGAGAGTTGACCATTCTAAGGTAAAATCCAGCGCACACAGCGTTCATGTTGTTTTTTTTCATCCAGACGGCTTCCCGCGCCCCCCCTGCAATGGCACGGCGCCCCTCTACGGGGCGCGCCCCACAGTTTGGGAACCTCTGCCATTAGGTATCCTGTATTTACGGATATGACCGTAGTCAGAACACCGGCCTCACCTCAAATCTGTTCTCTGCCGTTTATGATCGCTCCTCAGCACATGAAAAAACCAGCGCAGTCAGCTAGAGGCTGACCAATTCAAGGTGAGGCTTAGCTCACCATTAACAGAAAACTATGTATCTATAAACCTATCCTTCATGCACAGACAGATAGATAAGATGTCGTGACTAAGTTGTAACACAGTTGGTTCTGTGGATCCATTTTCTTTGGTTTGGTGAACGAACTCCTGACTATAATCAGTAGGCTGTTAGCGACTAGTAGCTCACTGCTAGTGGATATTTAGTGCAACATGGGGCAGGTTGTTGTTTCTCCAGTGGGTGGTGTAGGTTGCTGCAGTTGAGAGTAGCTACACAGCCACTAGTGGAAAACAAACACCCAGTATAACACTTTCATTCTATTGGTTGAGAGGTTGCCCTGTGACGGTGCTCTTTTGTTCCAAGGACGAGCAGAAAATTATTTGCGAGGGAGCAGAGAGGTTTGCAAGCAGAGATTTGATCCAAGCAGAGACGAGTTTTGAGTGCGAGGAGAAAGGCTTGACAGAGCACAGTGAATATTTGAAAGAGAGCAGAAGTTTTGAGCACAAGCATTACAAGTTTTGAGACGAAAGACAGGAAGTTCTGCTTTCAAACTGAAAATGTAAGAACCACTATTAAACGTTTTAAGAATAAAAGACATGAAAACCTACTTGCAGACTAAAAATGTGTGCTCTCAAATTGTGACAGAAAATTTCCCCCATAACAGATGGAATCAAAAAGTCTCCTTTTAGATTTTTTTGTGTAAGTCCAGATCACTACATGAATTCCTGACATCTTGCATCATAAAAAAGCTGCAGAGATCGTTAACTTTAGCCAGCTGCATTTGTGGTCTTTGGTCTGCCACTAATTTACAATGACAACCCCGCAGCACATAATATTTTTACATTTTATTCAGCATGTTTTACCACTAGTGTCCTCTAGGAAGCACACACTGAATCAGGTTTTTTTGCTCAGGAGAGAAACGTGGAGGCTGTGCGGGGAGCGAAGGACGAGAGAGTGAGGGAGATCCGGAACGCGGTGGAAATGATGATTGCTCGTCTGGACAACCAGCTGAAGAACAAACTCATCACTCTCATGGGTAGGACACCAAAAACTGATCTGGAAGCATTGGAAAAATGTTTAGCCGTTAAACTTGCTGATGGAGGCTTGAAGAGTTTTTCTCTGAGTTTTGCACACTTTGAAAGTCCTGAGATGATCACTTTTGGGGAAAAATTGTCAGGTATCTTAAAGGTTTCTGACTTGTGAATAATCTTTCTCACATGGTGTGTGGAAGATTGCATTAAGGCTGTCTCAATGGAAACACACAGCTTCTTCTTTTTATTTTGGCCTGATCTTTGTTAAATATTGATATCCGAATATTTGTTGCATTTCCATATGACGTCCTGACGTGTAATATCCTAGGATTGAATCATTGATTCTTACAACAGTCACCTTGAAGCCCTTTTGTTTTGCTTTTTCCCATCTGAAAATATTTTATATTTGTCTTTGCACTAAAATGTGGCCTGAGGTGTTTTTTTTTTCTCTCTTCAACAAAAACTTTCAGTTTGGTGCTGAAAACAGCAGAGCAGCTGTTAGATATCACTAATACACATTTGAAATATTTATCAGGAGCAAGTAGTCTTAGCAGCACCCACACACAAAATCTGCAGCCCTCCATCAGGGGTTGCATTCAGCAAACTGCAAATAGAAATGCCTTGTCCTCCCTAACAGGCCAGAAGACGTCTTTGACCCAGGAGACTGAACTGCTGGAATCTCTACTGCAGGAGGTGGAGCATCAGGTCCGTTGTTCACTGATCAATTGTTTTAGTATCCAAAGCAATCCAGAAACCACTCTTGTCATGCCATGTAATTACATTGTTCTATCACAATCACCCTGGTTTAGTTTATTTAACCTAGTTTAGCCATAGAAACTGTAAGCTCAAAGATTTGTTTTCATTATTGGCTGCCTCAGAAGAATATATTCCATCCATCCATCCATTTTCTTCCGCTTATCCGGGATCGGGTCGCGGGGGCAGCAGCTTCAGAAGGGAGGCCCAGACTTCCCTCTCCCCAGCCACTTCTTCCAGCTCCTCCAGGAACCCCAAGGCGTTCCCAGGCCAGCCGAGAGACATAGTCCCTCCAGCGTGTCCTGGGTCTTCCTCGGGGCCTCCTCCCGGTGGGACGTGCCCGGAACACCTCACCAGGGAGGCGTCCAGGAGGCATCCTGACCAGATGCCCGAGCCTCAACTGGCTCCTCTCGACGTGGAGGAGCAGCGGCTCTACTTTGAGTCCCTCCCGGATGACCGAGCTTCTCACCCTATCTCTAAGGGAGAGCCCGGCCACCCTGCGGAGGAAACCCATTTCGGCCGCTTGTATCCGTGATCTCGTTCTTTCGGTCATGACCCAAAGCTCATGACCATAGATGAGGGTGGGAACGTAGATCGACCGGTAAATCGAGAGCTTCGCTTTTTGACTCAGCTTCTCTTCACCATGACGGACCGGTACAGCGCCGCTTCACGGCAGACGCTGCCCCAATCCGCCTGTCGATCTCCCGCTCCCTTCTTCCCTCATTCGTGAACAAGATCCCCAGATACTTAAACTCTCCACTTGAGGAAGGACGACCCCCCTGACCCGGAGAAGGCACTCTACCCTTTTCCGGCTCAAGACCATGGCCTCGGATTTGGAGGCACTGAGCCTCATCCCGGCCGCTTCACACTCGGCCGCGAACCGTTTCAGCGAGAGCCGCAGATCACGATCTGATGAAGCCATCAGGACCACATCATCCGCAAAAAGCAGAGATGCGATCCTAAGGCCACCAAAACGGATCCCCTCAACACCTCGAATATATTCCCTTCTCAAAAAATTCTGTATTTGTGTAATCCATTGTGAAATTCTACACAATGTCTCTTTCTTCCATCAAGATGTGATACAGTATTTAGCTTCCAAAAAGGAGACATTAAGTAGGGATCTCAGGACGTTATCTTCTTGGGGGTGGCATAAGACCTCTGGATTGGGTACAGAGATGGAAGCAAAGCTGAACAATGAGTTTGAATTGATGATGATATTGTGTTTGTGTTTGCATGTGTTTGTGTTGCACAGCTTCACTCGTGCAGTAAGAGTGAACTGATCTCTAAGAGCCCAGAGATCCTGCTCATGTTTCAGCAGGTCCACCGTAAACCCATGCAGTCGTTCGTCACCACGCCGGTCCCACCGGACTTCACTAGGTAACCTCAGTGGAAGCAAAATATAACAATTTCAGTAAATGTCATGGCTTATAAGAACTGTTGAACGTTCTCACTGAATGTTTGTTTTTTAGTGAGCTGGTTCCTGCTTATGATTCCAGCACTTTTGTACTCATCAACTTCAGGTAAATATTTGATTTAGGCTGCAAAGAAAGAAGCTTAAATATTGTGCTTACTGAAACATTTCTGTCTGTTTTTTTTGTAGCTTTAAGTTTCTGAAAGAAATGTACAATTTTGTAAAAACTCTTTCAGTGCAGACAACAGTTTACTCATGGACTAAATAGCTGCGCAGAGTTTGGGTGAAGCATGAACTCTGCCTAAATTATTCAAGCTAATAAATAAATTACTCTAATGGAACCATTACTATGCACATAATAAACCTACTTTTTCAGTGTCATTGTGCTTCTGAAATGAAATAATTAATTTGAATATACAATAAAACAATCAATGTGGTTCACTGCAAAACACAAAATAGAAAAAAGTATTTTTGGTCTAGTTTCCAGTGTAAATATCTTTATTTTTTTTTTTCGTTAATATTGACGAAAAAGTACTAAGTGAAATCATTTGCCAGTGGAGCTAGTAGTTCTTCATCAATATTAAGGAATTACTGACTTAAAACTACATTTTCTGCGGAAATTACTTCTAAGTTAGGTTTGTATTATTTCAAGTGTACTAAGATATTCACACTAGAAACTAGGCAGATTTTGTGTTTTTGAAGTATTGCTGATCAATATATGTGTGAACTTTAGTGTTTTCTATATTAATCTTTGTGATTTATAGAGTTTCTACCGTTTATTTGCTTTTTTAACCCATAATTAATGTCTTCATTGTGTGAAGCCAGAGCTGCTCCTTCCATCCACCTAATTATTAAATGTTCTCTGGAGAGCAGAAAAGTAAAAAGTCACACTTTGTTCATGTTGCTCTAGGTCTAAAAGTGGGTTTGTTCTGTTTATAGCACTCTGAGGCAGAGGGCGCACCAGTCTACAGTCCTCCTCTGCAGATATCTGGCCTTTGCTGGAGGCTTAAAGTTTACCCAGTAAGTCTGAAGTTATTTTTTTTGCTGAAGCTGTTTTTCAATTTTTTTGATGGATAATTTAGAAAAGAAATGTCCAGGATTCTGTTTAAAGCTGGTAACTACTGTTTGACATTGTCAGGATGGTAACGGTGTCGTCCGTGGAAACTATCTGTCTGTGTTCCTTGAGCTGTCTGCTGGACTTCCTGAAACCTCAAAGTAGGAGTTATTTCTTTCCTCCTAGGAATCTGTTTGTTATAAATATTTTTTTAATTTATAGACTTTATACAATCTTAATATGTTTTCTTTTCCAAAAAGCAATTTTAAACTGTAGATGTCTTATTTTGTATGACTGGTATCCATTGATATTATACCTCAAATTTTGACATCCAGCTTTGCAAGGTTTCTCCCGAAAAACTTCCTAATCCCGGTAGTCGGGGCACCGAGTTGTTTCACCAGTGGCCCACCGTGTTTTTGTGTTGTTAAATTTTACCATTATAGAATCTTGAAAGCAACAAATACAAAAAATACAATTAAAATAAATATCAATTATTTGCACTTCAGTTGCTCCTCTTAAGACTCCCAAGGCTTTTAGGGTCCCCATAAATGCTAACATTTTAATGCAGACAATAGATGTAGAAATCTAACATTTCTTTATTGAGAATATCAATGCTGTTAAATTTGATTTAATGGTTCCAGGATAGATAAATTAAAATATTTTAAATTGTTTAACATTTACATTTAAAGAACTTGCAAGTTTATACTTTGTAAAGTGCCAAGATCAATCTTTATACAGTAGTTGCATTGTTGTTTTACCATAGACACAATCTGATGCTATGAGTTTAATCTTTGAGTTTGCACCTTGTTTGTTCACAAATATATCTCAGTAAATTACAATGGTCACTGATTGCTTTTAAGGTTTGTCAATTTAACTAACACTCACTCTCCCTGATTTCACTAAGTCTATGGTGAAATACATTTTGTAGTGTGATGTTCTTAGCAGCAAAAGGTGACCCTATGTCAAATTCTTCTCGAGGCCTCATACAACCTTGGACTGACCCTGTATGATGAGCTAAATTTGCTGCACTGTGCATCTCTGTTGGACAGAGGGACAAACGGTAGATGTAATTTATGTGGCTTTAGTAGATCTTCCATTTCATGTCTCCCCTTATTAGGGTTTTTAATAAGCACCACAGAGACTGCTTTAGTTGCCCGAGCTTTATGGGACGGGTTTTTCTGATCTCCTCGTGCAGCAATTTCAGCTGCACGCCAAAGTTGACTGTAACTGGAGAAAGCATTTTACAGCGTGTCACTGTAAAACATAAAAAAATAATAATGGTAAAAATGAAATAAAACCAGTGTGCTGCACGACTACGAGGCGAGCGCGAAAGCTCCTCCATGGACTGAACCACTGGTCTGCTAAAGCACCATCTTACAGAGCAACACATACGTGTAATCAGCGCAGACACAGAGACACGTATTGGGCAGCGTGGCTCTGTGTGTTAAATGCACACGCATTTCAATGTACACGCTGCACATAATTGTTTGTTCACACAGATATATCCAGGGATGAAAGTAAGCCGGTATTACAGCAAAATCTGTGACCCATCATTTTCTGTGACCACAGGGGGCTGTAGAGCACAGGTACGTCTTGAAGATCAGTGAGAAGAATATTTAGGTAAATTGCAAAAATACTGATACAGATGGAATTGTAAACTTGACGGCTCCTTTATTACCATTGCATTGACAAAGAAAATAGAATGTATTACTTTGTATTTAACTCTGAAAACTGTTTGACGGGCCATCGTACTGAATGCCTTTGTTCTATCATTAAAATATGTAAACCAACTTTGGCCATTTAATAAATTTTAAGGCAATTAAGAAATGATTTGAAGTGTTCTGGTAGTTTTTAGTGTTTCTGCATTACAGTCATATCTCACTTAAAATAATTAACCCTCAAATAGCCAGGATTTCATACCACCTTTTTGCTATTGTTTGGGTGTATTTATAACAAAAGAGCCAAAATCACACTGGTCACAGATTATGATGGCCAGAATAATCCGTGACCTTACTGTGTAGGCCAGTAAATAATGTCAGTGTTTAAAACAGCTATTTTTCACAGTAACATAGCTTTAATCATCCATTTGACCGATAACGGCTCATGGTGTGGGTATTACGTTGAGAAATTAACACCTGTGGTTATGAGTTGGTCATAAACTGTGTAAAAACGGCCACTTTCATATGTATAGACACTTGTTTATCTGTGTGTGTGTGTATATATATATATATATATATGTGTGTATATATGTATATACACACACACACACTCCTGATCAAAATGTCAATGTCAAATTTATTTATATAGCACTTTACAGCAGCATAACTGCACCAAAGTGCTGCACAAGAACAACAACACACATAACAAACAGAGCACAAAACAATACATCAATTAAATGCCAAAGAGTAAAAATAAGTTTTAAGAAGCGATTTAAAATGATCCAGGCTGTGGGCAGATCTGATCTGGAAAGGCAAGTTATTCCATAAGACAGGAGCAGCAACAGAAAAAGCTCCATCTCCTTTCCTCTTTAGTCGACTACGAGGAACCGTCAGTAATAACTGATTATTTGATCGTAAGGTTCTGGGCACAGACCGGAGATTTAAAAGGTCCCGAAGATAAGGGGGGGCCAAGCCATTTAAAACTTTAAAAGTTAACAAAAGAATCTTAAAATCTATTCGATAAAAGACAGGCAGCCAGTGTAAAGATGCCAGAGTTGGGCTTATATGGTCCTGCTTCCTGGTTCCTGTGAGAAGCCGTGCTGCTGCGTTCTGGATCATTTGAAGTCGCTGAATCTGCGATTTATCCATCCCTCTATATAAAGAGTTGCAGTAATCCAGACGGGTTGTTATGAAGGCATGGATAAGTCCTTCAAAGTCCTTAAAACAGAAGTAGGATTTAACTTTTGCTAAAAGCCGAAGGTGGTAAAAACTCGATTTAACGACAGAGCTGACTTGTTTATCTAGCTTTAAAGAGCTGTCAAAACTGAAACCAAGATTCCTAGCAGAGGTCTGGTAAGACCGAGCCAAAGAACCAAGAAACTGATCTGGATTTGTAGTTTGAAGTTTTTGACCAAATAATAGAACTTGAGTTTTACTGTCATTAAGGTGAAGAAAGTTTTTTTCCATCCATAATTTAACCTCGGCTAAACAGTTTAGCAACAGCTGAAGAGAATCATTTGTACCATTTTGCAGTTTAAGGGGCAAATAAATTTGGATATCATCTGCAAAGCAATGAAAGGAAATATTAAATTTTTCAAAGATCTTTCCAAGAGGCATTAAATACAAAATAAACAAAATGGGTCCTAAAATTGACCCTTGGGGAACACCATACTTCAAAGGTTTAGCCCCAGAACATGATTGGTCCAGATGAACAGAAAAGGTTCTGTTGTCTAAATAAGATTTGAACCATTCGAGTACTGAGCCCCTCAGGCCAACACAGTGCTGGAGTCTATGTAAGAGAATCTGATGATCTACCGTGTCAAAGGCAGAGCTCAAATCCAGAAGTAGTAAAACTGCTACGTTGCCTGAATCAACAATTAAGAGGAGATCATTATATACTCGGAGCAAAGCAGATTCAGTGCTATGAGCAACTTTAAACCCAGACTGAAACTTTTCAGTTATATTATTGTCTTTTAAAAACATTTCAAGCTGAATATAAACTAATTTCTCTAGAATTTTAGCTAAAAAAGGCAATTTAGAAATGGGCCTGAAATTTGATAGGTCACTGGGGTCTAAATTGGACTTTTTAAGAAGAAGCTTTACCACAGCATGTTTAAGAGTAGATGGGACACAACCGGACTGCAGTGAGGTATTTATCACCGTAAGAATATAGCTGCCAAAGATCAAAAAAATGTCTTAAGAAATCTTAAGACCAGTTAAAAAACTGCACGAATTTGCATATATATATATATATATATATATATATATATATACACACACACACACACACGATCGATCGGCACACCTTTAATAAATATCTATATATATATATAGATCTATCTAAACTTTCGCTGTCCTAACATGAGACAGATAATCTCTAAAAAATAACGATCTCCTCCCTGTTCTGTATAGTTACTCCGCTCAGTCAGAAACAGCCAATCAGAACTAGCAGTAACCAGCTAGCCGCTATGCTAACAGGAAGTTTTCCTTCAGTAACTCAGGATTGTTTATTGTAATGGATCCTGTTTTTGCCTTTGAATGTTAAGTTTTATACTTGAACTTTTTGGCAATGTTGAGAGGTTTTATTTTGGTTCTTTGCATTATTTAGCCTCTTCAGAACCTTCATACATTTTCAGTCTGTTAAAGATAGTATTACTGATGGCAGTACAATTTGCACAATGCCTGTTTTGTTTAGTTTTCTTCTTGGAAAAAGTTATTAAAAACAAGTTTTTGTCTAAATTAAGGTGAATTCATGGTTGCACAATGAGTCACTGACGATTTTTGTCATAGTACCGGCAAGAATTTAAAACTACTTTCACCTCTGGATATACCATTGTTATTGCATTCTTAACATGCACCTATAAATGCACACCTATATTTGTGCCTCACATTGACCTGTGCAAGCAGAGCAAATGCAATGACTTTTTAACTTGACTCATACCTTTATGTAGAGTTCTCCAAAGAAATACGAGTTCTCAGATGGGGTTGATGTAAATGTCCATATAGTTGAGCCTGTGTCCAGTTTAAGTGAAAGGAGGCGCGCATTATCCTTGCCGTTGTAAACTTTAGAGATCCAGCTGTGACGGTGCATGCAGTGGCCAATGCGCAGAAGCACCAGCGGTGCGATCGGTGCACTCCCTGGTTCATAATGTATGCAATGCATAAACTATAAACCCATCTTTCAGGAAAGATTCTGCTCTGCCAGTGAAACACTCAGCACACTAAAGACACTTGCAGTCGGCTAATGGTTAAAAATATATAATAAAAAAAGCCATAAATAATAATAAAAGCAAAAACAAGCAGTGCTTAGACTGGTTAGGGGCTCGGGAAGCCCTGGTTTTGGTCATCATAAAGAATGTCGTCATCCGTGTCGTGGTAAACTTTAGAGATCCAGCTGATGTTTCAATTTTACTTTTTTCTGAGGGGAAAGTAAATTTGCAATGTCACATTGCCTTTTTTGTCATTCTTTGAAAATGTTTTCTTTCGTTAATATTTGAGTTCTCCTTATATAGAAAACTAAACTTACAAGGTGGAGGTAGGAGGTTTTGGCAAAGTTGTTTTTTTGACTACTCTTTTAACTTGAAACATCAGATTAAGTAAACTTTTGTTTTCATCTAAATTGTAAGATATTTTTTGTTGTCCATATTTTTTCACAAAATGGTCGACATATATTTTTAAACAATCAAGTCAGAATTGTGTTCAAGAGAAACAAACCATTTATTACTAACCACAGCATTGGTTTTGGAACTTTGAAGGCCACAACAAAATATTTAGCTTTCAAATTGTAGTGTTGTTGGAAACCTGTTAACAATTGTCCACATCACATTCAGTAGATGGAAACTCAATATTTTCTCTTTCAAGGTCTTGCTTACCCCAAAGTTAACTTATTTGATCTTGACACATATTTAGCCAGAAGTGAATAGTGTTCCTTAACTGTTCAGATATGAGTACCGTGTTGAGATGGTGCACCAGGCGTCCAGAGACCCGACCAAGAACATCATCCGAGAGTTTGCTTCAGACTTCGAGATTGGTGAATGTTGGGGCTACAACCGCTTCTTCAGACTGGACCTGCTGGCCAGCGAGGGTTACTTGAACATGCAGACCGACACTCTGGTCCTTCGGTGAGTTCAAACATTACTACACTTGTGTTTCCATTACAAATGTGCATAAAACTTTTTCAATAAGCGCATTGCTGGTATGACTCGTGCAAAAGGTTTTTCTACTGCATTTTTGCGTAAAGCATACATTTTGATACGGCTAAAAAACTGCCTCATCCTAGATCAAAAACTTTTTATTAAAAAATTAGATTTTGAAATTGACATATTTCCATTAAGCAAATTTATTTTTGTAATTCCAATTTGTGCAATATAGGTTTTGTTGCTTCGCTTTCTACTCTCGTAATGTGATCTAAAAAGACAATTCTAGTGTTTGTTTTTTTTTTTTTAAATAAGTATCATTATTGTATAAATATAAGCAATTATTTATTTTCTGTTGTTGTGCAGCTACCAGGTTCGCTCACCTACATTTTTCCAGAAGTGCAGAGATCAGTACTGGTACATCAGCCAGTTGGAGTCGGCTCAGAGCGGCTACATACAACAGATCAACAACCTCAAAGAGGTACGTCGCTAACTAAATGCTTTGGTTGTGTGAGAGTTCTACACAGAACGACAAGAGAGACGCTGAATGGCATCCAAAAATATTCTTAATTTATTACAAAAAGTCCAAAAATAATTCAGAAAGGATGAATTGGGCCCAAAACTGAGGTCAACATAACAAACTACAACTCAGGTAGTGACACAAAGAACTCAAGCACAAAACTGACCTAACAAACAAGACATGAGGGGAACTTAAATAGCGGCTGATCAGACCACAGCTGATACACAAGGGTAATTAAACATACAAGAACTTAAACAAATGCTGGTCAACACAATACTAAATATTTAAATTAAATAAATACTATTAGAACTAAACTGCCAAAAAAGAAGAAACATTAAAGAAATAGTAAAATTAAACAAAAGAAAACCAAATTTCCCCATCCCCTGGCAAACAAATGGAATGACCTGCTGAGGAGGTTTGTCAGCCATGTAGGACATTGATTAGCTGGAGCTCTTCTGTGTGACTCCAGCAGCAGCTCCAAAGTAAACTGGTTACTCAAAACAAAGAAGTTATCCATCCATCCATTTTTTGTACACCCTCGTCCCTTAGTGGGGTCAGGAGGGTTGCTGTTGCCTTTCTCCAGTTAACGTTGCATTTAACAAAAATATAAAGAACCAACACTTAAAGTTGACTAAATGTGTGCGCTGCAAATAGTTAACTAAGGAGTCAGGCTAATGATCATTTTAAAAATAAAAAAATCTAAACTATTCACTAATCAATATGTAAACTAATGTTAAGGATGAACAGAAAATGATTCATATCTCTGTGTGACAGTAGGGTCAGCTGTCACAGTTGCTTAACCTCATACAACTGACCACAGGGTGTCCAGGCATCAGAAAAAGTGTTAAATTCTTGTACTTAAAAATGTTGTACTTAAAGATTTTAGTAAATTTGACCACTTACTGCTGCACATTCAAAGAATGACCATTTGCAGTTCTTTATAACCCATAAAATGTTTTGAAAATCTGCTGTGCATAATAATTTGGAACAGTACATTTTAAGCTTTTTATTTTTGTAAAGAAATATTGTCGTCATTGGCAGGTTTGTTCAGTAAAATTTGATTTACTCTAATAGTTCATGACTTGAAAATTATACTAACATTTGCATTGACCATTAAGGAAAATCTGAGGAAATATTACCTGCATACTACGGTAATTTGGAACATGGTGTATTTTTGCATCTATCATTGGTATTACTGCCAGCTGACTGAACAACGTTCAGCTTTGCCAGTGACTAGCTAATGTTGCCATTCTGCTCAATGCTACTTGCATCTTTGAAAAAGAAAAAGGCTTTACAAAATATGCGTTTTTTTTATTTTTTTTATACATTTCTGTTATTATACAGGTCTTATGATTAATGCTCTTGAAGTCTTAAATTTGTGTTGGCGATGCCTGCAAAACTCTTTATAACATGTTTAATTCATGTGACGTCAGAGGCTGGCCATTGAGTTGTTTCGCCGTCAGACATCCCGCAGCTCATCGCCCCCTGACCTGAGACTGACTGCAGGTACTGCAACGTCTGAGAGAGACCCTGGCTCAGTAAAGAGTGATGACGACGCCCAGACCACTCTGAGCAACTCTAAGAAAGGAGAAGAGGAGGAGAGAACGCAGCATGACGACTCAAATGTAAGACTCAAAAGACCAAAGTCGTAGCTGAGAGATTATTTGGATTTTCATAGTAGAGTGTGTTTTTGTTCATATGGTTCATTAAAAATTGTAATGAGAAAAAAAATACATAAGAGATTATTTCTAACCTGAACCCAGCTGTAATAGTCATCCAGTCACTCTGTCTTCCTTGATTCACATTTTCCTTTTCTTCCTTTTTTCACTTTATTTCCCTTCCTTTCTCTCTTCCTTTATTCCATGCTTCCTTTCCTGCTTCTGACATTTTGTTTCCTAATTTTTGTCTTTTGCCTTCCTTCCCTCTTTCCTTTATTTTCTTTCTTTTCCTTTCTTCTTTAATTTTCTCTGTCCTTCCCTTTAGCTTTCTGCTTTCCTTTTTGTTTCCCTCTTCTTTCTTTCCCTTATTTCTGCCTACCTTCCTTAATTACTTCCTTGCTTTCTTCCTTCATTTTTTTCTTCCTCACATCTTTTCTTCCTTTGTTTTTTCTCCTTTCCTTCCTCTTTCCCTTCTTTTTCTTTCTTCCTTCATTTTCCCTGTTTTCCTTTATCTTCTGTCTTTTTTCTGTCCTTCCTTCTTTCATTACTCCCTTTCTTCTTCCTTTCCTTCTGTCCTTCCTCCCTTTTCTCTCTTGTTTCTATCTTTTATTCCTTTCTTCCTTGTTTGCTTGCTTCTGTTGAATTATGTTTTATAAATTCACAGGTTTGTATTTCTGCATTAACAATCGGACAACAAGAACAGATTTCTTTAGATTTGAGTTCGGAAAGTTCAGACTTTCCAAATCAAAAGCTGTCATTACTTTAGAGACAAGTCTGCTTCTCTCTTGCCTGTCAGCAGGAATGCAGGTTCTGTAGATTTGACCTGTTTGTTGTTGTTCAGGAACTGTCTGACGGAGATCTGGAGGTGGATTGCCTCAC
Organism: Poecilia picta; assembly: GCA_033032245.1. Lineage (NCBI taxonomy): Eukaryota > Metazoa > Chordata > Actinopteri > Cyprinodontiformes > Poeciliidae > Poecilia > Poecilia picta. The sequence goes on from CM065366.1 coordinate 1,632,941, forward strand.
TGAGGAGGAGGTGAACCCGCTGGATGGCAGCAGCACCTCAGGAAGCTCCACAGCCACCAGCAACACTGAGGAGAACGACATAGACGAGGAGACCATGTGAGTGGAACCTCTCTCCTAGTCTGCCACCTTTTTAAAACATTCAGAAAGAATCTTTTCAAACAGAAGGGAAAATAACAAATAATGCAAATGGAAATTATTGAGCTCATTTAATATTTTTCGTAATTAATTATTTATTGCTTTTTGCAACAGGCCCAGTTGTTGACTTACCATTCAGAAACCACTTGTTGCACTTTTGGTGGTTGTGCAGGAGGCTCCACTTCTGCTTTTCAAAGATGTACGGTTGTATTTATATGCAGGCGGAGCCTGACACCCATCATTGCACATCATTTGCCTAAAGGCGTGATTAAAGGTGTCTTCAGTTAGGGCATGTGGGGGTGTGGTATCCCATACTCTGTGTTGTACCTCTTCCTCTCCTTCAGGGAACAGTAGTTATATGCATGACATTACATTTTGTATTGGCCATAGAACTGTCCGACCCTGGTCAAGGAAGCATAATAGATCACCTTTAAAGGGCCATAAACTAAGCTGAAGTTTGTTTCCTATCCCTTTTGCTCAGGTCAGGGAAAATGATGTAGACTTCATGGGAAACCTGGAGGCAGAAGAAGGAGAGCTTTCTGAAGACCTGGCTGGAGCCACAGGTATGATTCAAACAGCTGCTACTTTACATGATTGATTCAATGTGCTACTCCCACAGCTACCTGTTGATTGGTAGCATCTGTCCTTATTGTCTGCTCATGTCCTCTAGGGTCTCATAAAAAAGCACAGTCAAAATCTGTTTGACTGTGCAGATAGCCTTAAAAATAGACCTCCTCTCATCCAGTGTATTCAGAGTTCATGCTGAGAGAAATTATTACTTTTTATGCAGGGGCCATTTATAACAGGAGGTCCTCTGGAGCTCCACTGGGCTTACCAAGTTTTCTGAGGGAAACCATGTGTGTGCGTACGTATGTAAATTACAGTGATAGCTGAACTCTGTTACTACACGAAGGGGTGAGCTGGCATTTATAACTACAGAGATGTTACCTTGGCTACTTGGTCCTAAAATGACAATGACTTTGGACTGTCAAAATAAGACCAACACATACCCTACAAAATAAAAGCCTTCACATTTTTCACAATAGGTAATTGCTGTTTTTTGCATTATATAACTGACTTAACCCAACTACTGTTACACATGGGATTAGTGTAATATTTTTATATTTGCTGTCAACTTAACATCTTTTAATACAAAACCCCAGTGGACTGCCTCGGTGCCTAGAGCACCAGGCTTAACACGTTTTCTTGTAGAAACCCTGCAAAGCTGGATGTTAAAATTTACGTAGGATATCGATGAGTACTAATCATAACAAAAGTTTAAAATAGCTTTTTTTTGAAAATAAGACATTATGAAATCATTATGTAAGTCCACTCACTCTTACCAAGTGAATCAGGCAAAATGCAATGGACTAAAAACCTAGTAAAACACAAAGCAAGCAAAGAAAATGGTTTTCTTCCTGAAAATGCAGACACTTCATAACACAGGCATTATTGTTCTTTAGGCTTATAACTGCAGTATAAATTTCTTGAACTGAAACTATCACTTCATCATGTCTGATAATTTCCAACATATATGCAGATATTTTAACACAGTTAAATAGTTCATAATAATGCTTCTGCCACATTTGAGTAATTTCCTCTGCTCCATTTACACCATCAGTATTTACTGGCAGACCTGTTTTAATTAATCATTTTCTTTTCTTCTAGAAATCATGTGTGCAGTTTTTCATTTTCCTTGCTATAAGATTTGACTTGATTGTGTCTTCATTTCTTTCAATAAAACAGGGCATATTTAAAATTTGCATTACTAGTTTATTATACTCCATTCTTCTGTCTCCTTCCCACAACTAACTAACCCTAACCCACTTCAACTCAGTCCAACAGTTGTGGATTTGATTCCAGTTTTGGATATTTTAAAAATATTTTGAGCTCCATACGTTTCCCCCCATCCTTTTATTTTAAACGTTGTACCAGTCTAACAAACCAACCAACCACTCACTCTCTCTAACTAACCAACCATTCTGTGTTACCAATCAACCAACCAACCAACCAGTCTCTTACCAATATACATAAGACCTATATCTTATGTATATTGATTGGTAAGAGACTGGTAAACCATGAAGCTCACATGTTTCTTCATAGAAATCAGAGCCATTTGAACCTGGGGCTCTATCATACTTTCTCATTGGCAGGTGGATTCAGCTCCAGCATGCTCTCATCACATCGAGGCACGACTGCAGATCGTAGTAGCGGCAGGGACGCAGCTTCTGCTGCTCCCGTTGGGGGTGCTGTTGGGCCAGGCAGCAGCAGCCTTCTGGAAATCGATCCAGTCATCCTGATCCAACTGCTGGACCTGAAGGAGCGCAGCAGCGTGGAATCTCTGTGGGGCCTCCAGCCTCGACCTCCGGTGTCTCTGCTCCACAGCCAAGGTCAGGACACAAAACATAAATTATTGTAAAAAAGATTGATACTCAGAGTTTCTGTTAAATAAAATGTGATTATGTAGCTCAAATTAAAGCCTGATAGTCACGCAGATTTTTAGTTCTTTTATGTTTTTACAATGTCTTTTAGTACAAAAAAATCTTTATACTCAAGAACAAATTTATTTTAAAATCATGAGATATAATTGACAAAGAAAAAAAGTAATTTGTCTTGTTACATGATGACACAACTTTTTACCGAGTATTTTAGTCTAGAGTTCTAATGCAAATATCTAAGTAACCTTGAAATAAGGCAAGTTACAAGTAAATCTTAAAAAATACATAAAAGTTTGTTTTAAGTTGATAATTAATATTGATTAAAATCTTTTACTTACTCTAGCAAATTAAAGTGAAATAATCTGCCAGTGGAACTGTAGTTTGTTTTGTTTTTTTGAATACTTTATTTTGGATTTTGGTAATAACATCACGAGTATTAACTGACAGGCGGTCTGATCCTCGGCTGCAGAAGCTCTTGGGACGTGGAACGTCTCCTCTCTGGTGGGGAAGGAACCGGAGCTAGTGTGTGAGGCTGAGAGGTTTCGGCTAGAAATAGTCGGCCTCGCCTCAAAGCATGGCTCTGGTTCTGGAACCGTCTCCTTGAGAGGGGCTGGATGTACTTCCACTCTGGAGTTGCCCACGGCGAGAGGCGCCGGCAGGAGTGGGCATACTTGTTTCCCCCCATCTTGGCGCCTGCACGTTGGGGTTTACCCTGGTGAACGAGAGGGTAGCCTCCCTCCGCCTACGGGTGGGGGGACGGGTTCTGACTGTTGTTTGTGCTTATGGGCCGAACAGCAGTTCAGATTACCCCCCTTCTTGGAGTCCTTAGAGGGGGTACTGGAGATGCCCCTCCTGGGGACTCCCTTGTTCTGCTGGGGGACTTCAACGCTCACGTGGGCAATGACAGTGAGACCTGGAGGGGCGTGGTTGGGAGGAACGGCCCCCCCGATCTGAACTCGAGTGGTGTTCTGTTGTTGGACTTCTGTGCTCGTCACGGTCTGTCCATCACGAACACCATGTTCAAGCATAAGGGTGTCCATACGTGCACTTGGCACCAGGACACACTAGGCCGCAGTTCGATGATCGATTTTGTCGTCGTCTCATCGGATTTGCGGCCGTATGTCTTGGACACTCGGGTGAAGAGGGGCGGAGCTGTCCACTGACCACTACCTGGTGGTGAGTTGGCTCCGGTGGTGGGGGAGGAAGCCAGTCAGACCTAGCAGGCTCAAAACGTGTAGTGAGGGTCTGCTGGGAACGTCTGGCGGAATCCCCTGTGAGACGGAGCTTCAACTCCCATCTCTGGCAGAACTTGGAACACGTTCCAGGGGAGTTAGGGGACATTGGGTCTTAGTGGACCATGTTCCATGCCTCCATTGTGATGTTTCCACATTCTCTGACTCATTCTGTCCTCAGAATTCTGAGAGAATAATTATTTTTATCAGGTTGATTTACAAAGCATTTGAGAAGAACATATTTGTCCAAAGTGCTATATAATAAGTTACCTGTTCTGTCCATCGTTACACTGTTACAGTTCATAACGTTTGTTGTTCCTGTTCACAGCAGCAGGTCTGTTTGTCTCAACGTTTCTGACCAGAAATTATTCTCCTCTCTGGTCTTCTGCTGTATGGGAGGCCAGGAAAGCGTAATTCCGCACTCTAGCCCGAGACTGTTTTTGTTATATGTGAGCAGATGCTTCAAGGTGGTGGTCTGGATGGACCCAGTGAGGCATAGACTACATCCTGCTTCGCCATTAATCCACTAGCGATAGCTTTAAAGGGCAAAGCATATAAGAAATAGAACGTTGGTTACGTATTGTAACCCCAGATTCTGTGAGTATAGGCGCAGCCCTTTAAGCTGTGGGCCTCACTGGTTCCTGAATAGCTGAAGAAAAAGGCTGTTAGGAAGCCGTTTGTCTGGTCTGACTGTTATTTTTACAGACCGGGTTGGGGTGGGCGTGGACTAAGCTTTTTTCCAGGGCTGCGCTGCGTGTGAGGGATAAACCCACTAGTGATATCCTTAAAGGGCTGTGCCTATTCTCATAGAATCTGGGGTTGCAATATGCAACCAACATTTCTTTTAATGATCCTAAATAAATCCCCGAGATAAAATTTGGAAATAAGCAGACCACATATTTTCACAACTTCTGAGTAAAACTACAACCTCATTAGGGCTGGATGATATGGTTGCAAACCTTATTTCAATAAAAGAGTTTCATATCGGGCGATATTTGATTTGTTTTTGTTTTCAATATCTAAAATACTGTCAAACTATATATCTATTTACAAGCAGCTATAAAGTGTAGCAAAACCTAAACTGCTGCTGTGCAAGTTACTAACAGGTTGTTATTAGGTAGCCAAAGTTGTGGAAAACTTGAAACAGCTGGTAACCCAGCCGGTTGTTACTAGGTAACCAAAGAGTGAGTGAGTTAGTCGATGTCACCAACCACAAGAATTTAAGCCACTAAAGCTTTTGTCCTCTCCGTACATCTCCCGGAATGACGTGTGGTTCTGGAATATTCTGTATGTTGGATTCCTTTTTGATTTTGTTCTGGTTTTCTGCAGCCCACACTCACTCCAGAAAAGAGCGGGAGCGGCGACCGCAGGTGGTGCGGCGATCAGCTCCGGACTCGGGAGTCTTGATCCGCCTCAAGGCGCAGATGGCGGAGGTCCGCAGCAAGATGGCTGACGTCAAGAGTCAGGTTCTGGAAACGCGCGAGTCTGGGGAGCCCAGACCCGGCCCATCTGGTGGCTTCGGCATGGAGGAGGCTCTGGCTCATTCTGCCATTCCAGAGCTGCCAGCTTGCCACAAGGGTGACGCTCTGGAGCAGGTGGGGCAAGCAGCTGCGACCCGGTTCAAGGCCTGCCGACCCAGTAAGGACTCTGTCAGAAAAACCTAATCTGCTTTTGTTTGTTTAAAATAGTTTAAAGTAGGAAAGCAGTTAGGAAAGCGGAGGGGAGGGGGGTGGACTTAACGCAAGCCAATCAGAGAGCGCGGATTGTCCGCCTGCTTTCTGAGGGGAAATTACCGAGGGGAATCTCAAACATCTGAAACGTTAGCCTGGCGGCAGGGGTAGCATAGCATGGCGGGCCGCCATGCCTATAAGGGGGAGGGGGGGAGGGAGAGGGGGAAGGGGAGGGGGAAGAGAGACAGAGACTGTGGCGGCAGCGTGTCAGTTGGTCTGTGTTACCCAGAAGGCAGTTGGGCACAATATTCAAACACCGTGAGTGAAACAATGACTGGGGCAGCCTACTATATAAAGCACTCGGGGACCACTTCTTTACAAATGTGGATGTGTAATATTAGAGTACGGAACAAATTGGCAACCCAAACTGAAGTGTCTATTCTATGCGCCTTATAATCCGCTGCGCCTTATAGTGGGGAAAATGCTGTAAGCCTTTTTTGTACAAAATTAGAAATGCACTAAATACAAATAATCAAATAAATTCATTTTTAAATAAGAAAATAATCATTTTATTCCCTAAAAAGCAACAACACAGCACTCCTTTAGTTTACATATTATCATTTGTAGCAAATAATTAATATCACTTCATATTCAGACAGCAGAATGTGCTTAATATATTTTTTTACAGCACTTGAACCAAGTGAAACTAAAATTTTGCCATTTGTGTTCTAGGCAGAACATATTTACAAATTTATTTTTTCATCTTGAATGCAAAATCTGTGTATTATTTGTACAGTTTTATGAGGTAATTGCCTTTTTTGAGTCTGAATACTCAAGCTAAAAATTCAGTGATTCCTGAAAATAGGGACAAAATGGGTTTTAATTTTCCCATAATTTTTTTTTGTTATTTCTCAAATTTATGTATACAAATATGTCAAATAATGTTTTGGAAATGTAAAGATGGTGAGGTACAGGCTCCCAGTTGCAAACATTTTTTTTTAAAAAATTAAATTTTTTATCGATCTGACCTAGAACGTTGTCATCACCATCTGACAAAAATACATCAAAAATAATTTTTATTGACCATATTAGTGATATTTTACTCATTTTACAGACAAAAGCTTCTCAAGAAACAAAATAAATATTATTTAAAACAAAAAAACATAAAAAGTCCATCTGACAGAGTTGACACAGAACTGAAGGTGACAAACTAGTGAGTAAAATGAAAAACTTGGTACATGTGAAGTAATGCAATTTATGTAAAATACATTAAAATGAATTAACTTCACATTTAAGTGAGATTTGACAACAATTTCACTGAAAGAGTCACAAAAACTCTGAAGGAGTTGATGAAATACAAAACTACCTCAAATTATATGATGTTATTCTGATGGAGGCCATATTGTAGCTCATCAGGTCCATGAAATCCTTACAATTTACCAAAATTAAGCTTTTATTTTACAAAATTTTGTCACAGTTTTGTAAATTGTCAGTTATGGTGTTAACTCATTATGGTTGTGACACAAAACTTAGGAATAAAAAGAAGAAAAATCTAAAGAATAACATAAGCTAACCAGAGCTAACTAGCCTTAAGCTAACCAGAGCTAACTAGCCTCTTAGCAAAGGAAGAAACAGGAAGTGGTCATGAGGTTTTCAGAAGTTCTGGTGCCCCCAATAATGCCTGATTTTTTTATTTTTTTTTTACATTTTTTTTCATTTCTGACGGTGTTGACAAAAACTAGGGACAAATTTCAATGGAGTTGGAAAATATATAAAAATCATTTTTAATTCAATTTATTGATACATTTATAATTATTTATGTGACTACTTATACTTAATTGTCATAATATATCATTTTAGTTTTTTTTTATTGTTTTAAACTATTATAATGTACTGAGTTCTGCTCCTGGACAAAGGCTTTTACAGGCATCATCCACTGACTACAATGTTTAAAATAAAAAAAATATTCAGCAAATACCTGGAATATATACATTGTTGTCTCACATGACCCAGTTTAGTTTAGTCAGATATTTGAAAAAAATATATTTTGTGTATATTTTATTCAAATTTTGTGCTTTATCCATAGGACCTGTTTTGTCCCTATTCTCAAGAATCACTGAATTAATTGATTTCCAAATGTTGACAATTAATTCAATAATTGGTTAATAATTACTGAGTATGATTAATCCATTTCAGCCCTAGAAATACTTTAGCAAAAGAAGAGAAGAAACTTCTGTGTTTTGGTCTTAATTAATGGATCATGACATCAAACCTGTTTGTATAATTTAAATCATGATAAAGCTGGCATTGTATTGTGTATTGTAAACTTGACATTATCCCTAGGTTGCTCCAGCTTGTTTTTCTGTCTGCAGCCAGGAAGTCTCTGTCTCCTGTTCTGGACAGCAGCGGAGGGTCTATGCTTGTGAAAAGGAGGAGTTCCGAGGACTTGAAGGATGACCTCAGAGGAGCAGAGTCCACTGCAGAGCTCAGCCTGCATCCTACAGATGGGACAAGAGCTGGAGATGGTTAGTCCAGCTTTTTCAAGTTCTTTTCAAACCCAATAAAGTTTATTGGATAATTAGAATTAGGGGCACCAGAGAAAAACTGCAACTGTACTTCATTCTTACAACAGTAGCCAGTGTAGTGAGAGTTTAAACATTTCTTAAGTCAGATAAACTGCTGTTTAGCTTTAAACTATTCTCCAACCCAGAAATAGTCCAAAAAGTTTGGATGTATTTTTTCTTCTTTCCTACGTACGGAAATCTTCTGTTTATACAGTTAGGGCCAGAAATATTTGGACAGTGACACAAGTTTTGTTATTTTAGCTGTTCACAAAAACATGTTCAGAAATAGAACTATATATATAATATGGGCTGAAAGTGCACACTCAGCTGCAATATGAGAGTTTCCACATCCAAATTGGAGAAAGGGTTTAGGAATCATAGCTCTGTAATGCATAGCCTCCTCTTTTTCAAGGGACCAAAAGTAATTGGACAATGGACTCTTAAGGGCTGCAATTAACTCAGAAGGCGTCTCCATTGTTAACCTGTAATCAATTAAGTAGTTAAAAGGTCTGGGGTTGATTCCAGATGTGTGGTTTTGCATTTGGAAGCTGTTGCTGTGACCAGACAACATGCAGTCAAAGGAACTCTCAATTGAGGTTAAGCAGAACATCCTGAGGCTGAAAAAAAAGAAAAGATCCATCAGAGAGATAGCAGACATGCTTGGAGTAGCGAAATCAACAGTCGGGTACATTCTGAGAAAAAAGGAATTCACTGGTAAGCTTGGGAACTCAAAAAGGCCTGGGCGTCCACGGAAGACAACGGTGGTGGATGATCGGCGCATACTTTCTTTGGTGAAGAAGAACCATTCACAACATCAACTGAAGTCCAGTACACTCTCAAAGAAGTAGGTGTATCTGTCGCTAAGTCAACAGTAAAGAGAAGACTCCATGAAAGTAAATACAAAGGGTTCACATCTAGATGCAAATCATTCATCAATTCCAAAAATACAGGCCAGAGTTAAATTTGCCAAAAAACACCTGAAGAAGCCAGCCCAGTTCTGGAAAAGTATTCTATAGACAGATGAGACGAAGATCAACCTGTACCAGAATGATGGGAAGAAAAAAGTTTGGAGAAGAAAGGGAACGGTACATGATCCAAGGCACATCGCATCCTCTGTAAACATGGTGGAGGCAACGTGATGGCATGGGCATGCATGGCTTTCAATGGCACTGGGTCACTTGTGTTTATTGATGACATAAGAGCAGACAAGAGTAGCCGGTTGAATTCTGTAGTGTACCGGGACATACTTTCAGCCCAGATTCAGCCAAATGCTGCAGTTGATCGGACGGCGCTTCACAGTACAGTTGGACAATGACCCCAAGCATACAGCCAAAGCATTAAGAAGGAGGAAACCCAGCGTTTGGTGATGTTATGGGTTCCAGATTTAAGGCAGTGATTGCCTCCATAGGATTCGCAACAAAATATTGAAAAAAAGATATTTTGTTTGGGTTATGTTTATTTGTCCAATTACTTTTGAGCTCCTAAAATGTGGAGTGTTTGTAAAGAAATGTGTACAATTCCTACATTTTCTATCAGATATTTTTGTTCAACCCTTTAAATTAAACGTTACAATCTGCAGTTGAATTCTGTTGTAGAGGTTTCATTTCAAATCCAATGCGGTGACATGCAGAGCCCAACTTGCGAAAATTGTGTTACTGTCCAAATATTTCTGGCCCTAACTGTATCTTAAGTTTGTGGTGCATTTCTTTCGTAAAGAAAAAGACAACAAAAACTTCAGATATTTCACAATTAGATAGTAAGATACATGGAAAAACTTCATGAAAGCCTTATATAATAGCAGAAAGTATGATGGGCACCATAAGAAAAGCTTGCAGTATTCAATTATGACATATGAACTAATCAGTACAGTATTTCGAGAGAACACAAAACCTTTTGTGGGATAATGCAAAAGAAAAAAAAATCTCCATACCTCCTAAGGGGCTCCGTAGGTTTCAACTTCAGATTTGCTAAAGTTGTCAGATTTATTTAGATGGGTTCAGTTATTAGTTATTAGTGCGACAGACTGGCAACCTGTCCAGGGTGACCCTGCCTCTCGCCCGGAACGTTAGCTGGATATAGGCACCAGCAACCCTCCTCACCCCACTAAGGGATAAGGGTGTAAAGAAAATGGATGGATGGATGTAAAACAATATTGTCCATCAAAAAAAGGGCTGGTTAAGACCAAAGCACCAGACCGAAAGAGAGAAAAAAAGAGATAAATGATAAATCATATAGGCAATTTACTATAGGCAATTGTATGATTAAATTGAATCGACAGGACAATTTAATCATACAATGGCATATCAGGGACATTGTACATAGAAAAAAAGGGAGTAAATTTCCACCTACATTTTTTCAGATTAATCTCAGAAATTTTCTAGGAAAAAAATGTAAATTGCTTAGTTTCAAAAGTTAAACAATTTTACTTTTGTAAATGAGCTGTTACTTCAGAAAATTAACCTTTAGAATAATGAGTCACATTTTGTGGGCAGTACATTGTTACTTAGCAGCCCAAGCAGAGCTCCCGCATGTTTGATCAGCTTGTTTTACCACTGCATGCGCTGGAAAATTGCTGCTGGAAATGTGTTTTGTTGTTCATTTACCATTAAGAAGCCACTTGCTGCATTCTTTTTGCTTGTGCTGACGCTCTTCTAATGCTTTTCTAAGATGTGTGTATAAGTGCATCTGTTAGCATCCATTTTCATGTAAAAGTATTTGGAAAACAGCTCAAAATAGCAGATCTCAGCAGACTAACATCTAATCTGAGAATTATTATGTGCAAAACATGTAATGAACCTGTATCGCCCAAAGACTCATCCTAAACTGTTCAAGCATGAATAATGGGTTATCTTTAAATCTGACTTCAGACCTCCTCTAACAGAGCAAAACATGCTTTCTTTTTCTGAATGGTGGACTTGTTTAGCTTAATTTACTCCCGCTACATTTTAATTGCTTATTGATGTTGCCAAACCTTCAATTTGTTCATCATGTTCTGTATTTTAAAAAATAAACTGGAACTGCATTTCCGTCTTGATCTGTTCCAGGAGAGCTCCAGTCTGAAGCCACCAGTGGACCCCCTGTGTCTTTGAGCTCCTCCTTGTCAGATCATGCCTCCACCAGCACCAAGCAAAAGTGCTCAGCAGAGAAACAGCTGTACGGCGCGTCGGGGTCAAGAGACGAGATCTTCTCCCTGGCAGGACCAAGCTACATAACTGCCAGCAAGGCCTGCAGCGGCAGGACTCTGGGGTGCCAGTCACACTCTCCTCCTGCTGCACTTAACATCGCCTCTCCAAATCATCAAATAATTCTTTCATTTCCTTCTGCTACAGGACTACTGTGTTGGAGTGTGAGCCGGAAAGCTCGAGAAACTCCCATCAGTCCCTGCTGGAGGAAATTTCTGCGCCAGCCCAGTCAAGTGGGGGTAGGTTCAGCAGATCTATTTAGCATTAGCTGCTAAATACAGCTGGTCAACAGCTTAAAGCTGTTTTGTTTAATATACTTGCAAATGTTAGGAGTGAAATGAACAAAAATCTTCAATAAGCATTTTGTATAGGGCTGGACAATAAATCAAGAACAATATATATCGCAACAGACATAGTATGAATAAGTAAATTGTCTGATAGAATATTCAATATTCAGTATATATGGAGTATTCACTGAACTCTGATCCAGAACAGCACAGCACTCTGGAAGATGTAGGGAGAGGAAAGATTTTAACCACTCAACCTCTGACAGCCTGCAAAGCAGAACTGGTGGCATCGACTATGTCATTTTTTTTTTCCAGGCAACTCTCACTTTTTGGTTGCCTGGCAACAACTTGTTATCATTCCATTCCATTTCATTTCCATTGTTTATTGTTTAATTTTCTGTTCTGACTTTGGCTGCGTTCACACTGCAGCCTGAAGTGACTCAATTCCGATTTTTTTGACGTAATGTGACCTGTATCCGATCTTTTCATGGCAGTGTGAACAGCTCAGGTCGGATTCTTTTTCGAATGTGGCTCATATTCGATACGTATAAAATCCAAATGTGACCTAACATCCAGGGAGGGCGCATTCATCCGAACTGAACGTCACTGATTCTCAACAAATCTCGCTATTCTGCGTCCTGATATGCAAGTGGGAAGAAAAACAACAAACATATGAGAATTAAGTTGTTAATATGTTGCTCCGGTTGGACAACAACTTCAAATATGTAAGCTAAGTTCCACCGTTAGCCTCCATGTTTACCTCTGCAAACACTGAGCTCTTCTTCTATGGCGGTTGGCATAACACTGAGAACGCTGATGCTATTGCGCCCTCTACTGGGCATGCGGGACACTTTCAGGTTGTTTGCCCGGTTGTATTTACTAGCAGTGTGAACGCCCCGGTAAAAAAAAATCGGAATTGCCAACAAATTGGAATTGGGTCACTTCAGGCTGCAATGTGAATGCACCATTTGTACCAAATGCTGGATGACAAAGGTTTTTAGTCTGGTGCATTGGTGTCAACTAGACCCTTATTTGAAGGACAGCTTTTTTGAAGAGAGGTCATTGATAGGCAGGGTGATCCGTAGAGAGTCTGACAATTCTGTTGGGGGGGGGGAGGACTTAACGCGAGCCAATCAGAAAGCGCGGATCAACCGCCTGCTTTCTGAGGGGAAATTACCGAGGGGAATCCCAAACAGCTGAAACGATAGGCCTGGCGGCAGGGGTAGCTAGGCATGGCGGCCCTATAATACAATGGGGGAAACCCTGATAGGTATTTTTCCTTTCGAACCTTCATTAAAAGAACCACAGACAATGTATATAATTTTATGACCAAACGTCTGCAGAGGGAGAAGACTCAGCAAAACGGCTCCTCAGAGTCGTTCAGAGCGTTCTGCCCTCTCTCTGCTCAAGCAGGCCATTTATTTGGGAAAACAAAAGTCAGATAGGATAAACAATAAAACAGGCGGCAGGCTTTATCTAACACACAGGCCATCTTAGCTCTTTCCCTTGAGAGCCAACTCTGGAGGGAACAATCAGTTCTGAGGAACACAGATATTCAACACAGCAATAAAAAAGTATTTGCACAGCACGTCATTAACTGATTAACATTAGATTAACTAATGATTAATAATAGACTGAAAATAATAACAAAAATGATAATACAAAAAAATCTCATTATTTTCATTATTATGAAATTATTAATTTTATTTCTCATTTCAGTTGTTTTAATTTTTTTAGGTATTCAAAATGTCCAGTGTTAAAATTAATTAAAATTAAAGTTTATTCATATTTGAGACATTGTACTTGCAGTATTATGCAATTTCCGTTATGTTACTTTAAAATGGTCTCAAAAATATTATCATTTATCACGATAACTAGGAAATTTATTGTCTACCAAAATGTTATCGAGCGAGTCCTACTTGTGAGTGAAATAAACAAAAATCTTTAATAAGCCTGTTGTAATAACTCAACACTATTAAAACTAGCTTGACTATTTCCATTTACATGATTTATTGGTTTTGTCTTTTCTCTCTTTCTGGATGACAGAAGTCTTCAGTCTGGTGCATTGGTTTCAACTAGCCCTTATTTTGAAGGACAGTTTTTTTTACAGAGATTTCAGCATCCATTTTTATACGATGCTTTTAGGGATGTGCCGATCAGGTTTTTTTCTCCCGATACCGATCATTACAATAAACAATCCTGAGTTACGGAATGAAAACTTCCTGTTAGCATAGCGGCTAGCTGGTTACTGCTAGTTCTGATTGGCTGTTTCTGACTGAGAGGAGTAACAGGGAGGAGATCGATTATTTGTTTAGAGATTATCTGTCTCATGTTAGGACAGAGAAAGTTTTAATACGTATGTAAAATGTATTTTTTAAGTTAGATGCTGCAGCTTTAAACAGGTTCAGTGTGGGGTCTCTACCAGGTGGAGCAGAAGCGGCTCCGTGTCAAATATTACTAAATATTAAATATTACTACCTGTAGCGGAGCAGCGGTTCAACAGCGAGAGCAGAACCAGCGTCTTACATCGCAGCTTGAAGACTTGAATCATTTTACAGGTTATTAATTTATCTTTCTGACCGTCATGCTAATCTGGGTGAGTGTTTGTAGCTGTGCTGCTTTACCTGCTGTCTGATCCTCCATGTCTTTTTTCTGCAGTAAGACTCGATGTAGCCAAACTCCGTCATTGTTTTTATGTCTATTAGCTTTGTTGTGTTGATGCATTTTGACCTGCTTCTATTTTACGCCGCAACACGCAAACGTCCTCATTCACTCAGTGCGTTATAGTTACACATGCTTAGGATTTGTTGCTGCGCGTTTGCGCAGTGAAGGAAAGACGAGACCAGCTGGACAGACAGGCTGGGAAATGAGATGCAGGTGATCAGTATCGGTAACAGAGACAATGATCGGCCGATCCCGATCATCACCGATTTCACGGAAATCGGACGATTATGATCGGTGACCGATCGATCGGCACACCTCTAGTTGCTTTGGTTGTTTTATTTATTTATTTTTAATATTTAAAGCTGCAGTATGTAACTTTTTTGAAACCGCGGGCTTAGCCTGAAAATTTGAAGCCCCGCCCCTTTGCCCTCGTTTAATGCAATAGCTTCTGGGACAATATATTGTCCGACAAAATGTATAAAAGTGACGCCGCTAATTCTTAATGTAAAACTACATGTTTATTTAGCATTGATGGGTTTTTCCCAAAGGGGCAAAGCCAACATTAAAAGACAGACTTTCTGTAACTCAGCCGTTGGTTTTGGCTGAGCAGGTAAAAAAAATCTATTTTTCAATTTTTTAAATTAAAATGTCAAAATGTGTTGTTTGTAGATCAGTCTTCATCTGTGTTGGTAGCAGCAACCAGCAGTGACAGCGACACCGAGGACGAGACTCTGCAGAGCAGCAAGTCCCGATATGACAACCACAATTCTCCCTGTACAGGTGACTCGCATCATCCATGAAAAGCATGAAAAATCAAAACTTCTGTTTTCATCAATTACAAGTTTAGACAGATTTCTCTGGGCTAAAGAAGTAAAATTATTTACAAAAAAAAATCATGAAATTCAACCATCTATTTCTTGGTAATAAGAATTTGTGGCCTTCTAACCATTCAAAAGTACAGAAAAAAAACAGTCTATTTGAATTCTCCATCTAAGAATTAACCAACTTATGAAAAACATAAAACTACTTCCATAACTAATAAAAACTAAGCCGGAACTAAGCCAAATTTAACTAATATCTCATGAAAACTAGCAAAAGCACTATAAAAACTATTTTTGTTTTATTTTTAAACTAAATTAGACAAATATTTACAACGAAATAAGACTAAACAATAATTACAAGCCCAAAACTATTATAACCCTGCTGTGAACCAAATCGAAATTTGAATACAAATTGACCTTAACTTCAAATTTTTATCAGATCTTGTGCTGCACTGTTTAAAGAATTACAATAGTCTAAAGTTGAGATAACAGAAAGATGGATGGTTTTTCTGCACCATGTTGAGATGGTATATTTCTAATTTGTGCAATACAGTGTAGATGAAAGAAGACTTCTTAGAAAACCTGTTTTATAGGTTAGGAAGTACATGTCCTGCTCCACTATAAGGTTCGCATTTGTAATGGAAGACGAATGCTGTTCTCCAGATGCCCTGATCCAAAAATACTTCTTCTCTGAATTTAAAAGCTGAGATGAGAGGCTTGCTGTGTGATTGGCTGATTTTATTAATCAGACCTTATGAATAACACATAGAACTCATAGATCAGACCAGATCAAGATCTGGTTTGATCTGCATCTGGTCTGATCTGCATCTCCAGAATTGATCTAATCAACATTAGATCTCAAACTGGATCTAATGTCCAGATCGAGACATTAGATCTAATGTCTCGATCTGGATCTGAGACATTAGTCCAGATCTCGCTGGACTAACGTCTCAGCGAGATCTAGAGAAGCTCATCCATGCGTTTATCTTTAGTCACATTGATTACTGTAACAGGGTCTTCACAGGTCTGACTAATAAATCAATCCTTCAGCTGCAGCTGATCCAGAAGCTGCTGCTCGCGTTCTTACTAAAACCAGGAAGATAGAGACATAACACCAGTTTTAAAGTCTCTACACTGACTCCCTGTAGCTCAGAGAATAGACTTTAAAATACTGATGTTAGTTTATAAATCACTGAACGGTTTAGCACCACAATACCTTAAAGATCTGCTGGTTGTATCAACCTTCTGGTTCTGGTTCTGCTCTGCATCCCCAGAACCAGAACCAGACGAGGAGAAGCAGCATTCAGCTTCTATGCACCACAAATCTGGAACAAACTTCCAGAAAACTGGAAAACAGCTGAAACACTGAGTGCCTTTAAATCTCGACTTCAAACCCACCTGTTTAGAGTTGAAATTGAAATGTAATCAATTATGAATTTTATGATGGCATTTGACTTAATGGAATGTTTTGATTGTTGCACAACTTTGTGTTTTTGTTTATGATGTAAAGCACTTTGAAATGCCTGCTGTTGAAATGTGCTATACAAATACATTTTGATTGATTGATAGAAGACGGTTGGATAATGAAAAGTAAAAAAAAAATTTTTCTTTGAGGAAAATCTCAAGGTACGCACACTGCGTATAAAGCCATACAATTGCAGGTGCAACTGGATTTACAATACCAGTTATTGAATTGTGAATGTGCTCTTGATTTAAAGCACAATTTCATTGGACCTCTGCGAACAACACATCAATTTGATTGGACAAAATGTTTTTGGCGGCATGAAAAAAAAAAGCATGCATTAACTGCACCTTAATATAGGCAACAGTTTTCAAAGTGTGGGGAAAAAGTACTGGCTGACCGTCCAGAGTTTACTGTAATTATATTTTAGGATGTCTGATGTATTTTTTTTTTAAATATTAAGTGATTATTGTTTTAATCAGTTACTGAGTAGCCTTTTTACCAAATACTATTTTACCCTAAGTTGGTTGAGTATTTTATTAGATGGCTACTTTTGACTTTTACTTAGGTAGTGCTATCTTAAAAGTATTAATATTTTGGCTACTCCACCCACCTCTGGGATTTTTTTAACATTTGTTCATGGGAGCTGCAGTAATGTGTATCAATGTTTGCTTTAAATAGAAATCGTTATTATGAAAATGCATTAATTTTGAACCATGCAACTGTCACTGGTGGATTATTTGGAAAGAATTCCTTACTGGGAAAAAAGTGTGTTATTTACATAAGAATGAACCATCTGTGCAGGATGAGACACGTTTCTCCTTTTTCATCCAGGAGAACCGCTCCTGTCAGACAACAATGGACTTCCTGCCATCAGGTGATGTCTTTGGAATCCAAACACAAAATCCACAATGGCCACAAACATTGAGACTGACATGTAGAGTATAAACACGAGCAACAATCGTTCATCTGTGTCCTGCCGATTCTCAGACTGGGACCAAGACGCAAAATGTTCATGAGTATGAGTAAACAAAGTCAGAGATTTCAGAGATTCAAGTGGCAAACATACTTTCATTTATTTCTGAAGTATTACCTTATGTAATTAAGTAAATAACCCACTTTTGTTTATTATTGTATTTGTCACTTTCTCTCTGTTTGATTGGAATGGTTTTCATTATCCAGATGTTTTATAGTATCTTGTCCACACTGCAAAAACACAAAATCTTACCAAGTTCCAAGTTGCTACTTAATGAATCACTGCCCATTGATTGTGAAATACGGGCTACTAGATTTACAATACCAGTGTAATACCAGAGCAAATAGTACCGTTTCTTAAGTATAAAGCAATTATCGACTCATAATAAGCTCCTGTGCTTTGTAGAAAAGTTCCTTGTAAGTTAGTTTTGTCTCATTTTAAGTGTATTAATATACTTGCAAGAGAAACTAGTCTAAAATACTTGGTAAGATTGAGTTTTTGTAGTGCATGAAAGGGCAGTTTTGTATCTGTTTAGCAGATTAAAAGCTTCCAAAAGCTGAACTACACAGGGGTTTTTCCCTTTAATTTCTGAAATTAACTATTAGTTTTTATTTATGTAACAGCATGGTGATTACAGTTATTCTCTTGGATTTGAAAACTGCTATGCTCAGATATGTACAATAAAACTTTGATGCTTTCTGCACCTCTACAAACCAGATGTTTAATGTATCATCACTATGTTTTAAAAGCCACCTCACTTCATAATCTTGAGATGTGATGATTTCTTTTATTTCATGTGAAAACTAAGAAATCTAAGTATATTTTCTGTTAATTAATCAAATGAAAATTGGACCTTGTCACTTTGATCGGCGGAGGCTAAGGGTTTAAAAAGGAGGCATGATACAATGGAGCATCTGTCTCCCTTTGCTGCTCCACCCTGCTGAGGAGACGCACTGGGAAAGGTAAGCTCTCAAACAATTAGCAAGCTTAAATTAAACCCATAGAAGTTATCAGAAACAAACTTGCATTTCCCCCCACATTCTCCCTGTACAGGAAAGATGTCCAGTCTCCATACCTGAAAGAATGTTCAGCTAAACCCCACAATGCAACTGAAATAAAGAACTGAAACAGGAAACTGTAAATAAACTGAACATAACATCAATACTCTTTTATTAGTGATGGACCCCTGGTCTCCATTAAAGACTTACAGGTGGAAAGTAATTCTAGGGACTTAACTGGTTTGATGTGTTCAATTTTTGAACAGGTGTTAGAAAAGTGTCAATTTTCTGGAATGAAGCACATCTCCAGCACGAAAGGTTGGTTATTATGCAACATGTTCTTGCTGCTGACTTTTCTTTATGGGGTTATAAACAGAACAGAAGCAGATTGATGCTGTAACCTTAGCTATAAACATACATAGACATTAGGATGTTTTACATCTTTCTGGATTTCTAACTCATCCAAACCATAAATATTCTGTCATTAGTTTACATTGTAAATATTTGAGTATATACTGGAGCCTATTTTGATAAGCCTGGCTTTAGACTGGAGTCCATGGCTTTGCTGACTCGACTAAAAGTGGATTGAAGGAAAAATCAGTTGCCGTGTTTTTTCTGTTTCTGCATCTGAACAAATGGGAGCAGGATTCTCACCATGTAGTGTTGACTGATTTCCATTTCTGCCAAAAGCTGCTTTTATTTTGAATGTTCGTAGAATGCAACACACATTATTCTGTGGATATTTTCTGTCTAATAAATAAAATGTTTTATAGCACACACAAAAATAGTCTGGTTTTGTTTTTCATCGCAAATGTATCAGGAAAGCAAGATGAATCAGGTGTTACCTGAATGTTGGAGCATATAGTTAACATGCTGGAGGATGTTAACTTCGAAGTTTGTCAGGACAAAAGAAAAAAACATTAATATATGTGTAGCA
Source organism: Poecilia picta (assembly GCA_033032245.1). NCBI lineage: Eukaryota > Metazoa > Chordata > Actinopteri > Cyprinodontiformes > Poeciliidae > Poecilia > Poecilia picta. The sequence goes on from CM065366.1 coordinate 1,652,307, forward strand.
AAGACCTGTATCAAAACTACTGCAGCAAAAGGAGCAGTACATTGGCTGAGGTCTTTTCCTCCAGGTCTCTTGCAAACACTGAGGCCCACTGTGTATTATTAAAATACACGGATTTGACTCTGGATTTCTCACATCTGGTGGGTAAAACTCTGCAGGTCTCCTGGAGCTCTTATCAGGGGACCTGATGAGAGTCCCCCTGATCAGATCCCACTGCTGCAGGTTCAAAGTCCCTGGAGCCCCTGGGGTCTTTCACTGGGCCCTGGTTCCATCTATGAGACCAAAGCAGGGTCCCTGCTTTGCACATCCATCAACCCACCCAATGTCCAGCCAGTCACCTGATGCTTTGACAGCAGCTGATTGGCTCCAGGCTGGGATGCTGGAGCTAATCAGTCCCTGGTTCCATCCATCCACCTCCAAGCCCATTGGCTTGCGCTTGGAGGTGAAACCTGCCATAGGTGAAACCAGCTCACCTGCAGGTTTCATGTGAGCCCTACACCGGCCTCTTATCATTGACTCAAGACCCCTTGTTAACCACCTCCAGAACGAGGCGTGTCATACCAGCAAGCTTACCCATACTTAAGTATCCCTTCTAAATCCAGCAGGGCAGGAAGCAAAGAGACCCTGGAGCCGATTCAGGAAGGGAGGCTGGTCCCTAATCGAAGCCTGTGCCAGGAATGGTTGCCTGCTGAACTGTTCAACATGACCTCTTTGGACTGGTTCAAATTGAGTCATTGTCTCTAATGCAGAAGTGGATCTTTTTGACTTTGTTGAGTTTATTTGAAATGAAAAGGAAATCAGCCAGCTCCACAACTATTTCCCCCCAGACCAGGTGAAGGTACTTCACAAGACTTTTGGCCCCACTATGAAAAAAAACAGGTCATTCCTCAGGTGGAGCCGCTTCTCCATCCACCCAAATTCTTTGGAATCTAACACCTGATCTAACACCAAAAGCTTTGTTGGTCTTGTTTTTGGCTATGTGTAAGAAAGGAAAACATGTGGTCATTGGAGTCATCATTGACTTAGTGAAAAGCTGGCTACCTGTTGATCACAAAACCATGTGTGTCTTGAGGCATTTTTTAAAATTCCTTTTTCGGTCATGTTGGACAATACTTCTATCCTGTGGGCTTAGATGGAGGAGATGAAATCACTAAAATAGTTGTGAACAGCACTTTACCTGCTGGCTTTCATCCTTCTCCATTTCAGCTGAGAAGGTAAAAAAAAAAGATGTCTCAGGTATGGAGAGTTAAGGAAATGAATGGTATTAAGAACTTTTCTTTAGAATATAACAAGAAAATAGCTGTTAGTAATAAAGAAAAGGTAGAGTTATTAGCAGAAACTTTAGTTTAAGTACATAGTTCTGAGAACTTACCTGGCGTTATAAAGAGAAGCTTCTTGGCTGAGAATCAGGAGTCACTGCAAGAGAACAGTTTCATATCAAGGTCTAGATTTGCCTTTTCTATGCAAAACAGTCAACACCAGGTAAAGATGGAGTCTGTTGTATAAAACTTAAGCTTTTAAATGATGCATCTTTTATTGCTATTTTAAAACTTTTTCATCTAATTTGGAGATTGGGGTTTATTCCTGCAGCATGGAAACAGGTTGATAATAGTATAGGGAAATATTTATTTGCAGATGATGGAGATCTTTTGGACATAATCTTGTTTTTACATAAAAATATGCAGAATGCAATTATGAAAATGGAAGGTTGCATTCTAAATACGATCGACATTTAGAGTGTCAATTGCAATTATAATAAGATGGAAAGAGTGGAACGTCTTACCAAATGTGATAAATATTCAGAGGAATGTCATCATTTAAAGTCAATACTAAATAGAGGGAAAAAGATTTTCTGTAATATTTTAGGAAACTAATCTAAATCTATTAGAAATCAATTAATCAGACTTAAAAATACTAGGTTAATTATATGTAAAATTATGTGTGTATGTATGTACGTATGCATGTACATACATTTGCATATGTGTTTGAGTGTGTGTGTGTGTGAAAGAGATGGAGAGAACGAGACAGTGTGTGACTTTGCACTCATACACACCATTGAGGTGCGTATTATTAAATTCCATCCGAGTATCGTTGATGACCACATTCCAGTCCAGTAGGTGGCGGTAAATGCACCTTAAGTTGGTTGCCATCCCCCAATAAAACACAAAAGAAGAAGACCCTAAATCGAAGAAAAGAAGAAGAAGAAAGAAGAAGAAGAAGAAGAAGAAGAAGAAGAAGAAGAAGAAAGGGAAAAGATAAAGATCCAAATCTCTCCTCCTAAAAGGATATTAGGTAACCTTTAACTATATTCTTGCCCGCTTTAGGTGTATCTCTTTTTACTTTCTGTATTTATTTGATTACAGGAAGTGATGCTGACTGAATCGCTTGAAAATATTGTGGCTTTTCATTGTTAAACCAAAACTGTTTCTCGACAGTTTTTGTAATGTGTTTCCAGAATCCGCTTCACCATCATCGTGCTATTTACTTGCGAGCTGCGCCACAATCCGTTTTAAGGTAACTTCAGTGTGTTGCGAAGAAACTATAGAAATAGATTCTGGGACGATGCGAGAGTTTAGTATAACTAGAACGAGCTGCTCGGTTCGATTTTTTTAATCTTTTATTTTTATTTCTGAATATTATAATAATAATAATATTATAAATGCAGTGTAGGAAACAGGGACGTCAAGAATAATGGAA